>CM062836.1:21226218-21243513 GCA_031772345.1 Himalopsyche anomala | reverse complement strand
TGGATTTGAGACTAAACACGTTTTTATAAATACGTTTTCTTTGATTCCCGGTAAATTGCTCGAATGCAAATTGCTCGAATGCAATTGCTCGAATGGAAATTGCTCGAATAACAAGATGCTCGAATGACCAATTCCTCAAACGTCAATTGCTCGAATTACAAATTGCTCGAAAATTTTTATAAAAGCTTAAACATTAATTACTCATTATTTAAAAATATATTTATACAAGTCGGGAAATAAAAACCATAAATCAAAATAAGTCATAATAAAAAAATATTTTTTATTTAAGTTGCCGCTGGTCGAGTGGAAAAGGTCGTTGGTTTTATTTTCGGAAGTCAGGGGCTTGAATCTTAATACGTAAACTTTTTAATCAATTATTTTTCAAGCTATTTATGGATTTCTGTTTAAAGGCACACATATATGTAATTTTTTGAAATCCTCTCACCCATTCTTACTAAAAAAATGGGCGTAGCGATAGTGATAAACTAACCGTTTGTTCTGTCTTAGCCTTAGTCTTCTATGTGTTCTGGAAAAATATAGAAACAGTTTGAGTAACTAATTAACAAGCAGTTCTCTTAGAAACACTTCTGTTGAGATAAACTCCATTTGGAGCGAACACGGATAAAATAAATACTTACGAAAATTATTTTTATATTTCACTCTCTAAGCAAGTGTTGCACGAATTCTAGTTAATAATTAGTTCTAATTTAAAAATTCCCAATTTCTACATCGACATCTAACATAACCCATTGCTAATCTTCCAATATATATTTTTTAATTTAAAGTAGGACTTGAACCTATCATATACACATAAGAAGAGTAACCATTCATTTAAGAAAAAATGTTTTTTAAAATTTTAATATTCACAAATAACATTTTTTCTTTATTAATATTATTTACTTATTGACGCAGATATAAATTACAAAATAATATTAACCGCCATCTTGGATATTTACTAGATAATTTTTCCAGAAATTTTCATTTTAATCCAATAATAATTATGCCAGTTATCACCGCTATCACAAATACGTTACATCCCATATCTATAAACATTTTTGCTATTCAGTGATTTTGGGCTCTTCTTGTAAAAGTCAACAATACTGATTTTTTAAATTACAGAATTAAGATCAATTAATATAGACAGTATTTCTTAAATGTCTGCCTAAAAAATAATAATTCAATTCAATTATGATAAATAGTACAACAATAATATGCAATTTGATAAGAAGTTAAAACGTACGTATGGTGTAATAAAATGCCGAGTGATCAACTACCAGGTAATAAACACTAAACTGTATTAAAACCGTTTAATTATTTATTATCTAAGCAATTCGAGCAATTTGTAATTCGAGCAATTGACGTTCGAGGAATTGGTCATTCGAGCATCTTGTTATTCGAGCAATTTCCATTCGAGCAATTTGCATTCGAGCAATTGCATTCGAGCAATTTACCGGCTCCCGTTTTCTTTGTATTTAGAGAGGTTTTGAAATTGGAAATTTATTGATTGTGTAGATCAGGGGGGGGGATAAACTTTTCGGACGGAGAGCTAAATTTAGGAATTCAAAATGAGCGGCGGGCCGCAAGTAAAATATCATTTTTATATGTACACTATTTATCATGAAAAAAAAAACAATCTAATGAGAGGAATGGAACTGTTTTACGTCTATTAACATTTTTTTCCGAATTCAGGTGCTAATTTTGTAGTTGGGATTCTTAAAACTTGTTGTAAATGTTCATCAGTGATGTTTGATCGTTAAGAGTTTTTATTGAGGTTCAAGATTGAAAATGTTTGTTCACATATATAGGTTGATCAAAAAATAACGATTATTATATTTATTTTAAATCTTTTTTTTTACAAGGCGTTAAAAGATAAAAATACATGAATCTTTTTCAAAAATATAATATTGCTCGTGGGCCGCAGAAAAATACGCGGCGGGCTTCAGTTTGCTCGTGCCTGGAGTAGATATTGAAATAGAGAACAAGATGGCATCATAGTATGAAAAAAATCAAAAATGATCCTTGGATAGTTTTTGCAATTAAGGTCATCATATAAGCGTCTCTAAGTTTATAATCAGGGATGGGCTGGAGGGGGCTCGGAAGGGTTTGCGCGAGCCCCTTGTTAAATTTTACTAAGGCCGACGAGCCCCTTGTTAGTTTAAGAGAAAACAATATTCTCAGATCAAATTAGTATAAATTTACAATTTCTGACTTATATATTATCTACGACAGCTTTAGTATACAGAGTAGTACATTTTTAGCCATTTACATTGATAATTTTACGTTAAATTGCATAGTCTTCATATTTTAGGTGTATCAAGTAACAATCGATTGCTTATTTATGTATTACATATAATTGAACAGCAGTGATAAAAAAAAATCACTCCTTCCCCAGGACACCGAGAATCGCTTTGAGATTAAGCAAGCCCTTTGTTAACGTATTAGCAGCCCACCGCTGTTTATAATCCGGTGTAATTATTTCAGCACATTGTAGATTTAAATAATTAAATTAAGTGGACACCGCTTTTGTTATGTGAACATAATGTAAGCCGAGCCATAGGTAGAGGTTTAGTAAGAATGAAGCGAGCTAAGCAATTTATTGCCGTCAACAAAAAGTCGGAGAATCTTTCTGCACGGACAACTTCCCAAATTGATTTTCTACAAGGGAATGTTGTTTTCCCTTTACAAATCGTGCGAATGATGTGGTACATGCCATTTTTCATGTCTTCGCAAGGAAAATAATCGCACGGTATTGCCGTGTCCCAACGAAGGGTGGGCCGAGCGGATTACAATAGCTTATGGCTAATAATTTTCTCTTTTCGCCAAGTCTGCTTAAAATGTCTGGATTTTTAAGCACTGGATATTTTTAAAGAGATATGTTGCTTGGCAGTTAATTCACTATTTTTAGAGTTTGTTAAAGAGACAAAAATAAATCGAAAGAGAAGAAATAATATATTTAGATATAAAAGCCGTTAAATTACTGTTCAAAATTTAATCAAATTAAAAAAAAAATGTTGTTATTCCAAATAATTTATTTTAGATCAGAACCGTTCGATCCCTCATGGAAAAATTATCAACAAATCTAATATATAAAAATAAATGTTTTTTTCGTTCGTATTAAACTTTGACATTTTGTTTTGCTTGCACTTACGGGAAGGTTATAGGCATAGTAAAATTAACTTACAGTAGGTCTTATATATAAAAATCAATGTTCGTATTTCTGCAGTACAGTTAATTTCGACAACGTATGCTTGCACTTGAGCGAAGGCTATAGAACAAATAATTTACAGTATGTGGCGGGTGTGTCATACCATAGACAATCGGCAGCAAACGTCAAACAGACAAAAAAGTAAACATGCACTTCAATTAACACAATTAAAACACTTTCTTTCTTTGAGTGGTATTGCAACGTTTGCCGGTAACCGGCTAGTAAAATATAAAAAGACACAGGGTTTTTCATACAAAATTGAGTAAGACTTTGGATAAAAAGTCATATATTTTTGTACGATAAATCACTTGATAATGTTTACGTTTGAATTTATTATTAATAACCACTATAATTTTAATGATTTTTTGGTGCAATTGCATATTGTTATCATTCATTTGAGAGACGTAACAAGCATTGACACTATAGTAAACATATTGCCATTTGTTCGTATTTAGTTTCTTTATCTATTTATTGATTTCATATTTCTAAGACCAATTGTTTGTTTCATCTTTAATAATTTTACTTTTATCAGTAAAAAAGCACTTTTTTCATGTATTTTCTTCGTAGTAGACAAATTACGTAGTTGATAGTTGAAAATCGCCATGTCTTTACACCAATAATTGACAGTAAAAACGACTTTTTTTTTAAAATTTATTTGTTTACCATGTCCGCTCCCAATATGGAGCATATGGACTCCTTATGGAATTTATCTCAACAGAAATGTTTTTACGAGAACTGCTTGTTACTCAGTTTCTCAACCTCTCTTTTTCCAAAGAGAGTAGGAATAGAAGGAAAGGGCTAGACAAGACTAGCTTTTCCGGTTCTAAGCTCAAGAAATGCGACGCCAATACCCACATTTTCTTAAATATCTATTTTAATATGGGTGATACAATGTTTATAATTAAGGTATTCTTATATCATAGTTTTTTGGATCTTTTGTAGATTATATAAATACGATAAGATAAAAGATAAGCGCCCGCTTATCAGCGATCGTTCGTAAGATTATAGGCTGAACGCCGCTAAGCAAGCGTGCCAGTCGCGCATTGACATTTGCACTGAAACCACGTCTTTTTTACGCGCAACTTAAAATATGATTATTTATTAAGAAACCACGGATTTTTATAAAAAAAAGTGTATGAGGAATGATGAAGAGAAATATTTTAAAGCCCTTAGACTATTTTTTTTTTGAAATTCATAAGAATAAGGCCAATAATGAGGAAACCACTGGGGTCCCTAAACTACCCCTATCGGCAGAGAAGTATTTTTCTAGTCTCCGAGCCGCGAGAGCTAGGAGTGGGAGTGTGTATGAGTGTAGATGAGTGGAAGGGGGGAATTCAAGACATCACATACATCCATGCCTTTGAACATAAATTAGTAAATCGATTGAAAAATCAATTTATAAAACTACCCGTACTGGGATTCAAACCCATGCCCTCTGTAGCGGTAGCCAACGATGTTGACCACTCGAGCACACGGGCGGAAAGTTCGGCAAGGGACGGCTACTTTTTACAAACACTTTTTTTTAGCAAAATAGACGCTTGGTCGAAAATGTAATAAAGTAAACATATTTCGTGTCACTGAATTCGTTATTCGTTTATATATAGTAAGTGGCTTTGAAATGAACTTCGACGATATTTCGATCTCATTTTGTATTAGAATGTGCATATTTGATTTAAAAAAGAAAACATCTATTTAACGTTCAAGCGAGATTTTATTGCAAAGGTTAATGACGTTTGAACCGAACAACTTTGCAGGAAAATATCTACACGGCTGTGCAACATTTTTATACGCAACGGAAAAAGATAAAAACATTGTGTGATAATATATTTGCATAGCATGGAAATCAGAATTGGCATATCACTGCGATATTCTTGCCAACAACCTATAAGCCGTAAAAATTGAAAATGCTAAAAAGAAGAAACGCGATCATATAGGAAACATATTGCAAACCTAACACAGTGAAAGAATCTCTACGGTTTTTATAGATCTGTACGCAATGTGAGAGTGACTTCAATTTGAAAAATACATTTGTTAAGATTTTAAATTTCACTTAATGACCGAGTTATTTGTTTCTTGCAGTTGCTGGAGTTTTCGTTTTCCTGCAACACTTTCAAACAGTTATACTTGTTATTTGACGTTATCAATATAAAGAATAAAGCCTTCTTTATAAAGGTACCTCGACTAAACTTTTTCTATGACAACTAAATTTAAAATAAGTTGCTCAACATTACGGAATACAGACGAGATGGAAGGGATCAAGCCAGAATAGGAATAATGGTTAACTAATCGCGCTCGCTAAGTCCTCATAAAAAAGCATGCCTTCATACAGAAATCAATAAATGGATTGAATACATGCTGTTCACACTAGAACTAAAACCCGTGTGATCTGTCATGAAAGTCAAAGAAATTTACCACAGCACCGCAAACTCTACAAGAAATTATATTTGAAAATGAAAAAAAAAATACTGGTACAAAAAAAATATATTCTTACAAGCCATTTTGTTTGATTTTTGGTTATATTATTAAGTTTTCAATCTGCACAGATTAAAGTAAATGAAAACTCGTGCCAACTTATATTTAGAACTCTTTTATAGAAGTTGTTTAAATTGCAGATAGAATAATAGCCACAGTGACTTCGAATACTAGGGAACATAAAGACAGAGTCCCGTCACGTCAGTGGTCATAGAGAACTGGCCACGTTACGTGCTACGAGTGCGTCCGGAGAACCTTAACCCTACCTGTCTCTTCTATCAACCGGTGAAGATATAGCACCCTGGACTACCGTTGGGTGCATTCCGTAGGATGTAATCGGCAAATCGGAGATATACTGGAATGTTATAAAAGGAAACAAGGCAATATATTGGCAGGAGACAGGAAATTATTTAAGTACCACGTGGCGGCAATATCCTTTACAAAAAAAAGGATTGAATATAGTCAAAGAATAAGGAGAAATAATCTTTATTACTTTTTTTTAAAAATTATTGCCCTTTAAATTTGGATATCATCTTAAAATTTTCTTTATTACTGTAATGTACTAAATACTCGATTTTTTTTCGGTGGTATATAAAGAAAAACTTTTAATGCTTGTAGCTCAACTTATCTGAAGCAGTTGTTAATGTGCTGAATCTTTAGTGCTCTTGTTGGTTATAGCTATATTGATACTATCAATGTAATTTATATCATATTTTCTTACTTTAATAGGAAAACAGATGCTTAAAACATGTTTAGTTTTATTTTTGTGAAACAATTTATTTCAATAATATACATATGATCAGTAATATGATTTTCATTTGTTCGTTTTTTTAAATTAGTTGTGGCACGTGCTTCTTTTGTTCAACAAGCATAAAAAATCCTTTTTATAATTATTTTGGTTCTAAATATTAAAATTTTGAAAAATAATATTTTGTGGGAAAATTTCACTGGTGATCTGGCAATGGAGGAAATTCAAAAGTTGGAGCAACCCTTTGTTAAACATATTTTCAACTAAATATAATATATTATGACTTATTAACAAAAACAATTTCTGTTTAACACAGGGGTACCTGATTTATTTATTTTTCTTATTATTATTGGAATATTCGATGGATACAGTGTAAAAAATACACCGTGCTGTCTAGATAATTTTAACGATCAGATTATTATGAAAATTAACACGTACCTAAATAATATCTAAAATATATCAAATACCTCATAATATTCATTATTGTTTATGCTGCTTTAAAATAATCAAACAAAAGCAAACAATGCAGTATTGTTTCACTTTTTGTAAAAGATTATATTATTATCTTTTGTTTATAAGACAAGGGAAATATTAATATAAAAATAATGTATATATTTTAATTATTATATAATAATCTCAACACTAATTGAAAGACTTCAGAGTAAATCATAATGATGAGGATGATAAACTTTAAAATCAGATATAAATTAACGATTTCAAACCTTTGTAAACATTGATATCTTTTTGTTCGTGTAAATCTTATAAGACTAAAAATATTACTTTATATTTATGAACTTTATAATAAATGATATGTCACTATGTATGATTATTTGTATAAAATATTTAAAGCGGCATAATTAGACAAGTAAAATACAATTTTAACTATCAAATATTATTGTATTCTTCTTTCTGTTATTTTGTATCTTTCACGTTAACTTACAACAATTATAAATCAATAACTATTTATATTTTGAATCACATTTTCAATGTTCATTGTCAATTCTTTTTTAAAAAATTATAGCCTGTAATTTTTTATATACCTCCACACTCTGTCGTGTTCTTAAAAGTTATAAAGATGACTGTAATTGTCTACTTAGTACTGCATTAAGCCTGTCATATGTTCATGCATTGAAAACTGAATACATTGTAATTTCTTTATTGATTTGGCATTTACTTGATAGAACTCCATTATAATAGGATAAAAATAGCAACGTGTTTAGTTTTACAGTTTTTTTTATATGTATACTATATATTTCTGATGATGGCAAAAGCCGAAATAGATATCAACTCATAAATATATAAAAAAAAACTGTAGAACTAAATACGTTGCTATTTTTACTCTATTGTAATTTTTCTTTTTGAATGTTAAAAGCTTACGAAATAAACCAATTGAGTTTGTCATAGATATTAATTAATAAAATCAAGTAAGATCATAAAGCTAACAGTAAAATGTTAAACATTTTTTTGGACTTTTATGTACTATCACGTCTTTACTTGGTATTTTGGTGGATTGAATATTATATTTTTATTTAACGGAGATAACACTAGTGCAATGTGTATTAACTGAGATTACTTCAATGGCTTAAGATGTACAGACATTGTTCCTTCTTGCCAAGTTGTTTTTTTATAACTTAAATAATCGAATTGCTATCGGATGAAATTAAAAAAAAAATGTTTTATGAATATTTATTTAATGAAAATTATCCGTGCGTAAAGACGTCTGTTTTGCAAATGTCCTAAATAAACACGGCAAATAACCGAATACAAAAAACATACAATTCAAACCAAGGAATATCTAGATTCCATATTAATCAGGCAAACAGCTCGAATTAGGTATAGTTAGTTGCCTTGTGAAATAAAGCTCGTTGGTAGGACCCTTGCGACGACCTGCCTAATTATTCATTCGGCTTGGCACTTCCATTTGGTCTCGCTTAGCGCTTGCTGTTGCCGATATATATTTGCGTTGACTCACCAATTAACCCCCCTGTAGCAGATTTTGGAATACTCTGAGAGTACTTTGGATTCTTACTTCTCAACCTGTATACATCTATATATTAATAGTCGATAATGTCCGTCCGTCTGAATGATTGTCCGCGATTTTCCCTCCCCCTCCTCCGCCCCAGCCCCGCTGTCACCATTTTTTTATTCATACCAAATACATACTTTTTTCGTTTGTATATGGTCGCGATTTTGCCTTTTCGATGACGTCAAGAAAGCCGGTCCTCCTCCCCCCCCCATCCTGCCCCGCTGTCGCCATTAATTAATACACTGTTATTTGACGAAACAAATCAAATGGCTGAAAAATTGAATTCTCATACAAAAAAGCGCCGCGGCCGTGGTTCGAACCATCGCTTCTGGATTATGAGTTGAAATCGTTACCGCTCGGGCAAACGAACAACTGTCAGCATCGATCTGATTTAATTATATATATTAAGCACACATTTAAATTATTCTAAAAATTCCAAAATACGCATACTTCACATGCATACATAAACAGTTGAATTATCAAATGGCTGAAAAATTGAATTCTCATACAAAAAAGCGTCGCGACCGTCGATCGATCCCATAATTATGAATTATCAGCCGAGCTCTTTGTCAACTGAGCTAACGTCACAATTATCAAAATGATGAAAATATGTAATATATATTAAATTTCGTTTGAAAATGGAACCTTTCGTTTTTTATTTAAAAAACAGCATGCATATTATATGTTTTATTTTACGAGCTTTTCTCAATTCTACTGTACCCTAGAGGTAAGGCGCTCGACTGATAATCTGTGGGAAGCTGGTTCGAATCTAGCCTAGAGCGCTTTTTTTTGGGTTTATAACATTATTTTTTTTGAAAACTATTTTTTTAAATCACAGTACATCTTGATCGTATGAAAATAAATGCTACCAAAATAACAAAATCCGATTGACTAGCGAAATATGTTTTTCAAAAAATAAATATAAGACGCAATTATTTCAAGATTTGTTTTTAATCTAGGTACATACGTGGTATAGTTAGTTGTTGGCGAAAGCATAATTTCAGTATGTGTAATAAAATAACTTCAGTAAAAATCATTATATATATTTTAAAAAATAAGTTCTGTTTGGGGAATCAGTCAACATTTTGATAATTTTGTTTTGATAAAATGTGCAATTAATTTATACCATTTTGCATGTGAAAAATGATTATTAGCAAACTTAAACATTATTTCAAAAATTAAGTAATTTACAATTTAAAAGTGCAGGGCTGTCGATATATGCGCCGAGGTCGATTTATGCTACTATGAAAAATGATTGTTAGCAAACTTGAACATTATTCCAAGGATTTAATATTTTACGAAATTTCTGTCACCACGAAAAAAAATGTTAGCAAACTTAAACATTATTCCAAAAATTAGGTAATTTACGAGGTATATTTCTGCTAATAGGAAAAATAATTGTTAGCAAACTCAACATTATTCCAAAAATTAAATAATTTACAATTTAAATACAACAGGGCATGCTGTCGATATATGCCCCGAGATATATTTATTTTATTTTTAGTATTTCTGGCTTATTCAATAAATAGGTTTGTAATTTTCTGACTTCTTAAAAATGCAACAAAAATCCCCCCGTTGAGGTCAACGGGCTTACAGCTAGTCTATATATTAATAGTCGTTAATGTCCGTCCGTCCGTCCGTCCGTCCGTCCGTCCGTCTGTAAATTGTCCCCGATTTCCCCTTCCCCTCCTCCGCCCCAGCCACGCTGTCAACATTTTTTTATTCATACTAAAGAGATACTTTTTTCGTTTGTATATTATGGTCGCGATTTCGCCTTTTCGATGACGTCAAGAAAGACGGTCCCCCTCCCCCCCATCCTGCCCCGCTGTCGTCATTAATTCATTTCTTCATTTTTCTCTGACGTCATGAGTGAATTTTTGAAATCATGACATTTTTATTTTATTATGTGTAAAAACAATTAATTTTCAAAAAATATTCTCTCCAGCTGTGGGATTCGATACCATGCCCCAATTTTCATGCGCGTCGTTCGGACGGCTTACACACTGGTCTACGAATCCACTTGAGGAAAGCGATATAAAAACTTTATATAATTTAAATAATACAAAGCAAAAAATAAGAACGCGTTTTAAGTGAACTAATAATGACATCTGTGGGTGAAATCTTGCACTAAACGATATTGAATTCCAAGATTTCCACCTGCAGGGTTGTGAACGGCTATATAGGGCTGCTCAATTATATGTAATAATTTAATTAACTATTTATTTATATATATACGAAAAATGGTTGTTAGCAAACTTAAACATTATTCCAAAAATTAAATAATTTACGAGGTCTATTTCTGCTAATAGGAAAAATAATTGTTAGCAAACTTAAACATTATTCCAAAAATGAAGTAATTTACAAGGACTATTTTTGCTACTATGAAAAATAATTGTTAGCAAACTTAAAAATTATACCAAAAATAAAATAATTTACGAAATTTCTGCTTCTAAGAAAAATGGTTGTTAGCAAACTTAAACATTGTTCCAAAAATTAAGTAATTTACAAGGACTATTTTTGCTACTATGAAAAATGGTTGTTAGCAAACTTAAACATTATTCCAAAAATTAAATAATTTACGAGGTCTATTTCTGCTAATAGGAAAAATAATTGTTAGCAAACTTAAACATTATTCCAAAAATTAAGTAATTTACAAGGACTATTTATGCTACTATGAAAAATAATTGTTAGCAAACTTAAAAATTATACCAAAAACAAAATAATTAACGAAATTTCTGCTTCTAAGAAAAATGGTTGTTAGCAAACTTAAACATTATTCCAAATATTAAATAATTTACGAGGTCTATTTCTGCTAATAGGAAAAATAATTGTTAGCAAACTTAAACATTATTCCAAAAATTAAGTAATTTACAAGGACTATTTTTGCTACTATGAAAAATGGTTGTTAGCAAATTTAAACATTATTCCAAAAATTAAATAATTTACGAGGTCTATTTCTGCTAATAGGAAAAATAATTGTTAGCAAACTTAAACATTATTCCAAAAATTAAGTAATTTACAAGGACTATTTTTGCTACTATGAAAAATGGTTGTTAGCAAATTTAAACATTATTCCAAAAATTAAATAATTTACGAGGTCTATTTCTGCTAATAGAAAAAATAATTGTTAGCAAACTTAAACATTATTCCAAAAATTAAGTAATTTACAAGGACTATTTTTGCTACTATGAAAAATAATTGTTAGCAAACTTAAAAATTATACCAAAAATAAAATAATTAACGAAATTTCTGCTTCTAAGAAAAATGGTTGTTAGCAAACATAAACATTATTCCAAAAATTAAATAATTTACGAGGTCTATTTCTGCTAATAGGAAAAATAATTGTTAGCAAACTTAAACATTATTCCAAAAATTAAGTAATTTACAAGGACTATTTTTGCTACTATGAAAAATAATTGTTAGCAAACTTAAAAATTATACCAAAAATAAAATAATTAACGAAATTTCTGCTTCTAAGAAAAATGGTTGTTAGCAAACTTAAACATTATTCCAAAAATTAAATAATTTACGAGATCTATTTCTGCTAATAGGAAAAATAATTGTTAGCAAACTTAAACATTATTCCAAAAATTAAGTAATTTACAAGGACTATTTTTGCTACTATGAAAAATAATTGTTAGCAAACTTAAAAATTATACCAAAAACAAAATAACTAACGAAATTTCTGCTTCTATGAAAAATGGTTGTTAGCAAACTTAAACATTATTCCAAAAATTAAATAATTTACGAGGTCTATTTCTGCTAATAGGAAAAATAATTGTTAGCAAACTTAAACATTATTCCAAAAATTAAGTAATTTACAAGGACTATTTATGCTACTATGAAAAATAATTGTTAGCAAACTTAAAAATTATACCAAAAACAAAATAATTAACGAAATTTCTGCTTCTAAGAAAAATGGTTGTTAGCAAACTTAAACATTATTCCAAATATTAAATAATTTACGAGGTCTATTTCTGCTAATAGGAAAAATAATTGTTAGCAAACTTAAACATTATTCCAAAAATTAAGTAATTTACAAGGACTATTTTTGCTACTATGAAAAATGGTTGTTAGCAAATTTAAACATTATTCCAAAAATTAAATAATTTACGAGGTCTATTTCTGCTAATAGAAAAAATAATTGTTAGCAAACTTAAACATTATTCCAAAAATTAAGTAATTTACAAGGACTATTTTTGCTACTATGAAAAATAATTGTTAGCAAACTTAAAAATTATACCAAAAATAAAATAATTTACGAAATTTCTGCTTCTAAGAAAAATGGTTGTTAGCAAACTTAAACATTGTTCCAAAAATTAAGTAATTTACAAGGACTATTTTTGCTACTATGAAAAATGGTTGTTAGCAAACTTAAACATTATTCCAAAAATTAAATAATTTACGAGGTCTATTTCTGCTAATAGGAAAAATAATTGTTAGCAAACTTAAACATTATTCCAAAAATTAAGTAATTTACAAGGACTATTTATGCTACTATGAAAAATAATTGTTAGCAAACTTAAAAATTATACCAAAAACAAAATAACTAACGAAATTTCTGCTTCTAAGAAAAATGGTTGTTAGCAAACTTAAACATTATTCCAAATATTAAATAATTTACGAGGTCTGTTTCTGCTAATAGGAAAAATAATTGTTAGCAAACTTAAACATTATTCCAAAAATTAAGTAATTTACAAGGACTATTTTTGCTACTATGAAAAATGGTTGTTAGCAAATTTAAACATTATTCCAAAAATTAAATAATTTACGAGGTCTATTTCTGCTAATAGAAAAAATAATTGTTAGCAAACTTAAACATTATTCCAAAAATTAAGTAATTTACAAGGACTATTTTTGCTACTATGAAAAATAATTGTTAGCAAACTTAAAAATTATACCAAAAATAAAATAATTAACGAAATTTCTGCTTCTAAGAAAAATGGTTGTTAGCAAACATAAACATTATTCCAAAAATTAAATAATTTACGAGGTCTATTTCTGCTAATAGGAAAAATAATTGTTAGCAAACTTAAACATTATTCCAAAAATTAAGTAATTTACAAGGACTATTTTTGCTACTATGAAAAATAATTGTTAGCAAACTTAAAAATTATACCAAAAATAAAATAATTAACGAAATTTCTGCTTCTAAGAAAAATGGTTGTTAGCAAACTTAAACATTATTCCAAAAATTAAATAATTTACGAGATCTATTTCTGCTAATAGGAAAAATAATTGTTAGCAAACCTAAACATTATTCCAAAAATTAAGTAATTTACAAGGACTATTTTTGCTACTATGAAAAATAATTGTTAGCAAACTTAAAAATTATACCAAAAACAAAATAACTAACGAAATTTCTGCTTCTATGAAAAATGGTTGTTAGCAAACTTAAACATTATTCCAAAAATTAAATAATTTACGAGGTCTATTTCTGCTAATAGGAAAAATAATTGTTAGCAAACTTAAACATTATTCCAAAAATTAAGTAATTTACAAGGACTATTTATGCTACTATGAAAAATAATTGTTAGCAAACTTAAAAATTATACCAAAAACAAAATAATTAACGAAATTTCTGCTTCTAAGAAAAATGGTTGTTAGCAAACTTAAACATTATTCCAAATATTAAATAATTTACGAGGTCTATTTCTGCTAATAGGAAAAATAATTGTTAGCAAACTTAAACATTATTCCAAAAATTAAGTAATTTACAAGGACTATTTTTGCTACTATGAAAAATGGTTGTTAGCAAATTTAAACATTATTCCAAAAATTAAATAATTTACGAGGTCTATTTCTGCTAATAGAAAAAATAATTGTTAGCAAACTTAAACATTATTCCAAAAATTAAGTAATTTACAAGGACTATTTTTGCTACTATGAAAAATAATTGTTAGCAAACCTAAAAATTATACCAAAAATAAAATAATTAACGAAATTTCTGCTTCTAAGAAAAATGGTTGTTAGCAAACATAAACATTATTCCAAAAATTAAATAATTTACGAGGTCTATTTCTGCTAATAGGAAAAATAATTGTTAGCAAACTTAAACATTATTCCAAAAATTAAGTAATTTACAAGGACTATTTTTGCTACTATGAAAAATAATTGTTAGCAAACTTAAAAATTATACCAAAAACAAAATAACTAACGAAATTTCTGCTTCTAAGAAAAATGGTTGTTAGCAAACTTAAACATTATTCCAAATATTAAATAATTTACGAGGTCTATTTCTGCTAATAGGAAAAATAATTGTTAGCAAACTTAAACATTATTCCAAAAATTAAGTAATTTACAAGGACTATTTTTGCTACTATGAAAAATAATTGTTAGCAAACTTAAAAATTATACCAAAAATAAAATAATTAACGAAATTTCTGCTTCTAAGAAAAATGGTTGTTAGCAAACTTAAACATTATTCCAAAAATTAAATAATTTACGAGATCTATTTCTGCTAATAGGAAAAATAATTGTTAGCAAACTTAAACATTATTCCAAAAATTAAGTAATTTACAAGGACTTTTTATGCTACTATGAAAAATAATTGTTAGCAAACTTAAAAATTATACCAAAAACAAAATAACTAACGAAATTTCTGCTTCTAAGAAAAATGGTTGTTAGCAAACTTAAACATTATTCCAAATATTAAATAATTTACGAGGTCTATTTCTGCTAATAGGAAAAATAATTGTTAGCAAACTTAAACATTATTCCAAAAATTAAGTAATTTACAAGGACTATTTTTGCTACTATGAAAAATGGTTGTTAGCAAATTTAAACATTATTCCAAAAATTAAATAATTTACGAGGTCTATTGCTGCTAATAGAAAAAATAATTGTTAGCAAACTTCAACATTATTCCAAAAATTAAGTAATTTACAAGGACTATTTTTGCTACTATGAAAAATAATTGTTAGCAAACTTAAAAATTATACCAAAAATAAAATAATTAACGAAATTTCTGCTTCTAAGAAAAATGGTTGTTAGCAAACATAAACATTATTCCAAAAATTAAATAATTTACAAAATTTCTGCTATTACGAAAAATAGTTGTTAGCAAACTAGAACATTATTCCAAAAATAAATAATTTACAATTTAAATACTGCAGGGCAGGGCTGTCGATATACGCCCCGAGATATTTCTTTTACTATCAGAATTTCTGGATTATTCAATAAATAGGTTAGTAATTTTTTTTTCACGCCAGTAACTTTTCTGACTACTTAAAAATGCAACAAAAATCTCTCCGTTGAGGTCAACGGGCTTACAGCTAGTCTATATATTAATAGTCGATAAGATAATCACTCACTTTTCACTTTTCACAAATAATCACAAATCACAAATATGTTCGTCACAATGTCGTCGGGTCTTTTTATTTTTCTATGAAAAATATTTGTTAGCAAACTTAAACATTTCAAATATTCTAAAAAATATATTATTTACAATTTAAATACTCCGGGGCTGTCGATATATGTCCCGAGGTATATTTCTTTTTCTGCGAAATATATTTGTTAGCAAACTTAAGCATTTCAAATACTCTAAAAAATATATTATTTACAATTTAAATTCTGCAGGGGTGTCGATATATGTCCCGAGATCTATTTCTTTTTCTACGAAATATATTTGTTAGCAAATTAAATATTTAAAAAATTATATTATTTACAATTTAAATTCTGCAGGGGTGTCGATATATGTCCCGAGATCTATTTCTTCTTCTACGAAATATATTTGTAAGCAAACTTAAAAATTTCAACTATTCTAAAAAATATATTATTTACAATTTAAATACTCCAGGGCTGTCGATATATGTCCCGAGGTATATTTCTTCTTCTACGAAATATATTTGTAAGCAAACTTAAACATTTCAATTATTCTAAAAAATAAATCATATACAATTTAAATACTGCAAGGCAGGGCTGTCGATATATGCCGATAAATGCAACGCGATATATGTCGATAAATGCAACAAACATTCCTCCCCCCCCGTTGAGGTCAATGGGCTTACAGCTAGTTTTAATAATTGTCATTATGCTTGGTTTACGTTTTGTGGTCCTAAGCCACTGATCGGTTAAGGATGTTTATTGAATTCGGATAAGACTTTAGTAACACGCACTTCTTTATGGTGTGATGTATATTATATTAGAATTAAAACACTAACCAACCATCATATAAACCGCTTTGAAGGTGTTCACAGTCAATAAATATTATACTTGGTAGAAAGGTAAAGTATTAAAAAAATAATTCCACTTTTATCATAAAATAAAATTGGATTAAACACAATAGTGTTTTATTTTTTTAATATCATATTTACATTACTCAATACGAAAACTTTGTTATTTTAGAGGGTTTTTGAAAATTGTGACATATGTTTCATCTGTTTTAAGAAGCATTTTTAGACAAACGGTTTAAAATTCTTATCTAATAAATTACAAAATGTAAGTGCGATTTTTTTCTTTCCACTCGACGTAAAAAGAGGGTAAGATATCATAGCTAGTAGTTATAGTAAAAAAATATTTCTTTTTGTAAGGAAAATTAATTCCCAAACGAAAAAAAATAGCAATAGTAAGACATATGTATGTTGTCTTGATTTTTTTATACATATATGTTATTTTTTTTTATTTCTACAAAAAAAGTTCTGTATTGTCTGCAATTTTCAACATTAAAAGTGTTGCGTAGTGAAAACGACTAGCTAACCACTGGTCCTGTTCCAACCCTGAAAAAAAAGAATTGAGCAACTGGGTAAAAAAAGTTCTTGTAAGTTTCCATTAGGAGTCGAAATTCTTCACGTTGGAAGCGGACATGGCATAAAAGAAAATTAATAAAATCAGCGAATCACATTT
>CM062836.1:21204072-21226118 GCA_031772345.1 Himalopsyche anomala | reverse complement strand
AAATTTAATTCAGCCAACACAACATTTATTGACTCTGAGGCGGTACGAAGTTCGTCGGGCCAGCTAGTACTGTATAAAGAAGCTTTAATATTAATTAATGATAAAAAGAAATAAATTTAATACTTTTAACTTATAAAATGGTTATGTTTTAAAAAAAAAATCATGTGTTTAGCACTCGTTTATCAAACAGTGTGTTTTTATGTGCATACTAAAATTGGTTTTGCGGAAAATTATTTATTTAGAAAATAGTTTTTAAAAGTTGAAACGAAATATACAGTATTGAAAAAAAAATGTAATTCAATCCAGTAATAAATACAATAGTGTTTTTCAGAGGGTTAAAATTAAATTATATTTGATATATTCGGCGGTAAATTTGCAGAAATTCATTTTTTATATTTAAACATTTATGTAGTTACGTTATCTGATGTCGGAAGATGTAAACACGTTTTACAATCTGTAATAACTTAGTTTTCAAATTAATGTTTATAGTACATCTGATTGTATTTTCGCACTTTTGTTTTGCAACAGTTTTGAACTACGGCGGTTTTCAATAATAATTATTAATCAATCGACAGAAGTAGATTTAACAGGTGATATGTTTGTTTTTATATTTTATTAAATCGACATTTCAAAACTTTTCTTTTTGTTTATGTATGTATAATTTACCCATAATAATTATGGATAACATATTTAGAGGCTAAGAGTGAGAGAGGCTAAATAATTTACAGAAAAAATACTTTTTGTGAAAATAATTTTATGATTAGGACAAATTATATCATCGAAAGCATTATCAACTGATAAGAAAAATATATAACCAGTACTATTTATACAAATTTAAATTGAAATAAAAGGTGTTAACTATTAACAATGAAAAGGATTAAAAAATTACATTATAATTACACAAAATTAAAATGATTAACACCTATAACATACAATTAAAAATCATCAGACTAATAAATATAAGTGGCAAATGATTTCAATTATAAACCCAATTAAAATTTGGGAAATTTGTGAAACTCTATATATGTAAAACTCTAACTAATTATATTACACGTTAAAAAAAATACAGATATCAACAAATTTCTATTACAAAAGTGTTGTTTAAAAATAAATATATTACCTTTATACAATACTAAATACAATAAAAAGCTGTTTTTTTTTGCCTGCGCCTTAAATATAATTAAATGCATTCCTATTATAAAGTGATTACGCTTTTAGGCTGCACTGTAAAGCTGTTATTTGAGAATCTACGAGCTTTGCGCTAGATTCCGGCGTTATATATTATTCAAATAGTTAATAACATTATTAGTATTGTAATGAAGCCAACAATATACTGTGCCCAAAGCGAAACGGTTAATAGCAAAATTTATTCATTGCGACCGTAGCTTGCGCATTCATACCAACCCGGACGAGTACACGAACAACAGGCCTAATAACTTGTCTCGGGCGGGTTGGTTTTCCGGCACCGAAACCGAAACTTGCGCTCAATTTATGAGACTATGCGCGCCGAGATTGCGTACCACAAGTGAACCTATATACTGCGCTTGTGGTACCCCAATTAATCTGTGGCCAGAAGTTGCCCCTTGCGCCCTGTACGGCCGCTTGCCAAAGATCAGGCACGGTCGCATTCTATTTGTTACTTTTCGCTAAGCCTGCCGTGAAAAGTTTGTTTGGATGGGTCAAGACGATTTTGGTCTACCCTATTCTCGTGTGACGAGTAGAATCATACACTAGTGCAGCGGTCGGCAAAGTGTGGACCGCGAGAAAATTTTGGTGGTCCGCAGAAAAATCTGACATTAATTTTTGAACTTGGTGTATTTTTAGACGCATTTGATCACTTTTATTTCAATATGTAATATTCAAATCCATTAGTGGTTCGCTGAATGAAAATTGTGAATTAAGTGGTCCGTGAGCCCAAAAAAAATCCGAACGCTTCGTTAGTGCAGTTAACTGCAACCTAATACCCGCAGGTAGTTCACCCACTTCGACATGTTGAGTTACCTGCCAAGAAATTGTGATATATTTTTTTTTTATTTAATACATATAATTTTCATAAAATGATTTTTCAAAAGAATGAATGGTAAAAATATATTTTTAGCTCTTACCCACTAACCAAAATGTTTTTTTACCCAGTCTCTCAAAAGGTTGCCGACCACTGCACTAGTGTGTAAGGTATCCAATCTCGGAACCGTTTTGTGATTCCGGGATTGAACATTTAACATAAAATCGTGTATAAATTCGCGATTGAGAATTTTTTTCTCTGCGATCCTGGTACTTTTCAAAAAAAAAATAGTCGATTGCAAAAACCCAGGAATTTACGGAATCGCAAAATAATGGTAAAAATAACATCGTAAAAACTATGGCGCACGCCGAAATAGCTATAAACAAATTTTATAAAAAAGCAATGTAGGACTAAAAACTTTGATATTTTTACCGTATTACAATGGAGTTCTAACAAATAAATGCCAATTCAATTAATATTTTGATAGAAATGATTTAACGCGGTAGTACGAAAAATCTAATTTGGATGGAATCTGCTTGTTTGGTAAACAATATAAAGTAAAGTTTTGTTGTGTTCACGCTTTCTTAGAACTAAAATTTTGCTCCTTGATATTACGTGACAGAAAAGTCAAAACGACTTACGTGTCTTTGCTAAATAATTTGTGGATTCTTCGAGCATTTTGAAGTAATTTTATATATAAGTTTAGCTGAAACATAATTTATGTAGAAAACCACTAATTTTGTTTAAGTTGAATAAACTTTACTATAACTATACAAAGGATAAATATTGTTTGTTTTAAATCCTGTTTAAATTATTAATTTATTCGACTTCTTTGGCGGCATGTTAGCATGAAATAAATTTATAAAGCTAGTTAACTCTTCGTAAGAAATATACATAATTATATAAACTAACTTAACTTTTCCGGTTCTAAGCTCAAGAAATGGGACCCCAGTACCCACATTTTATTAAATATCTATCTTATTATGGGTGATACAATGTTTATAATTAAGGTATTCTTATATCATAGTTTTTGGACCTTTTTTAGTTTATATAAATACGCGATAACGAGATAAGCACCCGCGATAAGCGATCGTTCGTAAGATAGCTGAGCTAAACGCGTCAGTTGCAATTTCATATGTGTGCTGGGATGACGTATTTTTTACGCGCCACTTAAAATATGATTATTTATTAAAAAAAACACGGATTTTTATAAAAAAAATGTATGAGGAATGATGCAGAGAGATATTTTACATCCCTTAGACTATTTTTTTTTTGAAATTAATAAGAATAAGGCCAATAATGAGGAAACCACTGGGGTCCCTAAACAACCCCCATTGGCAGAGGAGTATTTTTCTAGTCTCCGAGCCGCGAGAGTTAATGTCTTATTTACATTAATTTTAACACATCACAGTCACAAATATCATATTTCAATTTATTTCAATTGATACTGTCTTTGAAGGAAATTGAAAGTACAACTGTTTGCTAAATTCAGATTTTACAGCTCACCACAAACACAGGTTGAAAGAGTTGCCTAAGTCTAGCATAATTTATGTTTACAAATTATACAAATAAGTAAATGTATAATCAGTGGCGGCTATTTCATATACACTGTGGAGATGCAGCACCCCCAAGAAAATTTGATAGAAATATAATTTTATTTACTTTTATTGTATCTATAATATTATACGACTAACTATTAAAAAGTGTGGCACGTATTTTTTAAGCGGGCGCCAATCGCTCTTCAGATGCATTACTGTATATTGTGCAGACAGAGTGTACAGTAATAAATACATCGAAGGAGCGCTGCGCAGCGGCGTTGCTTACAGAGTTTGGTGTGTCACTGTATGGCGTGAAGTGTATAGACTGGAGAGGGGGTCTCGCCATTTAGTAAGTGTCGCGCTGCAGCTCGGAGCAGCGTCGTTGGATGAATTGGCTGATTTAGCTTATTTGCGCTCACGCAGTCGTGATCACTTTGCATTTTTAAATACTCTTAACACCTCTTTGTAAGTGTTTAAAACCCTTAGTTTGCATGCCAAGCTTCTTTTTTTTTAAATATAACATTGAGCCCTATTACAGGATAAAAATCATGGATCTAACCAAACCACTAACTGTAACAGAAATAATAAATGCTAATAACTTATTTAGAATTATTAGCATTTATTATTTCTGCTATTATTAGCATATATTGTTTATTACTTCGGAATCAGTGTTAAGACGATCCCGGGATTAGGGTATTGCCAAATTGATTGGGAACCCAGATCCCAGGATTGGATGCCCTAGTAGAGATGCATTATAGTAAAACATAAACATGTGATTATTGAAATCGGTGCTGGTCCTAATAAATAATAGAGGAATGAGTAAAAAATATGTTTTATTAAAATATGTATAGTGTAACACGAATGATCAATTTATTAATTTAAAAACAAATATACTCTTATATGTCACCTAAATCAAACAAAAAACCCATTTAATTAGTACGTAATTTCCTTACATTTCTGCACACACTCTTTTGTTTTAAAATAATCTACCAATCAAAAGTTTTTTTGTGACATAATTTAAAAAATATTAAACAAACAAGATTGCTTTTTTGTAACGCGAAAGTTTAATTTTGGAAAACAACAATTTGAATATAATAAGCTGAATAAGGTTTACTTTATAAAAAAGCTTACAGAACTTTTGCAAAGAGTAATTTGATTATAACCTTTATATTCTTAATAGTTAGTTAATATACGAATTTCAAATATACGTCAAACATTTTAAATTTTAACAAATATTGGTCTGACGGAAAACAAACAATATATTTTACTGTCTAGTTTGTTCAGGTTTATACGTAAATAAACCAAGTATTATATTACATGGCTTTTTTTGTTATGATTTGAAACTCAGAATAATTTTTGAATAAACAAAATTTTAGACAGCAGTTAAATACGTAGACAAATCGATCGATGTGAGTTAATATAGAATATTTTAAAGGAAAATAGTCTATTTTCATTAGAAAAATCTCTGATTTTCATAAGTGAAATCTCTGACTTATGCCTGGAAATAAAAAATAATTTATTTTACATAAAATAATATCTATATGAACTTAAAATATAATACTCAATAAATTTTTCGTGAAAACATATTTTGTTTTGTTATTTTTTATCAATCGATTTCCGAGTATATTATAGCCCCGAAGCCATCAATGAATGTAAACACAGGGCTGTTATTTATTATTTCAAACTATGACGTAATTAAAACAAAACCAATTATTATTAGAGATTGTAATCCAGGGATGAATAATTAATCTCGACCACATTAAAGGCCCATCCGGCGTCGCCAGTGGAGTTTGAAAGTTTGTACAGGAAATTTGACGAATACAATATTATTTTTTAGAAACTTTTCTCAGAACTCATCAATCAAATCTGTCCAACGTTCTCAACTATCCTACCGGGGAATAGAAACTTAAATCCCTTGTCGTGAGTTTTGGAGCTGTTTTGAAAAGTGAATCTCTATTAGCAGATGTCAAACGTAACTTTATCCATTCTACTACCATTGGACATTCTTCGGTACCTCAAACTGCGATATTTAGCATTTTGATAAGCATCTCAGACAGGTGCTATTTCGAATGAAGATAGAGTATTACCTCTATCATAACCAGCGAAATGGCTGTCAAAATTAATTAGAGTTTCGTAAAGTATTTATATTATCGACCAAACCTATTGTTATTGAAAATTAAGAGTGGTTACACTTACACGTAATGGAAGTGTTCAAATAACACTGTATTCCAGAAGCTTTTTTATATGGCTTAGTTCATAATTTCTCAACCTTTTTTGGCTCGTGGCCTCTTTTAAGTCTCATATTTTTCTGTGGCTTCTATACCAGAACAAATAAGTTTTTCGAGACTCGGGGATTGAAAGATTCCAAAATAATTATTTAAAAATTTTGCTTGTAGATTAAATTTGAATCGTTCAAATTATGTACACTCCCACAGATTTTGCCACTAACGTTAGTGACAAAATCTGTAGGAGTGTACATAGTTTTAACGATTCAAATTTAATATTGAAATTCCACCAAGCACCTTCAGTCGAAATCTTAAATTATATTGCTAGTAGATTTAAAAAAAATACCCAGGAATTTACGGAATTCTTAAAATGAAAACACGTTAGACGTTAGCTCTTCTCGGATTTCCTTGTGGCCACCCAAAATTGTACTGTGCACCCCCTATTTTTTCTGTGGCCCTTTTGAAACATGATGTGGCCCTCGGTTGAGAAACCGTGAAGTAGATAACTTTTTTAAATATCTTAAACTGCGCTGTCCAGATTCAGACACGGTCAAGTTCGTTTAATTTTATTTACCTAAAGTTTGTTTGAATATTTGTAACGATATTTTGATGCGAATTAACTTTAATGACTACGAAAGACCCAGACACTAAACGTTCAGCGTTCACATTCCGTACAAAATACATTATGAAATTCAGTCACCTGATTCATATTCTGCAATATAAAATTGGCTCTCAATGACTTGGTTAGTATGATAGCAATATGAATTTGACTTGGCCATCTTTGATAGTAAAATCGTTTTGAAAAAGTGATTTTCAAACAATTGTTGTGCTGTTTTGAAACTAAACTGTATTAAAATTTATCACAGTATATAACATAAAAAATGCCCATCGACGAAAATATGATTTTGGACGCATCTTTTCTATCTTTCTGGTCAAAGTTCTTTTAAGGATGGGAACAAGCTAACCTTGTATTTAATTTTCTTTCATATTGGCTAACAAAGTGATGACTATCTAAATTCTAGAAGATTTTTTAAGGTGAAAAATTTACGAGAAGAGAAAAAAATAGAAAAACCACTTACGACAATGATTGAATTTGAGTTATTAACAAAAGCTCAAGTTTTAACAATAATTGTATTATTTTAATGTGTTATTTTTAATATTTGTGAAACAATAGACTTATATTCTCGGAATTGATATTATATTAGAATTTATTTTACCAAAGTTAAAAGTTTTAGATATCTAAATATGTATCCGGTTTTGTTGTTTTTTCCGTCATTTTTATTACTGAAATAATTGGAGTATCTTGCTTGCAAAACGTTCCCGTAACTGCAAAATTTAAATATACCTGTATGTTACTAAGCATGCAACCAATCGTCGCTAATTTTTAACAACCCCGTATCTTAACTTTTGTCAGTTTTTAGTTTTTTTATACATAATGAATTCAGAATTTCAAAACACACATATTCTTTTAACTGGTAAACTAAAGATTTTTTTTAAACCATGTCCACTCCCAATGTTGAGCATATGGACTCATAATGGAGTTTATCTCAACAGAAGTGTTTCTACGAGAACTGCTTGTTACTCAGTTGCTCAACCTCTCTTTTTCCAAAGAGAGTAGGGATAGAAGGATAGGGCTAGGAAAGGATTAGTGGTAAGCTAATCGCTCTCAATACGCCCCCGTTCATAGGATAGGATGGGTGAGAGGGGAGAATTCAAGACATCACATACATCCATGCCTTTGAACAGAAATTCATAAATCGATTGAAAAATCAATTTATAAAACTGTCCGTACCGGGATTTGAAGCCGGGCCCTCCGTAGCCGAAGCCAACAACGTTGACCACTCGACCACAACGGTGGCTAAAAAAATATTTAACTTAATACAAAAACGTCAGCAATTAATATATTTGGTAAATAACATGGTCATGTGTTATGATGTTAAGCAAGAATAAGATGGTGACATAGATGAAAACGTGCATGCTTCCTTATTTATTGAATTACTCAAATATATTGAGAAACAAAATATTTCAGTAGTTTTTTTATAGCTAAAAAAGCAATATCTATAACTGTAGAATAGAGTACATTTATAAAACTTGTACTTTTTGAGATACGAGTTTGTAGACAATTACCGACGATATTCGATATTTATAATCAAAATGATTTTAAGTTTCACGTACGCCCTCTATGATTTTCACAGTAATAAACCAAAGTTTTTGCGAAGAAAATTACTTTTACTGCGTTAGCTAAAAGTCATATTTTTTTTTTGTAGACTACCTTCACTTTACTACATATCAAATTGAAAGTTTTTAACTATCAGACGCTAAAAGTTTTCCTGATCACTTATCAGGTGATCTGAGAGCAATCAGTTAGCATTAGCGTCGAACTCTTAAATAACTTTCCCGGTGCAATAATAATAAAGTAAAAGATCAGTCTCTCGTCATAATATCCATTGCACGGGGAATGTTTCAGGACAGTTCCCCGGGAAGGGAATTCCCCGTGGTCCGCGGAAAAATATTAAAGTTCTGCTTTGCACTGACGGTTTTCGTACTCAGCTCGGCAAGTTTTTTACCCACGCCCGAGTGTAAAATTTATGTTGTTTTGGTAATGTAGAAATTGTTACTTTCATTAGCGCCATCTAATGTGTCACGACATATTTTCATTTTTTTAAACATATTAATTTTTAATTTATTTAAGTAAAGCAAAGTTTAAACGACAGTTTTAATGTAATATTTTTATATGCAATACTTGTTGAAACCATTTTATTTTTTTATTTTACACGAAATTAATTTGACACTTAATTTGAACGTATTTGTATCTAGTGCAGAGGAGAGGAACCTGCGGCCTTTTGGCTTATATGATGCGGCCTTTTGATACGTAATTATACGCAAGCGTTTGGAAAAAGAGCGTATTCAACCCATTATATATTCGACAGTCGAAAAAAAAGATAGGCGGTGTCGATGTTTTTTTTAATGCGGCCTTGTGTTGAATTGAATAAATGAATGTGGCATTGTGAAATGAAAAGGTTTCCTACCAATGACATAGTATTAAAGATTGAAATTGTATAAATCTTATAAACAGTTATAACTTCTCAACAAATAATGGCTAAATTCGTGGAAACTGATAAAAATATCAAAAATGTGTGATTACTTTGTTATTCCACAGGTGAAGAGTTAATATTACCTTTAGAATTATAATACCTAAATTGTTAGTTGAGTTTCAAAGAGACAAAACAAGTGTCACAATTTGTTACACAACCTGTTAACCAACAAAGTTATCAAAGAAATTTATATAAAAAAAAATGAATTATCACGACGTTACCGTCAAATCAACGGAAACTACTTAAAATTATTTTAGAAATAGATTCTCACAATAATACAATCAATTATAGTATGTAAGTCTTCTCCCTGTCCAATTATTTTAATTGCTGATCTTTCACACAAATTAAAGTGTAATGTGAATTTTACTCTAGAATTTTGTGTTTAATTATACATACATTCAACTAGTAACTAATATCATTTAAAAGGAATCAAATATGTGACACTATCAAAAATCAAATTAATTTTACTAGGGTATTTATTTTATTCACGAAATATTAAAACGCAATTTACAATATAATCAAATTCTCTCATTTTCTTTGGTTTCAAATTTAATTAATATAATATTTCTAATTGATTGGGCTTTTATTCGGAATAATTAGTTCACTGAATGAATCCGTTAAAGTTTGATAATAGTTGTGTAGATTTTTCATCGTTTGGTGAAGATGTTGAAAAATGTTTCTCTATACTACTTCAGTTTTGTGGATATTTTTATCACTTATTTATTGGTATGGTTTTGTATTTTTAAGTATTGCAAACCACAATTTCTTCGAAAAATGAATCAATTATTTACATGTCATTGTTGATTAAAAACTTTCTAAATTTACATGAAACTTTCTATGATAGGTTGGTTGAATGCCTTAGAAAAATAAAAACTGTATCAAGAGACAAGAATCAAAATAAAAAGAATAATCATAAACTATTGATAATAATAAATTATGTCAAAGTTTATGTAGTATTGTAATGATCTAATATATACAGTGTTTCCCAAAACTTTGACATATGTGTAACCCTTTTATAATTTTTGAAACAAGGAGTACCCTTTGTAGAAAATAATGCATATACTGTAATAACAATCAAAATATATTAAATTTGAATCATTCAAATTATGTACACTCCCACAGATTTTGTCACTAACGACCCGGGTTTCGCCTTTCGGCATCTTCAGGCGTTCAAGCGCACGGATGAACTTGAACGCCTGAAGATGCCGAAAGGCGAAACCCGGGTCGTTAGTGACAAAATCTGTGGGAGTGTACATAATTTGAATGATTCAAATTTAATATTGAAATTCCACCAAGCACCTTCAGTCGAAATCTTAAACAAAATATATTAATTGCTTGTTGCAATTGGCGGAGCCAAAGTCCGGCGCAACCCATATTCCCACTAAGCACTTCCCGTACCCCAGGGAGTACACGAGTTACACATTGGGAAACACTGATCTAATAAAACAATTTTCTATGTAGTTATTGCACCTGCATCAGATATATTGGTGATTTAAATATTCATATTTTTATTAGTATTGGTAAACAAATTAAACCAAATAAAATAAAATTTGTTAACTCGTTGTTTTACCAAATGTAACACGTGTTTCAAATTAGTACTATCAAAGTCTGTATCTTACTCCTTCCATGTGTCCAGTGGAAAAAGATAAACCCAACTTTAATTTTGTAATGTGAATCAATTTCGAATTTATTCGCAAGCCTTGCGATAGTCTGATAAAGCTTCTTAATATGGCAAAAAACGTCTCACATTTTGTAACACAGCAAGTGGAATAAGAAAGTTATCAAATTTAATTTTACGTTTAAAAAATCCATTTAGAAAATTGTCTACAATGTTTTAAATACTGTGGCCACAAAAAATGGTGAAGTTTTAGCAATAATATTCATCATTTAATCAAGAATTATGTTATTAAAAATAATATTCGAACCTTTCCTAACCCATGCTTCGGTTAAGGGTCCCAAAATGGCGTTGGTCGTGTACATTTTTTTACATCATCGCTCACTCAGCGAAACTTTTGATAAACCCTCATCAAATCGGAACAAAGAGATCAGCCGATGTTTCACAACTTTTCCCGGTCCGATACAGAAGACATACACTGTAATATGTTGTGAAGGGCATTGACCTAACCATATGTTAAAAAATATTTGTCTTGAAGTCCATTTAAATTTTCAATAACAGTTAGTCGCACAATACGTGATATAATCTAAGTTATTTTGTATTTTATGAACTTCCACAAAGTTACCGACGAATCTATCGAAAGTATTTAAATAACGTATTAAGGTAAATCTATGAAACCCTTAATTTAAGCATCTTCCCTTGTGCATTATTAATAAGCTTACTACACTTTAACCAATTGTTGGCGAATGCCAAAAAAACATTGATACAATGTTGATGTTAAATATTTTGTTGTTATTTATGTTTTAAATTGTTTTTAAAACCAACAAACACTTTTGCGTATTCACTGAAAACTGTCTCTTTACATAAGGGAACAGAATAAACGGCCAGAGTTTAAATCATTTTTTAATCATAATTCAAATAAACTTTCGGTCTGAATAAAGTTAAATTTTTGGTCAGAATAAAAATATTAACAGTCAGAATAAAAATATAGTACGGTCAGATTTTATAGCCATTTTGGTTAGGTTAGTTTTTTTATAATTTCATTTAAATTATGACTATTTTAAATAAATTCTGACCAATAATTATTTATTCTGCCCTCTGTGCACTGACCGATATATAATGACTGTTAAATATAAATTTTGTCCAATGTGATAAAAATTATGACCAAAACTGTAAACTCGATGGCTGCCACAGACAAGAAATCTCGTAAAAAAATTCGTGCTCAACCTGGCGTGTTATCTCGTCGATAACTAATTAAATTAATCGTTGCAAATTATAGCCGGCGTGATTGGTAATTATTATTAATTACCTACGGAAGCTAAAAGGTTAAAATTCAAATAAAATACAAGTCTTTATATAATACTCATTTTTTTAGTTAATCATTACTTTTTTCATATTATTCGATATTATGCATTTTTTAAAATCGTTTTGTTGATTTAGCGTAAAAAAAAGCAGTCACATTAAAAAAATACCAAGAGAAATATTCTAGTACATAATAAATAATTGTTAAAATGGTCAAGTCCTGATATTATAAGTGTATAGCTATTTGGCCATCAGTCAGTTGATATCGCACGACCCTCAATACAGCATACCTTTGTTAGTACTACAGCACGTCTGAATACTTGGACAATGTACCCTTAAAGTGAGGGATACCGGAAAAGTTTTAATCAGATTAAGTTGATAACACAATTATTTAAAATTAGATCCCTGACATACTTTGTACATACTGAAGTATTTTCATCAATACATTTGTACAGTCACACAGATTTTGTCACTGACGACCCGGGTTTCGCCTTTCAGCATCTTCAAGCGTTCAAGTGCACGGATGAACTTAAACTGACGCTTAGCAAATGAATGTTTCGTGTTTATGTAGGAAATAAATACATCACTGAGTTTAAAGCTATTGCTGGCGAAAAGGATATTAAATCACAAATTTTGACTAACAACACTAAACTTTAACACTAATTTTCTATAGAGTTCATCCAATCTTGCTGTACTAGCAATATTGATATAATTTAAGATTTCGACTGAAGATGGAACTCTAGGATTGAACCGAGGATTGCACTCAGGTGAGTAGATAAAGTTGCCTATGTGGCCGAGTGTCAGCGTTGTTGGCTTCGGTAACGGAGGGCACGGGTTCAAATCCCGGTACGGACAGTTTTATAAATTGATTTTTAAATCGATTTATGAATTTCTGTTCGAAGGCATGGATGTATGTGATGTCTTGAATTCCCCCTTCCCACCCATCCTATCCTATGAACGGGGCTTAGCTTACGAGCAACTGAGTAACAAGCAGTTCTCGTAGAAACACTTCTGTTGAGATAAACTCCATTAGAAGTCCATATGCTCCACATTGGGAACGGACATGGTTAAAAAAAGTAGATAAGGTTTAACCAACTAGATCACTGCGGGCAAAAGCTTAATAACTATAAAAAAACATTTGAATAATACTGATTGATAAGCTGTGTTCGTTTGATGTAAGTACTAGGGCCTCCAATCCCGGGATTGTGATAGTACTAATCCCGGGTTATCGGGATCGAGGAAATTTCAGAAACTTGCACAAGAGCTAAAAAAAGTCTCTCGTCGTTTATTTTTGGGGATTCCATAAATTCCTGGGATTTTGAAATCGGAAATCTTGGAAGAGCTAAAAAAAAAGGTCTCGCGTCTTTTCATTTTAGAAAATCCGTAAATTTTCAGGATTTCAAAATCACCGAGCAAAAATTTCTCAATTCCGAATTTCTACACGATTTTACGGTGAATGTTTAATCCTTAGATTCCGGGATTAAGCAAAGGGTCCGGGATTGGATACCCTAGTAGGTACATGTCACAAATGACTGCAGTACAAAGAAAAAAAAAATGACTTTATATTCAAGTTTTTAAATGTAAAATGTGGACAAAGTATACAGGTGAAAATGACGGTTCAACAGGAACACAATTGTTTTCAAATTAAAAAATACTTTTGTAACTTTTGCAACGAGCCTATTCATCTGGACACTCTATCGTAAGTAAATTAATAAAAGTTTTTGGGCATCAATTGTTTGAAGTTCTTCTTTCTGTTGATTGTGTTCTTTGTTTAGTTATGTTTACGTTTTTTGTTGATTTCCTTTGTTGTCTTTGGAGTAAGGCGAAAATATGCTCGACTTGAAAAAGTGGTACTCCAATTTGACTTTATGTATAAGTTCAACACTTGAAGAGGCTTCCATTACACGTGTACGTTGACGAGCTTTTAGACAGATTGAAAAACTAAGTAAATACATAAGCGGAAAAACAAAACATGAGCTTTTAATCAATTAGCTTCTGAGAAAAAAGTTTGTCATTCCATGTTGAACCTTAATAACTACACTTTAAAGTTGAATTTGAATCGTTCAAATTATGTACACTTTCACAGACTTTGTCACTAACGACCCGGGTTTCACCTTTCGGCATCTTCAGGCGTTCAAGTGCACGGATGAACTTGAACTGACGCTTAGTAAATGAGTGTTTCGTGCTTATATAATAAATAAATGCTTAAAACCATTGCTAGCGAAAAGGATACTCAATGATACATGTATTTAAACTCAATGATACATTTATTTATTATATAAGCACGAACCATTCATTTACTGAGTGTCAGTTCAAGTTAATCCGTGCACTTGAACGCCTAAAGATCTCGAAAGGAGAAACTCGGGTCGTTAGTGACAAAATCTGTGAAAATTTACATAATTTGAACGATTCAAATTTAATATTGAAATTTTACCAAGCACCTTCAGTCGAAATCTTAAACTACACTTTGGTTAAAACGTATGCAGGTTTTGTGGATATTATATTTAATTTGCTGGGGTTTTATCAAATTAAAAGACTTTCACGTCACTCATTGAACTTAATTAAATATTCATACATTAAGGTCGTGCCAATGAAGAAGGTAGTTTTCTATTATATGTATGATTACTACACTATTTGTGACGGTTAAATGAAAGAAACATGATATTAATAAAAACACAATAATCCTTTGTACTTCATTCCACTTTATTTAATATGTCAGGACCGGTTTCGCTCATTACGAGCATCGTCAACTGATAAGAAATATAATTTAACAGTGCTATTTATACAAAAATGAAAAGTTATAAACAACAATTGGCATTGAAAAGAAAATACCAATTACATTAATAAAATTGGTATTTTCTTTTCAATGCCAATTGTTGTTTATAACTTTTCATTTTTGTATAAATAGCACTGTTAAATTATATTTCTTATCAGTTGACGATGCTCGTAATGAGCGAAACCGGTCCTGACATATTAAATAAAGTGGAATGAAGTACAAAGGATTATTGTGTTTTTATTAATATAATGCCTTTCCACCAAGTATTGACAGTGAACACCCTAAAAGTGATCAAAGAAACATGAGCTATTTTCTTCACTTAAAACATACATGGAGCTTGTTTAAGAATATGCTTAGATTCTACGGCCCATTGGCTGAGCGGTTAAAAAACGAATAAAAGCCTAAAAAAAAAACCTCATGCATCCGAACTGGCTTGAGAATATTACTTTTTCGAAATCTAGTGTTTAAGCGACGAATTAACAACCAGATCCAATAAAATAATTAATAAAATAATGTCCATCATTAAATGTCAACGTGTTCTAGAAGGTATTGTTAAAAAAACAGCTAATATAAAACAAATAATACTTTAGAAATCTGGTCCGTTGTTACTTACCCTATAAAATTATATTTTGTTTAGTCAGTGGTTAACAATAAGTTTTCATTGAACATCTTGTTGAGACTCTTGATAAGAAGCAGGGTTGCGAGACATCTATTTTTTAATGGGATTGTCTTCGGAATTCCAAATCCCGTATTGTCTCTGAAAAACTTAATTTGTAAATGTAAAAAATGTACACACATAGTTAAAGCTGTTAGTTTTTTTTAGAAAACCTAGTGTACTATCATATTTTCATTACAATTGAGATAAATGTCGAGCAAATATTTTAAACATATTTTAAAACAAGCTGAAAGCTTTAAAAAATACTTTTAATATAGCTGTTATGATTGTATAAATTTTTGCATTTAAATGAAAATATAATTGTATCTTATTATTATTTTTTAAGTTCTCTTATGTGTGTGTGTATGTGTTCTATACGTGCAAAATTATTTACTTTTATGATAATTTATTCAAAATTATGTATTTTTATGTCTTCTACAGTTCTTTCACTTTTTTTGATCGTTCGAAATAGTGAATAATTTTCCGATCAATTTTTGAAAATTAAATCATTATCTGTGTGTATTTGTGTTATATTGACTTGAATATCAATATTTGAGATTTTATAGTGATGATAAAAAGTAAATACCATTACTGAGAAAACAAGTATGTAATTAGGGTAAGTAGAAAATAATAAATATATATCGACTGTGTAAAGGAAAAAGGACGTAACCCACACATATAAAATTTTACAGAAGGCGCTAAAAACATATTTTGATGATTTTGGGACATATGAAAATTATAGATTTATAGATAGATTTATTTGTTTATTTAATTAACATTGCACAAGATTGACAAATTATAAATTTAAAACTTTTACAATGGAGAAAAAAATAGTACAATTATTAAAATCAGTAGAAAATTAATGTGTAATCAGTGAATTATATACAACCTTAAAGTGCACAGAGACTTCTAAACTGGTGTTTAATTGACATATTCTAATATTAATTAAAGAAGTTGTCTAGAAAAAACCTTTATTTCAGTCTTTTTTCATGGTTTTAATTTTTTACAAGGTCATCTTTTTCATACTTAAAAGCTAAATTTAGATACAAATTCGGCATTTGCAGCTTGCATCCTTTTGATAGAGCGTGTATTAAGTTTGATACATTGTGATTATCGAAAAAAGCCTGTTTTGAAAAACCTGTGGGTAACGTCCTTTTTCCTTTCTACAGTCGATATATGAAACCAATATTAGGCTTTCAGAAAAACAAAATTTGAAAATAATTTATGTTTGTTTGTTGAGTAATAATAGCCTTCAATAACAATCAAATCGAATGAATGGATTTTAATCGTGGATTAAAGATAATATCTTGTAAGATGTAATCAAATCGTTTCGATATTGCCATAATTTTGTTATGATTAAATAATGCTTGGAGTGGTGCTCCATTCAGAGTTTATGTTTAGATATTCCTGGAAGCACATTTGAAACCTCTATTGTTGAACCATCTCCTGCGAATTAATGAGCTCACTTCTCTTGTACCAAAACATGAATTTAACACTCCATATTAAGCGTATCGTGCCAAGCATTACAAAACACCACTCGCATTACTTTCACTAATTTAGAATAATGTGATGTTAAAAGAGAAAAGACGTGTAATCTTTGGGTTCAATGAAATCTAATAAACCATTTTTATATCTATGTCCGCTCCCAATGTGGTGCAATCTCAACATAAGCTTTTTCTTCGAGAACTCTTTGTTATTCAGTCGCTCAACCTCCCTTTTTTATCACAAGTAAGTAGGAAAAGAAAGATAAGGTTATAACAGATCTAGAAAAACTCAGACTGAAGATTTTTTTTTGAGTGCTTAGTAAACAAAAATGTTTCTTATTCGAAATTTTATCGTAATTCGATGTTGAATTAGGATTTTCAAATTTGACTATGTCTTACATACTGTCATGAGTGACTCAAAAGTTAGCATGCTGTATGAACACAAAGTTAAATAAATACATTTTGACTTGGTGTGTCTGACATTTAACTAATTATCATATCATTTCACGTATGAAAAGTCTATTGTGAATAAAGCAGTGTGCTCCATTCTAAAGCCTGCTTGTCTTTGGCAAACTATGGGTTAATTATATTTACTAGAAAATAATCCAAGGCCTTATTCAATAGAATAGGCTTATTTACTTTCAATATAAGTAAAGTCTCTTTCGACCATTTGATTGGGAGATGCTATGAAAATAAATGATGGGGTGGATACATTTACCATTACTTTTTAATAATAGTAAAAACTCGGGACACAACTATGGATTTGTTTTAAATTTAAGTAGTTAAAACAAGAATGTAAAGTTGAAGTCGTTAAATGAGCGACTCTCGACCTCTTCTTTTTTAAGCTAAAAATGTACATACATTATGTTATGTTTATTGTAAGTCGAAGTTGAAATTTCGTTTCATTTGTAATTGCCTGATTCGTGATTTTTTCACGCCCTGTAAATATAAGCCAGCCTATCTATACTGTTTTTTTTAATCCATGTCCGCTCCCAATACGCAGAATATGACATCTTAATGGAAGTATATTTACAGAAGTTTATTCTACAAGAATTCTTTTTTATTTACATTCTTACACAACTTCTATTTTTGGAAAGAGTAGTAGAGATTGATAAATAGAGCTAATCACTCTCGATTCGCACTGTTGCTTTTGGATTGGAAGGTTGTGAGGGAATTTTTAAAAATCACAAACACCTGTGTCGATAAATCTAACAGAAATTGAGAAAATACTGTGGGTCTATAATTTGTTGCAGGAATTTTGTCGCTAAAAAAACCGAGACAATATTATTGCTTGGCCAAATAATCAGCCATTGCCACTCGGCCACACACTGGATTGATGTAAAAAAGGCTTTAAATTTTAAATCGAATTCTTAGTCAAGTCCTTATGATTTCAATTTAACTCAACTGCAGGGCCAGTGGCTTGAATCTTACTCACATTGATTTTTTTTTAACTGACTAATATATTTTCAATATTCTCAACTGAATGTAGGGGGAATTATTAAAATAAATTAAGCACCCTAAACATACATTGTACGGGATATAGATTCAACGTTTTCTATAAATGCTAGTCTATTTTTTCTTATTTACATTATTTTTTAGCATCGGACGAGTTTTGCGTTCAAAATTATTTCATTAACTGCAATTAATAAAATGTAATTTTGCGTGAAATTAGAATAAGTATACGATAAAAGTCTCTGTCAGTAATTCTCGAAAATATTTTCATTAGCCAACCCGAAGTCAGACATGCCCATCCTTATATGGCCACTCATTTCCTAGAAAGCCGTTGTCTCTCGGTCGTGTAATTCAGCGACAATTTCTGATGGTAACAGGATTAACCCTTTCACTACACGTGCCTCGTGATTTTGACAGACAGAAGTATTATTCAAAAATACCAAAATTTAATGAAAAAAATATTATTTATGCGACGGAAACTTTGTGAAATTCATTAGATTCTTCGTAAGTGCTTCGAAAATTAATGCAACATTGTAATACTTTAAAAATAAATTAAAATACTTTATAAATGTTAGCAAATTAATATTATATTTTCCATGAATGATCAAAAAAGCTTTTTTGTGGTAATGTCAAGTCTTAATTTTGAATTTTATCTGAATGTGCTTGATAGCGTATAAATATATATTTTTTTAATATATTTATATACGTTTTATAAATCACACTACGCTCAGTTTTTGCCTTTCAACTATTAAATAATTCGAAATAGATTTACATATTTTAATGACATATGCAAATAGAATTAATTATTAATATTCGATTTTTAAGCACAACAAAAGCAAATAAACAGTTGTTTGTTTTTTAGTTAGCTCTTATTAAGACCATGAAGAAATTATTTGTTTATGACTAGTGTTACATACATAATTTTCTTGTATCAGCGTAGTTAATGAATGCTCTTCAGCGCTTTTCTCTTGTTGTGGGTTCGAATTCACAAACGAATATTTTGACACATTGATATTTAAATAGATTTATAAAATGGTTTCCTATAAACATCCGCTAAATTTTAATCATTCCTTAGGCTAGTCTGCGACACGCATCCTGGATGCAAGACCGATGATCATTAGGATTGTATGCCAATTTACAGAACCAAATTTCAATGGCTGGATGCCGTTACGCAGAAAATACTTGGCTACTAGTTTTAAAATTACGACGGATGACAGTAAGATATAATTTTATAGTTTTTCTAAAAATGTGCAGGAAAAAAAGATTGAAAATTTTAGACTTTCTTTAATATTTGTTCCATACTAGAATTTTTGTGCCTGTGCACTAATGTAAATATGACAGATTATTTACAAAAAACGGTAAACATTTTATTTTTGAAAAACCCATTTTGACGATGTTACAAGTCTCCTTTTCTTGTTCATAAAAAAAGCTTTAAAATGCATGAAAATATTTTTCAATCTACTAGGATGCCAGACGTGGTTGGCGGTTAAAGAAAAACATGTTTGTGGGCTCGTCGGTCGCCTCAGGGTTAATGTTCATAGCGTCGTCTAACATGGCCACTAAATGGGTGCGATCATACCCCACTTCACTCGTGACTCATCGTGCTCTGCTCTCGTAAGTGATAACATGGTCGAGAAATTGAGCCACTCTGTAGGATTTCAAGCATTAAGCCCTCGGAAGGTGTGATGACGTCATTTACGAGACAGTTTTGCGTTCTGTTATCTGGACCGTTTTTCTGATTGCCTGATACTTTGCCTTGTAAATTAAACACTTTTTAATTTCATGAAAATTTGCAGTGTCATAATCTCAAGTAAATATTCAGTAAAAACACGTATATTTACCTACCTCAGTACAGATATGGAGATCAAGACTAGTTTTACTGCAGTGCGCAATTTAATCCCACTTTAATCACAACACAGATTATTTCAAATATATTTTTTAGATTTTAAAAATCAATATTTGGCATAACAGCTTATGACGATGCGCCAAAAAACGTGTACTCGTAAAATTAATATGTACTCGGTGAAACTACTTGGATTTCACGACAGGAAACAATGAGACTAGTGGGAGACAGATAATATTGAAGAGACCGTTTGGTGGTCATATGATCCGGATTGTGATGGGATACGGTACAAAAATCAATAATTCTATAAAACTAACCAAGTACTGCGTCTTACGTGAACACGAGATATCAATCCGTGCAGCTGTTTATAAATATTCTGTAGCCTGTAGGTAATCACAGTCAGACTGAGAATTTTTGCATCTGAAATTGGATTTGGTGATAACTATGAACGATTTATAAAAGCTAATTCATGAGAGATTTTATTGTATTACTTGGAGTATATTCCCTAAAATATTATGCACGTGTCCTAAAGTTACTATATGCAACATCTGTAATGAAGTAATAGCAAAGAAAACTATGCTCAAGCCACATCATTGTTAGGTTGCATAGCAACCAACATTATAAATTTACCAACTATTGAAATATCTTCTTGATGCTGTACTCACACCAATCCAATGTGTTTATATTGTAGAATCAAAAATAATGCTTGATGGTAGCAAATACATATATAATATATGACAAAATACATTTTTTATAATATGGAGCATATGGCCTATTAATGGAGGTATCTCAACATAAGTTTTTCTATTAGAACTGTTTTTTACGCAGTCGCTCAACCTCTCTTTCCCAAAAAAAGTAACATGGATAAAAGTATAAAGCTAGGACAGAACATTTGGTTAGTCAATCGTTCTCGCTATGCCCAGTTATTGGAGGATTGGAAGTGTTGAGAGAAGGGATTTTTACACATCACAAACAACCATGCCTTTAAACAGAAATCGTTAAATCGATCGAAAAATGCTGTTCGTACTGGGACTCGATGCCCCATATTACCCAGCAAATGGGTATTTTCGATATCTGGAAACTTTGTTACAAAACGCTGAACGCAAAAACAAATAATTTCTTGTTGTGTATTATTATGGATATAAAAATAAACAAAATAAAAAAATTGAACTTTTTCTCGCTATTTTAATTGAATTATCCATTTTTTGTAAAACATCGAAATCCGGATAAAATCGGTTTTCGAACAGTATTGACATTCGAAAATCGGTTTTTGTAGGGCTTATAGTTGCAATTATATACTAATTACATAATAATTTGGCATTTTCAACTTATATCTTTTTGATAGAAAGTTTATCAAGTTGTATACATTATGATCAACGAAAAAAAACTGTTTTGGAAAAACTGTGGGTTACGTCTTTTTTCCTTTCCACAGTCGACTTATGAATGTATGATGACAGGTTATTGCGACTGGTAAAGAACGGGTATGCTCACTTTTCTAAAACAATTAAAATAAATTATGACTTCTTATTCATTCATACGTAATATTTGCCAAACTCTTTGATAGCTGAATAATATACATTTTACAATTTCTGGTTATGTGCTAAAAATGTTCAGGGTATATAATTAACTTTAGTAACGACATAAATCAATTTTAATTAAATTAGAATCCTTGGCGCAGCAACGAAAATTATTTAATATACCTTTTAGAGCTTTACCATGTAATTCGTGGTAATTAATTTCCCATTTGTTCATATAGCCGACAATGTTATTACGTAAAATTGTGAGCCACAATATGCCAAAACAATCAGCCGTAGATAATTGGAGGCGTCAAGTTTAATTATTTTTGAGTTCGTGGCGGCGTTTTGATGTTTTATTTTTTACCAAGCTTAGTGTATATATTTGGGAAAATACTATAAATATGTTTTTTTTCTACTAAAGTAAAATAAATGTGATTATTTTGTATGTCTGAAATATCATTATCTCTGGAATGACACAACTTTAGAATAATATGTATTTTCAAGTTCGCTTCCAATGTTGATAAAGTAGAATTGTATATCAC
>CM062836.1:21185293-21203972 GCA_031772345.1 Himalopsyche anomala | reverse complement strand
CCAAAGTCCGGCGCAACCCATATTCCCACTAAGCACTTCCCGTACCCCAGGGAGTACACGAGTCACACATTGGGAAACACTGATCTAATAAAACAATTTTCTATGTAGTTATTGCACCTGCATCAGATATATTGGTGATTTAAATATTCATATTTTTATTAGTATTGGTAAACAAATTAAACCAAATAAAATAAAATTTGTTAACTCGTTGTTTTACCAAATGTAACACGTGTTTCAAATTAGTACTATCAAAGTCTGTATCTTACTCCTTCCATGTGTCCAGTGGAAAAAGATAAACCCAACTTTAATTTTGTAATGTGAATCAATTTCGAATTTATTCGCAAGCCTTGCGATAGTCTGATTAAGCTTCTCAATATGGCAAAACACGTCTCACATTTTGTAACACAACAAGTGGAATAAGAAAGTTATCAAATTTAATTTTACGTTTAAAACATCTATTTAGAAAAATGTCTACAATGTCGTAAATACTGTGGCCACAAAAAATGGTGAAGTTTTAGCAATAATATTCATCATTTAATCAAGAATTATGTTATTAAAAATAATATTCGAACCTTTCCTAACCCATGCTTCGGTTAAGGGTCCCAAAATGGCGTTGGTCGTGTACATTTTTTTACATCATCGCTCACTCAGCGAAACTTTTGATAAACCCTCATCAAATCGGAACAAAGAGATCAGCCGATGTTTCACAACTTTTCCCGGTCCGATACAGAAGACATACACTGTAATATGTTGTGAAGGGCATTGACCTAACCATATGTTAAAAAATATTTGTCTTGAAGTCCATTTAAATTTTAAATAACAGTTTGTAGCACAATACGTGGAATAATCTAAGTTATTTTGTATTTTATGAACTTCCACAAAGTTACCGCCGAATCTATCGAAAGTATTTAAATAACGTATTAAGGTAAATCTATGAAACCCTTAATTTAAGCATCTTCCCTTGTGCATTATTAATAAGCTTACTACACTTTAACCAATTGTTGGCGAATGCCAAAAAAACATTGATACAATGTTGATGTTAAATATTTTGTTGTTATTTATGTTTTAAATTGTTTTTAAAACCAACAAACACTTTTGCGTATTCACTGAAAACTGTCTCTTTACATAAGGGAACAGAATAAACGGCCAGAGTTTAAATCATTTTTTAATCATAATTCAAATAAACTTTCGGTCTGAATAAAGTTAAATTTTTGGTCAGAATAAAAATATTAACAGTCAGAATAAAAATATAGTACGGTCAGATTTTATAGCCATTTTGGTTAGGTTAGTTTTTTTATAATTTCATTTAAATTATGACTATTTTAAATAAATTCTGACCAATAATTATTTATTCTGCCCTCTGTGCACTGACCGATATATAATGACTGTTAAATATAAATTTTGTCCAATGTGATAAAAATTATGACCAAAACTGTAAACTCGATGGCTGCCACAGACAAGAAATCTCGTAAAAAAATTCGTGCTCAACCTGGCGTGTTATCTCGTCGATAACTAATTAAATTAATCGTTGCAAATTATAGCCGGCGTGATTGGTAATTATTATTAATTACCTACGGAAGCTAAAAGGTTAAAATTCAAATAAAATACAAGTCTTTATATAATACTCATTTTTTTAGTTAATCATTACTTTTTTCATATTATTCGATATTATGCATTTTTTAAAATCGTTTTGTTGATTTAGCGTAAAAAAAAGCAGTCACATTAAAAAAATACCAAGAGAAATATTCTAGTACGTAATAAATAATTGTTAAAATGGTCAAGTCCTGATATTATAAGTGTATAGCTATTTGGCCATCAGTCAGTTGATATCGCACGACCCTCAATACAGCATACCTTTGTTAGTACTACAGCACGTCTGAATACTTGGACAATGTACCCTTAAAGTGAGGGATACCGGAAAAGTTTTAATCAGATTAAGTTGATAACGCAATTATTTAAAATTAGATCCCTGACATACTTTGTACATACTGAAGTATTTTCATCAATATATTTGTACATTCACACAGATTTTGTCACTAGCGACCCGGGTTTTGCCTTTCAGCATCTTCAGGCGTTCAAGTGCACGGATGAACTTGAACTGACGCTTAGCAAATGAATGTTTCGTGTTTATATAGGAAATAAATGCATCACTGAGTTTAAAGCTATTGCTGGCGAAAAGGATATTAAATCACAAATTTTGACTAACAACACTAAACTTTAACACTAATTTACTATAAAGTTCAGTCAATCTTGCTGTACTAGCAATATTGATATAATTTAAGATTTCGACTGAAGATGGAACTCTAGGATTGAACCGAGGATTGCACTCAGGTGAGTAGATAAAGTTGCCTGTGTGGCCGAGTATCAGTATTGTTGGCTTCGGTTACGGAGGGCACGGGTTCAAATCCCGGTACGGATAGTTTTATAAATTGATTTTTGAATCGATTTATGAATTTCTGTTCGAAGGCATGGATGTATGTGATGTCTTGAATTTCCCCTTCCCACCCATCCTATCCTATGAACGGGGCGTATCGAGAGCGATTAGCTTACCACTAGTCCTTGGAAAAAGAGAGGTTGAAAAACTGAGTAACAAGCAGTTCTCGTAGAAACACTTCTGTTGAGATAAACTCCATTAGAAGTATATATGCTCCACATTGGGAGCGGACATGGTTAAAAAAAAGTAGATAAGGTTTAACCAACTAGATCACTGCGGGCAAAAGTTTAATAACTATGAAAAAACATTTGAATAATACTGATTGATAAGCTGTGTTTGTTTGATGTAAATACTAAGGCCTCCAATCCCGGGATTGTGATATTAGTAATCCCGGGTTATCGGGATCGAGGAAATTTCAGAAACTTGCACAAGAGCTAAAAAAAGTCTCTCGTCGTTTATTTTTGGGGATTCCATAAATTCCTGGGTTTTTGAAATTGGAAATCTTAGAATAGCTAAAAAAAAGATCTGGCGTCTTTTCATTTTATGAAATCCGTAAATTCTCAGGATCACCGAGCAAAAATTTCTCAATCCCGAATTTCTACACGGTTATATGGTGAATGTTAAATCCTTAGATTCCGGGATTAAGCAAAGGGTCCGGGATTGGATACCCTAGTAGGTACATGTCACAAATGACTGCAGTACAAAGAAAAAAAAATGACTTTATATTCAAGTTTTTAAATGTAAAATGTGGACAAAGTATACAGGTGAAAATGACGGTTCAACAGGAACACAATTGTTTTCAAATTAAAAAATACTTTTGTAACTTTTGCAACGAGCCTATTCATCTGGACACTCTATCGTAAGTAAATTAATAAAAGTTTTTGGGCATCAATTGTTTGAAGTTCTTCTTTCTGTTGATTGTGTTCTTTGTTTAGTTATGTTTACGTTTTTTGTTGATTTCCTTTGTTGTCTTTGGAGTAAGGCGAAAATATGCTCGACTTGAAAAAGTGGTACTCCAATTTGACTTTATGTATAAGTTCAACACTTGAAGAGGCTTCCATTACACGTGTACGTTGACGAGCTTTTAGACAGATTGAAAAACTAAGTAAATACATAAGCGGAAAAACAAAACATGAGCTTTTAATCAATTAGCTTCTGAGAAAAAAGTTTGTCATTCCATGTTGAACCTTAATAACTACACTTTAAAGTTGAATTTGAATCGTTCAAATTATGTACACTTTCACAGACTTTGTCACTAACGACCCGGGTTTCACCTTTCGGCATCTTCAGGCGTTCAAGTGCACGGATGAACTTGAACTGACGCTCAGTAAATGAATGGTTCGTGCTTATATAATAAATAAATGCTTAAAACCATTGCTAGCGAAAAGGATACTCAATGATACATGTATTTAAACTCAATGATACATTTATTTATTATATAAGCACGAACCATTCATTTACTGAGTGTCAGTTCAAGTTAATCCGTGCACTTGAACGCCTAAAGATCTCGAAAGGAGAAACTCGGGTCGTTAGTGACAAAATCTGTGAAAATTTACATAATTTGAACGATTCAAATTTAATATTGAAATTTTACCAAGCACCTTCAGTCGAAATCTTAAACTACACTTTGGTTAAAACGTATGCAGGTTTTGTGGATATTATATTTAATTTGCTGGGGTTTTATCAAATTAAAAGACTTTCACGTCACTCATTGAACTTAATTAAATATTCATACATTAAGGTCGTGCCAATGAAGAAGGTAGTTTTCTATTATATGTATGATTACTACACTATTTGTGACGGTTAAATGAAAGAAACATGAGCTATTTTCTTCACTTAAAACATACATGGAGCTTGTTTAAGAATATGCTTAGATTCTACGGCCCATTGGCTGAGCGGTTAAAAAACGAATAAAAGCCTAAAAAAAAAACCTCATGCATCCGAACTGGCTTGAGAATATTACTTTTTCGAAATCTAGTGTTTAAGCGACGAATTAACAACCAGATCCAATAAAATAATTAATAAAATAATGTCCATCATTAAATGTCAACGTGTTCTAGAAGGTATTGTTAAAAAAACAGCTAATATAAAACAAATAATACTTTAGAAATCTGGTCCGTTGTTACTTACCCTATAAAATTATATTTTGTTTAGTCAGTGGTTAACAATAAGTTTTCATTGAACATCTTGTTGAGACTCTTGATAAGAAGCAGGGTTGCGAGACATCTATTTTTTAATGGGATTGTCTTCGGAATTCCAAATCCCGTATTGTCTCTGAAAAACTTAATTTGTAAATGTAAAAAATGTACACACATAGTTAAAGCTGTTAGTTTTTTTTAGAAAACCTAGTGTACTATCATATTTTCATTACAATTGAGATAAATGTCGAGCAAATATTTTAAACATATTTTAAAACAAGCTGAAAGCTTTAAAAAATACTTTTAATATAGCTGTTATGATTGTATAAATTTTTGCATTTAAATAAAAATATAATTGTATCTTATTATTTTTTTTTAAGTTCTCTTATGTGTGTGTGTATGTGTTCTATACGTGCAAAATTATTTACTTTTATGATAATTCATTCAAAATGATGTATTTTTATGTCTTCTACAGTTCTTTCACTTTTTTTGATCGTTCGAAATAGTGAATAATTTTCCGATCAAAGTTTGAAAATTAAATCATTATCTGTGTGTATTTGTGTTATATTGACTTGAATATCAATCTTTAAGATTTTATAGCGATGATAAAAAGTAAATACCATTACTGAGAAAACATGTATGTAATTAGGGTAAGTAGAAAATAATAAATATATATCGGCTGTGGAAAGGAAAAAGGACGTAACCCACACATATAGAATTTTACAGGAGGCGCTAAAAACGTGTTTTATGATTTTGGGACAAATGCAAATTATAGATTTATAGATAGATTTATTTATTTATTTAATTAACATAGCACAAGGTTGACAAATTATAAATTTAAAATTTTTACAATGGAGAAAAAAATAGTACAATTATTAAAATCAGTAGAAAATTAATGTGTAATCAGTGAATTATATACAACCTTAAAGTGCACAGAGACTTCTAAGCTGGTGTTTAATTGACATATTCTAATATTAATTAAAGAAGCTGTCTAGGAAAAACCTTTATTTCAGTCTTTTTTCTTGGTTTTAATTTTTTACAAAGTCATCTTTTTCATACTTAAAAGCTAAATTTAGATACTAATTCATCATTTGCAGCTTGCATCCTTTTGATAGAGCGTGTATTAAGTTTGATACATTGTGATTATCGAAAAAAGCCTGTTTTGAAAAACCTGTGGGTAACGTCCTTTTTCCTTTCTACAGTCGATATATGAAACCAATATTAGGCTTTCAGAAAAACAAAATTTGAAAATAATTTATGTTTGTTTGTTGAGTAATAATAGCCTTCAATAACAATCAAATCGAATGAATGGATTTTAATCGTGGATTAAAGATAATATCTTGTAAGATGTAATCAAATCGTTTCGATATTGCCATAATTTTGTTATGATTAAATAATGCTTGGAGTGGTGCTCCATTCAGAGTTTATGTTTAGATATTCCTGGAAGCACATTTGAAACCTCTATTGTTGAACCATCTCCTGCGAATTAATGAGCTCACTTCTCTTGTACCAAAACATGAATTTAACACTCCATATTAAGCGTATCGTGCCAAGCATTACAAAACACCACTCGCATTACTTTCACTAATTTAGAATAATGTGCTGTTAAAAGAGAAAAGACATGTAATCTTTGGGTTCAATGAAATCTAATAAACCATTTTTATATATATGTCCGCTCCCAATGTGGTGCAATCTCAACATAAGCTTTTTCTTCGAGAAGTCTTTGTTATTCAGTCACTCAACCTCCCTTTTTTATCCAAAGTGAGTAGTAGGGAAAGAAAGATAAGCTTAGAACAGATCTAGAAAAACTCAGACTGAAGATTTTTTTTTGAGTGCTTAGTAAACAAAAATGTTTCTTATTCGAAATTTTATCGTAATTCGATGTTGAATTAGGATTTTCAAATTTGACTATGTCTTACATACTGTCATGAGTGACTCAAAAGTTAGCATGCTGTATGAACACAAAGTTAAATAAATACATTTTGACTTGGTGTGTCTGACATTTAACTAATTATCATATCATTTCACGTATGAAAAGTCTATTGTGAATAAAGCAGTGTGCTCCATTCTAAAGCCTGCTTGTCTTTGGCAAACTATGGGTTAATTATATTTACTAGAAAATAATCCAAGGCCTTATTCAATAGAATAGGCTTATTTACTTTCAATATAAGTAAAGTCTCTTTCGACCATTTGATTGGGAGATGCTATGAAAATAAATGATGGGGTGGATACATTTACCATTACTTTTTAATAATAGTAAAAACTCGGGACACAACTATGGATTTGTTTTAAATTTAAGTAGTTAAAACAAGAATGTAAAGTTGAAGTCGTTAAATGAGCGACTCTCGACCTCTTCTTTTTTAAGCTAAAAATGTACATACATTATGTTATGTTTATTGTAAGTCGAAGTTGAAATTTCGTTTCATTTGTAATTGCCTGATTCGTGATTTTTTCACGCCCTGTAAATATAAGCCAGCCTATCTATACTGTTTTTTTTAATCCATGTCCGCTCCCAATACGCAGAATATGACATCTTAATGGAAGTATATTTACAGAAGTTTATTCTACAAGAATTCTTTTTTATTTACATTCTTACACAACTTCTATTTTTGGAAAGAGTAGTAGAGATTGATAAATAGAGCTAATCACTCTCGATTCGCACTGTTGCTTTTGGATTGGAAGGTTGTGAGGGAATTTTTAAAAATCACAAACACCTGTGTCGATAAATCTAACAGAAATTGAGAAAATACTGTGGGTCTATAATTTGTTGCAGGAATTTTGTCGCTAAAAAAACCGAGACAATATTATTGCTTGGCCAAATAATCAGCCATTGCCACTCGGCCACACACTGGATTGATGTAAAAAAGGCTTTAAATTTTAAATCGAATTCTTAGTCAAGTCCTTATGATTTCAATTTAACTCAACTGCAGGGCATGTGGCTTTAATCTTACTCAAATTTTTTTTTTTTAACTGACTAATATATTTTCAATATTCTCAACTGAATGTAGGGGGAATTATTAAAATAAATTAAGCACCCTAAACATACATTGTACGGGATATAGATTCAACGTTTTCTATAAATGCTAGTCTATTTTTTCTTATTTACATTATTTTTTAGCATCGGACGAGTTTTGCGTTCAAAATTATTTCATTAACTGCAATTAATAAAATGTAATTTTGCGTGAAATTAGAATAAGTATACGATAAAAGTCTCTGTCAGTAATTCTCGAAAATATTTTCATTAGCCAACCCGAAGTCAGACATGCCCATCCTTATATGGCCACTCATTTCCTAGAAAGCCGTTGTCTCTCGGTCGTGTAATTCAGCGACAATTTCTGATGGTAACAGGATTAACCCTTTCACTACACGTGCCTCGTGATTTTGACAGACAGAAGTATTATTCAAAAATACCAAAATTTAATGAAAAAATATTATTTATGCGACGGAAACTTTGTGAAATTCATTAGATTCTTCGTAAGTGCTTCGAAAATTAATGCAACATTGTAATACTTTAAAAATAAATTAAAATACTTTATAAATGTTAGCAAATTAATATTATATTTTCCATGAATGATCAAAAAAGCTTTTTTGTGGTAATGTCAAGTCTTAATTTTGAATTTTATCTGAATGTGCTTGATAGCGTATAAATATATATTTTTTTAATATATTTATATACGTTTTATAAATCACACTACGCTCAGTTTTTGCCTTTCAACTATTAAATAATTCGAAATAGATTTACATATTTTAATGACATATGCAAATAGAATTAATTATTAATATTCGATTTTTAAGCACAACAAAAGCAAATAAACAGTTGTTTGTTTTTTAGTTAGCTCTTATTAAGACCATGAAGAAATTATTTGTTTATGACTAGTGTTACATACATAATTTTCTTGTATCAGCGTAGTTAATGAATGCTCTTCAGCGCTTTTCTCTTGTTGTGGGTTCGAATTCACAAACGAATATTTTGACACATTGATATTTAAATAGATTTATAAAATGGTTTCCTATAAACATCCGCTAAATTTTAATCATTCCTTAGGCTAGTCTGCGACACGCATCCTGGATGCAAGACCGATGATCATTAGGATTGTATGCCAATTTACAGAACCAAATTTCAATGGCTGGATGCCGTTACGCAGAAAATACTTGGCTACTAGTTTTAAAATTACGACGGATGACAGTAAGATATAATTTTATAGTTTTTCTAAAAATGTGCAGGAAAAAAAGATTGAAAATTTTAGACTTTCTTTAATATTTGTTCCATACTAGAATTTTTGTGCCTGTGCACTAATGTAAATATGACAGATTATTTACAAAAAACGGTAAACATTTTATTTTTGAAAAACCCATTTTGACGATGTTACAAGTCTCCTTTTCTTGTTCATAAAAAAAGCTTTAAAATGCATGAAAATATTTTTCAATCTACTAGGATGCCAGACGTGGTTGGCGGTTAAAGAAAAACATGTTTGTGGGCTCGTCGGTCGCCTCAGGGTTAATGTTCATAGCGTCGTCTAACATGGCCACTAAATGGGTGCGATCATACCCCACTTCACTCGTGACTCATCGTGCTCTGCTCTCGTAAGTGATAACATGGTCGAGAAATTGAGCCACTCTGTAGGATTTCAAGCATTAAGCCCTCGGAAGGTGTGATGACGTCATTTACGAGACAGTTTTGCGTTCTGTTATCTGGACCGTTTTTCTGATTGCCTGATACTTTGCCTTGTAAATTAAACACTTTTTAATTTCATGAAAATTTGCAGTGTCATAATCTCAAGTAAATATTCAGTAAAAACACGTATATTTACCTACCTCAATACAAATATGAAGATCAGATAAATTGGATTTGGTGATAGATGGCGATTTGACTACGGTTGAATTATAAAAGTTAATCTCTGAGAGACTTTATTGTATTACTTGGAGTATATTCCATAAATTATTATGCACGTGGCCTAAAGTTACTATATGCAACATCTGTAATGAAGTAATAGCAAAGAAAACTATGCTCAAGCCACATACTTGTTAGGTTGCATAGCAACCAACATTATAAATTTACCAACTATTGAAATATCTTCTTGATGCTGTACTCACACCAATCCAATGTGTTTATATTGCAAAAATAATGCTTGATGGTAAAAAAAACATAAATAATACATGAAAAAACATTTTTTTTATAATATGGAGCATATGGCCTATTAATGGAGGTATCTCAACATAAGTTTTTCTATTAGAACTGTTTTTTACGCAGTCGCTCAACCTCTCTTTCCCAAAAAAAGTAACATGGATAAAAGTATAAAGCTAGGACAGAACATTTGGTTAGTCAATCGTTCTCGCTATGCCCAGTTATTGGAGGATTGGAAGTGTTGAGAGAAGGGATTTTTACACATCACAAACAACCATGCCTTTAAACAGAAATCGTTAAATCGATCGAAAAATGCTGTTCGTACTGGGACTCGATGCCCCATATTACCCAGCAAATGGGTATTTTCGATATCTGGAAACTTTGTTACAAAACGCTGAACGCAAAAACAAATAATTTCTTGTTGTGTATTATTATGGATATAAAAATAAACAAAATAAAAAAATTGAACTTTTTCTCGCTATTTTAATTGAATTATCCATTTTTTGTAAAACATCGAAATCCGGATAAAATCGGTTTTCGAACAGTATTGACATTCGAAAATCGGTTTTTGTAGGGCTTATAGTTGCAATTATATACTAATTACATAATAATTTGGCATTTTCAACTTATATCTTTTTGATAGAAAGTTTATCAAGTTGTATACATTATGATCAACGAAAAAAAACTGTTTTGGAAAAACTGTGGGTTACGTCTTTTTTCCTTTCCACAGTCGACTTATGAATGTATGATGACAGGTTATTGCGACTGGTAAAGAACGGGTATGCTCACTTTTCTAAAACAATTAAAATAAATTATGACTTCTTATTCATTCATACGTAATATTTGCCAAACTCTTTGATAGCTGAATAATATACATTTTACAATTTCTGGTTATGTGCTAAAAATGTTCAGGGTATATAATTAACTTTAGTAACGACATAAATCAATTTTAATTAAATTAGAATCCTTGGCGCAGCAACGAAAATTATTTAATATACCTTTTAGAGCTTTACCATGTAATTCGTGGTAATTAATTTCCCATTTGTTCATATAGCCGACAATGTTATTACGTAAAATTGTGAGCCACAATATGCCAAAACAATCAGCCGTAGATAATTGGAGGCGTCAAGTTTAATTATTTTTGAGTTCGTGGCGGCGTTTTGATGTTTTATTTTTTACCAAGCTTAGTGTATATATTTGGGAAAATACTATAAATATGTTTTTTTTCTACTAAAGTAAAATAAATGTGATTATTTTGTATGTCTGAAATATCATTATCTCTGGAATGACACAACTTTAGAATAATATGTATTTTCAAGTTCGCTTCCAATAGTAGAATTGTTCATCACGAGAGCGGATTTTTAAAGTATTACAGTCATTAGCTCAATATCTCTAGTTGGATAAGGTATGAATATTAGTAGCAGTGGCGGATTATCCAATAAGCGCATGAGGTGCTCACTTGGGGCCCCTGAATCTTAGGGGCCTCAAAAATGGTTTAAATTATTTTACCCATACAAATTTTGTTCAGAGTTTTATATATTTTCAATGAATTTTTTTGACGCCCTTATGTTATCCAAAAAACAGGGCCTCCAAAATTTATTGCGCCTGGGCCTCTCTTGCGCTTAATCCGCCACTGATTAGTAGGAGTTGTCGATAAAAAAAAAACGAATTAAAAAAAAAATCGACATTTGAATTCGAGGTTTTTGATTATATTGACCCGGTTTTTTTCTAATATATTATTATTGACAATATAATGATTTGAAACTGTTATAGTTGCAAACAAAATGACACAAAATATGTGATAAAATGTATAGGTAGTATACATCAATGTATGTCGGGTCGGGTCCTATAGCGCACTGGTTATCGTTGCTGGTTTCCGTGTTGGATCTCACGGGCTCAAGTCCCAGTACGAACAGCATTTATCGATTTTTGTTCGAAGGCATGGGTGTTTGTTATGTTTAAAAGTTCCCTCCCACCCTTTCAATACTTCAATAAATGGGCGTTACGAGAGTGATCAGTTCCCCACTTACTATGTTCCTAGCCTTATACTTCCATCCTCTTTAGAAAAAGAAAAGCTTAGCAACTGAGTAACCAACAGTTCTTGTAGATTTTTTTGATAAGATACTTGTTAAGATAACTCAAAAACATTGACGGATTTGTTTTTGAAAAATAATGTTACTAAGTAAAGTTTCGTTGGCAAGAAACTGATAAAAAATGTATTTTTATGAGTATAAATTTTTTCGAGATTAAATTTTTTCACTGAATTTAAATGACGTTTTAAAAAACGTTCAACAATTAATTAATTATTATATTTAGCTCGTTTGTATATCATAATTTTTGTTTTTTGACTCAGGCAGGTGCAATGTCGGAAACGCTTCCAAGATAAAAAGTAACAATGGCAACGCAAATTTAAAGCTTTCATAGCCGCTGAGTTTAAAAAAATATGCACAAAAGAAACATAAAAAAAGATTATTTTAATAGATTGAAAAAATCGTGATCCCTTCCGAACAATCGACGAGCCGGAACATCCGACCCGTATTCAAAATTGCAAAGTTGATTTTCGGCGTCGAAATCACGTTATCCACAAAAGAATTTTCCACAGGCGCGCCGGATAAAGTGGAAAACAACACTGTATTTTGCGAAACGTGTTATTTGTGCTCTGTCAGGGCTCGAAACTGTGCTAACTTCGAGCGACAAATTTGAAATTAATTTCAACATAAATAAATAGTATAAAAAGGTATAAAAAACGTATTTAATTCTAAATTTTTTTATAAGACGAGTTTGTAGCTATTTCAGCGTGTGCCATCGTCATAATTATGCTTAAACTTGCATATACTCAGCTATACACAATACATCTTGTTATTTGCTCTAACCTTCTAATTTCTATTACAGTCATTACACGTATTTAGCATTACTTTAGTGTTCTTAAGAACGATAACAAGTATGGTAAATATTCATTATTTTTGTTTTTTTTTACCATATCCGCATATCATATAGACTCTTAATGAAGTTTATCTCAACAGAAGTGTTTCTTCGAGAACTGCTTGTTACTCAATTGCTCAACCTCTCTTTTTCCAAAGAGATTAAAAATAGAAGGACAGGGCTAGGACAGGACTAGTGGTTAACTAATCATTTATTTATTGTTAATAATTTAAATTATAGTACATGACATACCAACTGACGCCAATTCGCCACGTACTTGACAAATATAAAGAGACAAAATATAAAATATAATAAAACTACATGATACATCAAAATCAACATACAAAATCAAGAAATAAAATAGTAAAATTTGACAAACAGTTCATAAAAACTATCACTAAAAATGTCCACTTCTCTAGGCAATCAGTTGATCAATTGAACGGTCCTAGGAACTGGTGACTCATACCTCCTAAGCGAGATATAAGTTTTAAGAAATAAAAGCTTTTGCTCATAGTTTCGCCCACGTAAGAGAAAATTGGGAGCATGTAAATTAATGGTCATGAAAATTTCAGGATTATCAACTCGGCCTCGAAGGAGAAGAGAAAAATGTTCATAGGACAGGATGGGTGGGAAGTGGGAATTTAAGACATCACATACATCCATGCCTTCGAACAGAAATTTATAAATCAATTGAAAAATCCATTTTATAAATCTGTCCGTACTGGGACTCGAACCTGTGACCTCTGTAACCGAAGCCAACGACGCTGACCACTCGACCACACAGCGGCACAAGGTAAATTAGTTTAAATTAAACGGGTATTTATTACTATATGCATTAGGGGTTTTAGTAACGTTGATGGATTGATGAACTGTCCCGTGTCTACTTGGGATCCAAGATTTTTTTTTCCTTAAATACTCATTTTATATCGCAGAGGCTCAAATATAAAGTTCTATTGAGTTTTTTCTTTGTAAAATGTTGTCGATTCCTGTGTGTTGCTCTAGTGAGTTAGCAGAAAGGGGAATACCCAGACTGTGGTAACCCGTGTTTTATTCGTTGGTAAGCGAAGATAATGCAGATTTTCAGGGATGTTTTTGTAAAATGTTTTGGCTTTCAGCAACAGTTGTTATCAGACAGCACGTTTTCCGATTTTATGACAACTCGTGCGTGTTGCCTGAGCCCTTTTTTACGTAATCGTTTGATGCGTTTTATCGTGCTCAAAGAACTGTTACAAATTTTCATGTATTATTACAGCATACATTTTCCTTTGTTAATGTGAAATTCGTTCAAGAAACTTTTTAAACATTTTTTTTCAGCAGCATTTTTGATACATAATCACAGTGAAATTGTATTTTAAATATGTTTTTTTATGTTACAGTTAACGTTTACAGTGGCAGATTCTCTTTGGGATTACACATCGACTGTGGAAAGGATAAAGCACGTTACCCACACATATCAAATTTGACAGGAGACGCAAAAAACGTGTTTTGATGATTTTGGGCCATATTAAAATTATGAATGATATACAACCTTGAAGTGCACGGAGACTTCTAAACTGGTGTTTAATTGACATAATCTAAATAAAACATATTAAAAAACAAAATATGTTTTTGAATCACTCATTATTTATTGATTAATCCTTTTTGAAATAAAGCTGTTAGTAATTTAAAATCTCCATCTATTTGACATCTTAAACATTAGCAGAGATTTACAATTACTCGATTACTAATATAAAGTAGAAGATGCTTAAATGTGTTGCAGCGTATACTACCATTAAAAATTTTGGAGGAACACTTATTTGGGTCCTACGGAACACCAGTGTTCCGCAGCATATAGTTTGGGAAATCCTGGTGTAGAATATTTTTTTTTTTATAAAATACCACTTGGACCACTTCACCTTTAATGGGCCCATGTTATAATGTGTAGAGACGATTACTAAGTCAAATGAAAAATAAAAGATTAAAGATTTTTTAAGGTTCGTTTATGGAAATTACTTTATAAATTACACAAACTTATTTGTATTCCGCGCAAAATACGTTCAACAAATTTACCCACAACATTTTCAAAATATAAATCCAAGGGATAATTTGAATGTCTGGCAAATATGGAAACTAGTACAATAAACAGGAACGCAGTCTGGCAAAGTCATTATAATATATTCATGATTGTTACCCGGATCGCAAATCACCTGGCTCGGTGTTAGGCAAACTACAAGAAGGTGAGACTTGGGGTCGCCATGTTTGTTTAGGAGAAACAGCAACTCCATTGTTATTGCGAATAAATTTACAAAAGTTGAGTCACATATTATTCAATGGCAGTGCTTTTTCTCATGTGACACGGTGGAACGGCGTCATTTTTAATGTTTCAATTGAATATTAAATTTAAATCGTTCAAATTTTGTACGTTTGCCACTATTAAGTCGGGTTTCGCCTGCACCGATGAACATGAACTGACGTCAGTTCAAGTTAATACGTGCACTTAAAATCCTGAAGATGCCGAATGATATCACCAACCAGGTGGATCTGAGCTTAATTCCCGGTAAATTAAACTTATTTAGTCAAATTTGGATTTTTTAAAAATTTAAATTTGAGATAGAAAACATAGGTGTTTGATATGTCGATTCTCCTCGAGTGAATTAAAAAAAAATCTTACTGAGTTTATCTCATATGATCATTCTTTCAATTGCTCATGCTCATATGAGCATTACATATTAAAAAATAAATTACCGTAAATTTATAAAAAATCTTCTCGTTAACTGAATTGACTTGCCTTTATTTTTTTGCGTCTTTACATCCAAAATTTTCTGCATTTAACAATTAATAAAACTAACCATTATTTAAAAAAAACAGCAAACGTGTTAATATGAAATACGTACTTAAGCAAGCATTTTTGAAAATAAGTCTGTTTGAGGATGCCTCTGAAAGAGACAAAACACGTGTCGTGTCACAGTTTGTAGCACAATACGTGAAATAATCTAAGTTATTTTATATTAAAATAAACTTTCACAAAGTTACCGCCGAATCAATCGAAAGTAGCACAGGTGTTATTTTGTTTTTATTTGTGGAAGCGTTAAATAATTATCTTTTGGAAAAAGCTCAATGTCTTTATTAAAGCTAAGAAAACATATTGTTCTAAAGTGCCTTATGTCTTCAACTTTAGACTTTTGATGATAAACTGAATCGAGTTGGAAATGAAAAAATGTTACTGTAGAGAAGTATCGTAAGGTGTGTGTTCTTTAAGTTAATTTTAATACATCTTTTTGCACCAAGACTTTGAAATACAGCGAAACCTTGATTCTACGTTTTTCAAGGGACCGTAATAAATGAACAAATAATGCGGGAAATCTTCAAATAATACCAAAAAAAAAATTTATGTAACTAAATGCGATGTAAAACTATTTGAGCGAAAAAAAATATTCTACAAAAACGGTCAATCGGGATAATAATTGGGACGAGACGATAATATTTAGATGAAAGATCGAGAAAATCAGTAAATCGGGGAATGATAAACGTAGAATTATGAAATATTGTTATGAAGGTGTCAAGTAAAAAATAAACGATCCATGCAAAAAAACGAAGATATCGAGAACGGTAGATTGGAGTTCCACTGAAAAAAAACGCGGAACGAAATGCGAGGCAAAACTATTTATGAAGAATATTCAACGAAAACTGTCAATCGGGATAATATTCGTGACGAGACCAAAATATTTAATCGATAGATCGAGGAAAACGGTAAATCGGGGAACGATTAATGCGGGATTCTTTTACATTGTTTTTATGGGTGTTTGGTCGGGACTATGAAAAATAAACGATCCATGCAGGATAATGAACAATGCGAGAACGGTAGATCGGGGTTTCACTGTATTTGAAATTTGCGATGATATTTGAACAGCTATTGATAATATGCTTACTATAAACTAAAAATTAAACATTCATCTCTCGCAAATTGTATTCTATTTTGAAAGGTCCCGCCGATTCTGGCCGGGCTGGTGTACCAAGCAAACACGCTGGGTATTATTATTTGGTTGTTATTTGGTCACTGTGGATCGATGCTTAAGCCTAAGGTCAATTCGATTTGAGCGAATGTCAGCTCTATATCTTGTGACATCGACAGTAAACATAATTTTAATCCATCTTAAATAATCATTCGCTATAATAATTGAGATACATTTTAAAAAGATAGTACTAAGTTACTGTTACTGTTTGTAAGGTCTCTGATACAGTAGTCAATGTTATTGGATCTTGCGGGTTCGATTCCTAGTACAAAAATATTGTTTTCAATCGATTTATCGGTCTCTGTTCAAAACCATGGATATTTGTGAGTTTAAGACACCTTTCTGTGATCCCGGAATTTCAGGATAGAAAATTGATCATATAATCGTGTATAAATTAAGATTAGAGATTTAAAAATTTTGCTCGGCAATTTTAAAATTCTGAGATTTTTTAAACAATTTCATGTAGATTTCAAAAATCTAAGAATTTACGAATTTCACAAAATTATCAGCGTGTTTTTTTTTACTAGGTCTTCCAGGATTTACAAATTGAAAATCGTAGAAATTTACGGAATTCACAAAAAATATCGAAATTTTGAACTTTATAATTTTTCATCTCACCTTTTCTCAATCTCGAAATTCCGGCACTAGTAGTGTCACAATCCCGGTATTTTAAGATCATAGAATTTGGCGGGATTTTTGAATCCGGGATTCCGGGATTGGAGGCTCTATTTGTGATGTCTAAAAATTCCCTTTTCCAATCCTTGAATAACGGAACGAAAACTGTTAAGCAACCATTACAAATGGAAAATTAATCACTTGCATTAGGTGTGGCAATGAAAATAAATTCAACACGTACAATAGAAAATTTATCAAATTTTATTTTGTATTAAAAAAATGAACTTTCACAAAGTAACCACCGAATCAGTAAACTTTTAATTGATTACATATCTGTATTCTGGACATATTAAATATTCACTGATTTATTCAAGTTAATCAATCATTCATAAGTATTAGAAGCGCATAATGATCACCGCCATTCAAATAAGACAAAGTGGTAGTGCACTAAATGCAATTTGTATGCAAGGCGTATGCCAACAGTGGCGGAAATGCCTGAGACCTCCCCTCCACTGGACTTCCTTCCTCTCCTTGACCGAACACCCTTCTCTGTACAGCCTCGCTGTGTATGCTAAACCAATGCCTACTTTCACTTGAGCTTCTAGGAGTAAGTATCATGCGACCATGTACTTTTTTTAAAGATATAGTTTTGTTGCAACTTATGTGAAAGATAGAGAGCATTTCATAACAAGTCTTTTTTAATAAGTCTTTTTCAGTCATTTAATCTGTCTGTTTTTGAGAAAGGAAATAGGATAACGATAAAAAATTGAGGTTTAACAATGAAAAATGATGAGCTATATTATTTACATTTAAATATCAACATTTTGAGCTAACCATCTTAAATATTCTGCATTCCTAAAACAGTGGAACCTCTCATAACGAGCACATCTTATAACGAGTAATTCGCATAACGAGTAAAACAGATTGTGAAAAAAATGCTCCCTTAACGAGCGATATTTCGCATAACGAGTGACGCAGAGTTTTGTAAAGATCACTTTCACCTCGTTACTTGCCTCAAGATGATTGACAAGGCGTGGGAAGGGGGTACCGGAAAAAGGTTTGCCAAGGAGCGCTGTCGAATGTGATTTTGAGGGGCTTAAAACAGTACCTGAAGTCTACAGTCAACGAGATTGTATCTTTGGCCAATACCGTGAGACTGGAGGTGGATAACAACAAAATTGATGAGCTTGTGAAATCAAGAGCTGACCACCGAAAAGCTTATGGAGTTGCATTGTTTTTCGCATTCCAGGTTGTTACGCTCCTTAATAATTGATAAGTATGTGATTTTACTTTAATACACGTTAAAAATATTTTTAAAAAATTCCGGCATAGAACGCATTGTTGTATTTTACATTGTTTTATATGAGAAAAAATGTTTCGCTTAACGTGTGTTTCACATAACCAGTAAGATTCTGGAACGAATTAAACTCGTTATGAGAGGTTCTACTGTTAT
>CM062836.1:20880074-21185193 GCA_031772345.1 Himalopsyche anomala | reverse complement strand
ATATGTAAATGCATTTATTCTTACAGTTTATGATATTCGACAATGGTTAAAGAATTTGATTCACATATTCAAAAGCATATAAGTTATTTATTGGAATTTACTTGATATATATTATGTTTGAAGTGTGTAAAAATACCCAAAATATGGCAGATTTTTTTTTTCCCAGCAGAAACTGTGTGCTAAAATCTATTTATCTGTATTCATATCTCAACTATCTGGTTTTTGCCATAACGATTTATGCCACTATACCAACGATATAATATTTTATATGAAATAGTAAAATTGTTCTTTTGAAATCTATGCTGCTTCCTTTGATTCTTATTCAATCGTAAACCAGTATATTTTTTATTCAATTTATAAAAACTATTCATACTGAGATTTTAACCTGCGACTTTCGTGTTCACAGTCAACGTAGTTGACACTCGGCCACGCAGCCGGCTATTGACTTTATTACAGATAAATAAACGTGTTCCTAATAATAATGGTCACCAGTCGTACGTTATTTGAATCTCACATGCGTTGGACAGATAGCATTGCATGAATGCACCACAAAGAGAATTATGCTTCAGTATGTTTTGCGCTTGCGTAAACAAATTTTCCACATACTTAACCTAGATTTTACATTTATTTAAAATACATTTAAGATTGACTTAAACCAATAATAATAACAACAATATTGTAATGTTTTATTGACCTTTTGTTCTAGATTTTTAAACCGTGATATAATACAATCATGGTCACTAGCTATGATGCATCTTGTGAAACTAGAATGTCACTAATTTTTCACGTTTAGGTTGTTCACGGCCAATACTTAGTGGAAAGGCATTATATTAATAAAAACACAATATTCTTTTGTATTTTATTCTACTTTATTTAATAGGTCAGGACCGGTTTCATTCATTGCGAGCATTGTCAATTAATAAAAAATATAATTTAACAATGCTAATTTATTTATACAAAAAAGGAAAGTTGTAAACAACAATTGGGATTGAAAAGAAATTACTATTTTTATATTATAAGTGTTTAAAATTTTAATTTTGTGTTATTTTAGAATCACTTATAATGTAATTGGTAATTTCTTTTCAATGCCAATTGTTGTATACAACTTTTCATTTTTGTATAAATAGCATCGTTAAATTATATTTCTTATCAGTTGACAATGCTTGCAATGAGTGAAACCGATCCTGACCTATTAAATAAAGTGGAATGAAGTACAAAGGAATATTGTGTTTTTATTAATAAATCATCAATTTTTATTTTGTGTACTTGATAAAGTTGTATCGTCTATACTCGGATCAATTTCTTGTTTAGAAAATTGCAACTGGTAATAAAAAATACAATTCAAAAGCAGTAAGTGAGAGCTTTCTTTCCTTCTAAGTTGTATTTCGTTCTCAGTATCAAAAGCTTATACATTTACAGCTTGTGGTATTTTCCAAGCTCTGGCAATAACGTAGAGCTATATTTTATCGTTATTGAAAGCTGTCACCCGACGTGAATACACCCCTAAGAACACAATCACATTTTGTAACGATGCGGGAAAAACCGTTAGCATCATAAAATATATATTATAAAATAATAACGAATACGATATTCAATTCTCAAATAAAAACTTGTAAAATTATGACTTTACTTTTATTAACGTTCAAGGTTTTGAGATATGTAATCAGTAAATTGTTTTCAATTCAGTTCCGCCAAGTAAATTCCAGTACAACTAATTGCACTTTGTCGCGGTCAGACATATTGGACAGTACACAAAACTATGGTAGTAATTATTACTGAATAGGGTAAAAATAGCAACGTATTTGGTTATACAGTTTTATTATTTATTATTTGACAGCTATTTCGCAGGTAGAAGCATATCAACACGAGTTAAAGAGCATATAAGATCTTTTAACGATAAAAAATCAGACTCACAATTTGCAAACCATTTTATTGCCGAGTGTCATGACATGGATTTGAGTTAAGCGCCAACCGTTTTGCATCTTTGTTATAAGGGTCAAAAATTAATTTTACTGGAACAACTTGAAATTAACAGACATAAACAAAACTTATTAAATGAACAAACTATTATCAATCCATCATATTTATACCTTTTTATAATAGAGTTCTACCAAATAAATGCCATGTCAATCAATATTTTAAATTTCTTTGTAATAACAAAATATTTTAAATTTTTATTTCATTAATAATGCTAAACGAAAGTTTTGAAAAATGTGTTATAATGAAGACATTTATTAAAAATATCTGTTCGGATTCTGGTACTATCGAAAAGTAATTCCCACATTTTCCTTTATTCCTATTCTTTAGGAATATTAAGAAATATATGCAGCCCGTAGAGTTATTCTATAATTGTCACCCGCTGTGATCCAGTTGGTAACAGCTTTGTTCTTGCGATCGGCTGGAGTTCAAGTTCCGCTAAAGGCTTATGACAAATTTAGATTTGAGATCTAACGCATGAGTGTGGTTTCTATGTCCTCAAATGGATCTCGAGAGACTTACACAAAAATCTAACAATCTTGTATGATATTTTAATACAAATTTACTTAAATAAATAATCTTTGAAACATTATTAGTAAAAAAATTTTTTTTATTTGTTTGAAGACAACTTTATTTTCTGATGATTGGTTTGTGTGATGTGCTTTTTGTAATCGGGTAATCAGGGAAGACTTCTACCAATGCTACGGCCAAAACATTAGAATCAAGAGTCAAGATGATCTTCCTAAATGGCTCTCAGGGTATTTTAATGAAGAACCGTGTATATATATCCTCACACATACTAGCTTAGGAAACAAAGATGGTAGTTTTCATGTTATGTCGAAAATGAGTAAAATGGCAATTCTACATAAGGTAGTTCCTTTAATAATAAAAAAGACTCTAAACTGTACATTTTAAAAAACGAAAATCGAGATTGTAACAAAAGCGGCAATTATAAAATCAATGAAACAATATTTTATTTTAAATTTACTGGACATGAATAGCCTTTATCTGAATTTAAGAATGGTTTATTGCACAGCGCCTTAGGAGACCACGCATCATCGTGTCAAGATTTGGGATCGATTCCCGCTCGGGCTTAAATTTATTTGTATGTCTGCGAATTTTATCGCGAGCAATAAAAGCTATTTAATGGCTGTGACCGGAGATTTTTTCCAACCCTCTCTCGTGTATTTAGTTGCAAATGGGGTTTTGTTTTTGCTTAAGAAAATAAACTCTTTTTAGTTTTATATATTTAAAAAATATATATACTTTATATAAACATCTTATTTGTGGCAGAGAAAATAGCTTTTATTATACCAAACTGATTGAAATTATTATTTGTTATTCAAAGTTTTCATAATTAAGTAGATTGAATAGTATCATGTGCAATGAACTACCAGTCGCTTTTATTTTACTAATTTCACTAATAATGTACATATATCTCTTCTCTCTACATTTATTTTGACAACAAAAAATCGTAAACATACAATATCAAAAGCAGTTTATTCCTTGTATCGTGTCCACTGTTCATTGCCATAAAGCAAGGAGTGATATAAGCAATCAGCTAACTATATTTCTTAAAATATGATAAGCGGTTCACTATCATTTGTTTTCCTTTGAGATCGACCTTTCTTCATGTAAACAATTGTATTACCAGTGTTTGTAGTTCCCCCCCCTCAACTGTGGCCATTAAAATGGAAAAACACCTATTTTGATTTTTAAATTAATTTAGTTAAGAATTGTATTCAAGTTTTTTTCATACGTAATTTATCTAATGACAGTTTGTCTGAAGATGCTTCTCAAAAAAGCGGAACAAGTGTCATATATTTTTTAATGTACCCTTTGGAATAAAAAACGTTTTCAAATTTGATTTTTATTAAAAATAAACATCTACAATGTTCATAATTAATATTAAAACTTATTTATAAAAAAAAATCATATTCACTATAAAAAAGTAATACCCCCTTCCCGATTCATCAATAATAACTAAGTTTTACATTTTAATTTTCTAGTACTACTAGTTCTGTTCTAGTTCCACATTTCTACTTTTAATCTCTCCAAAAAGAGAGGTTGAGGAGTAACAATGTGTTTTAGTAGTTAACTTTAAGTGAAGTAAATTTCATTACGGTTTTATCCGGGAACGGACAGTATCCACTATAATTTTGTTTTGTAAAGTCGGTTTACGGACGATAGTTTAACGTGACAACGTCATAAGAAAACATTGATGAAATGATTGCATAATTTTATGAATAAAAAGGAATCATTTTTATTGAATTATCATTATTTTGAATGGATACGAAGAAGGAGTGAAATGAAATCTACAATTTTTTATTGATATATTTTATTCGCACTCATTAATTCAAATATGTTTATTACTTTGATGAACAGTTTATTTACAAGTAAAGTTGTGTGCTGCCGCTGTCTCTTTTCTACTCAGACGCATCGACCAATCGAGTGGAAGAGAGATAGATGCAGCACAATCCGAACGGTAGGCCGATCGTGCCTCTCTATCGCTTATCCGCGCTCTCGCTCGCACGCTTGCCTTCGGCGTAACGCGACAAACGGGACAATGAGTCATGTTTTTTCGTGCGTGCAGCGGGCGTTCATCGATTTATAAGACGTTGTCACGTCAAAAAACATACACACAAATTTGTATTTTTTAAAGTTTAATACAAACAACGTCATTCAATATCAAGCCAAGGAGACAACTCGCCATAAACATCTATTTCTAGAATCTCAAATAAAAATATTGACATTTCATATTATTTTTGCCAAAAATCAAATCTGAGCATTATGTGAATATCTTACCGCAAAGCAAAGACGCTTAATTGTGATATGACTAAAATTATTACATAATCGTTAGTTTTGTGCTTAGTCAATCTTGGTCTTGTCTGGCAGTACATACGTATACAATATACTTAAGGGGTTGCAATCATTTACACACCCTGGCCAGTTAACAAAGCTAGATCTGAAACATTGCACATTATTCGGAGCGGAAACATTCGGCAATGTTGGTTCACCGCAAATAGCTTGGATTGTTTATAACCTATGCTAGCGAGCGTTTGTACTTCGTATGAAACGTTTATTGACTATTTAAAACAGGGGTGGCAACAAATTTAAAAGCGATTTAACGGTCCCACGAAAGGTGATTTAAAATAAAATTCGATTAAAAATATATGTCAAAGAAGATATCAATCAAAACAGTAAATTAAAAATTTGCTCAGAAGTTAACTAACAAAATCTACTTTAAAAATATAGTTATTAACTTGACTCACTTACGCAATCATTGACTGGAGTGTCAAAAATTAAATGTGATTGAAAATTAAAAGTATACAAAAATAATTAAAGACTCAAAATTTAATTTTAATCCGATTGCTTGGAAAAATTCGAAATAAAAAAATTGTCTAATAATAATGTACTTTCGATGAATTTAGTAGTGACATTATTTTTAGAAGTTTTTTTATTAGAATTTGTTGATATTCAGTCACTCAATCTCCTATTTTCCGGAGGCTAGAGAAAAGACAGTAGTTAAGCAGACTGTCTAGAGATGCCTCTAAAGGAGGCGAAACACGTTTCACAGTTTATAGCACAATACGTGGAATAATCTTAGTTATTTTATATTTTATATTAAAATGAACTGCCATAAAGTTACCGCCGAATCCATCGAAAGTTTTAAATAGCTATTTACGATACAATTTGTTTTTAAGATTGGATAAGTGAAATTGATTTACATTGAACATTACAAACAATCAAGCATTGTAATACAAAACAATGAATCAAATGAATAATCAATCTAAAAAAATGTTCATATGAGAGTATGAACATAAGAACAACACAATTTATTATCAAATTATATATAATAAATATCAAAATAAAATTTTAGTGCCAGGTGATTTTAATTTTTCTACCAACGAAAAATAATAAGAAACTAAAATTTAAAACAATATGTCTTCAAATAATACTGTAGGGCTATAAATGTGTTTATTCAACAAACTTGAATTGTGCAAAGTAGAGAAACAGCGTAAGGTCAGTGATGTGAAACTTTAAAGTTTCGGGGTTGTGTGAAACAATGTTTGTATCGGTGTATGAAACGCTACAAAGATAATATCAAGCCAATAGCCAAATGGTATGCATTATCTTATTAACTCTCGCGGCTCGGAGACTGGAAAAATACTTCTCTGCCGATGGGGGTCGTTTAGGGACCCCAGTTGTTTCCTTATTATTGTGCTTATTCTTATGAATTTCAAAAAAACAAATAGTCTTAGGGCTTTAAAATATCTCTCTGCATCATTCCTCATACATTTTTTATAAACATCCGTGTTTTTTTAATAAATAATCATATTTTAAGTTTTGTGTAAAAAAGACGTCATTCCAGTGCAAATATTAATTTGCAACTGAGGCGTTTAGCCCAGTTATCTTACGAACGATCGCTTACCGCGGGTGCTTATCTCGTTATCGCGTTATCGCGTATTTATATAAACTACAAAAGGTCAAAAAAACTATGATATAAGAATACCTTAATTATAAACATTGTATCACCCATATTAAAATAGATATTGAAGAAAATGTGGGTATTGGGGTCGCATTTCTTGAGCTTAGAACCGGAAAAGTTAAAGATTGGTGTAGAAAGGTGTAGAAAAGCGGTTGACTGTGTACAGTGGAGGATACTATTGGGACGATAGAGGTTTTCTCAGAGCCGCGAGAGTTAACCAAAAACATTCACAAGTCCTATGACATCCAGTCCATTCAGTGAAACCGCGGTTTTCTAATTCCAAGTCTTCTCGTTGTAGTTAAAATAATGTTGTCCACCCGAATTCAAAAGCATGATTTTTCTTTTAAGCGGAAATGGTTTAAAAAATGTTTTACGAAAATTATTATTATATCCGTTCATATTATAACAAAGTTTTTTTGTAGTGTATTTGGTAATTTTCAAGACGTTCTACCACTCTTTTAAGATAGGGTATGTGTGGTTATTTGTAAGGCCATTATCAGTATCGAATAGAGTGAGTTTTATACATTTGGTTCATTAATTTACATATTATATTGCGTTATCGTAGCAAGGCTGAATATGTTACGCCAACATTAAATTTATTCCTAAATCAGTACATTATAATTCCAGAATAATTATTCGCTGTTTTAATTATGTTTAATGTGTTCGTTTTTATGCATGAATCTGTTTGGCAGGTGTTCAATATTAAAACATAAAATATTATTTCATAGTTTATGAATTTAAAAATAGTATATGCAACTTTTGCGGAACAATTTGATTTAAAAGTTTTTTTTTAAGAACTATAAAAACATATTTTAAAAATTGTTTGATACCTTTTTAAGTTGTAATTAAGTCCATCGCAAATGTGATTTAATTTAAGTCTTAACATATATCAATTAAATTTGAATTGTTGATAATATGTAAATTCACACAAGTTTTATCACTAATGACCCGAGATTCGCCTCTCGGCATCTTTAGGCGTTCAAGTGCACGGGTGAACTTAAACTAACGTTAAGTAAATAAATTTATCGTGTTTATATAAGAAATACAATTTATGACTAAGATAAAAGCTATTAGCAAATAGTCTTTGTAGGTTTTTGAAATCAATGTGATTATCGTTAAAATGTTATAACACGGTATAAACGTTAGTTCAAGTTCATCCATGCAATTAAACGCACGAAGATGCAGAATTACGAAACTAGGTTCATTAGTAACAAAACGTGTGTGAACGTAAATAATTTGAACGATTCAAATTTAATATGGACATTCCACCAAGAACCTTCAGTCGAAATCTTAAATTATATATCAATTGAATTGCTTCTATGATAAGATCGAAAAATGATCTATAACGTGTTCAAATATATATACGAGAATCATCGCTACAAATAATATATTTTCTTATCATTGTTCGAATCAGCCCACCGCACGTGACATCGTAAGCTGAAAGCAAAGCCTACAAATCGACTTAACCACGCGCCCATCCCACGCTTATGTATTTCTTCTCCCGTGCTTAAAGCTCGCAGTCGATTTTCCAGACGGCACTGTTTCCCTTCTCTTATTTAAGGTGTCACCACAAAGTACGGCCATCTACAGCCCTTATCAGCTGAGCAAGACCTAAGGGCTGGAAGTGCGATAACTGTTTCGGATAAGGAGCAAAATCGGTTCACAGCCGTAAAAACTGTCTTCGTGGGACATAGTGCCTTTGCTTTCTCGTTTAAATACACTAACTGGAACAATTTTCGATCAATTCATTTTTATTTTCAGATGTATAAAATTATCTCTCTCCAGCTTATAGAATCATCTGATATGAGCCTGCATATCAAATGATTCTATAATTTATATACCAGTCATATTAAAACTAACAAAAATAACAAAGTAAGGAGTATGTATCAAAAGCTATTTAAACTTTATCTAAATCGCCTGCTGTAGCCCGGTTGGTTAGACCTTGCTCTACCGATCACGCAGGTCTGGGTCCGATTCCCGGTCAGATCATAGTGAATTTGAGAATTATTCAATTCAAAGTTGTGATCGAAGACTGGGTGTTTGTGATGTTAATTCAAATCATTTTCTCTTCTCCCATCCTTCCGATCCTTTAATAACTGGGTGTAGCAATAGTGATTAGCCAACCACTAGTCCTGTTCTAGCCTTATCTTTCTTTTCCTACTACTCACTTTGAAAAAAGTAAGTTTGAGCGACTGGTAACAAACAGTTCTCGTAGAAAAAAAATTGTTGAGATACCTCCATTCGGAAGCCATATGCTCCACATTGAGAGCGGACATAGATAAAAATGCTTAAACCTTCATTTTACTGTATTTACTTTGTACCAAACGCGGTATCTTTATTTTGAGAATCGTTCATCATTTCGGTAATATCAAGTTCAAGCATTTGGCATCCAATCCGGTGATCAGGGGTACCGAAATTCCGGGATCTCGACTAATTTGGCGATCCTGTAATTCAGGGATTGCTTCAGTACCAATCTTAGTATTTCGGAATTCACGATAAGAAAAAAGTTCAACAGAGCTGCTTACTGGCAAACAAAACTTTCTAAAAGGATGAAGATAACAAATAAGGTCTCCGATTTTACAATTATTGTAAAATCTGTCATTCTGATACTTTTTCGAATGATGGAGCTAAAAAAAAAGTCTTCGACTCCAGAATAATTCTGGAATCTATTAATTAGACACTTTTTGTCGGAATTTTTGTAAACAACGGTAAGTGATCAGTTTCGAAAGATTGAAACCTAAAAAAATTGTCGATTTCGCAATTCCAGGATTAAAAAAGATGCGGGATTGAATGCCCTAGTTTCTACTATCCGAATGTTTTTGTTTTCATGACACTCGTGGTCTTCACCACCACTTTATTTAATTTTTAAATCCTTACTAAGTGTATTACTCCTTAATATTCTGTTCACTGTATCGCTGTTGATGAAGCTATAATGAGCAATTACTCCAAGACTAGGTTGATATGTCCCAAAGTGTGCTAAAGTAAAGAACCTTTGTTATTGGTAAGCTTTTATGCGCTGCAATATACGCGTATGTCAGTGCAAAATTATCAAATGCAATGGATGAGCTTATAATGAGCAATTACTCCAAGATAAGGTAAATATTACCCAAAATGTGCCAAAGTAAAGAACGTTTGTAATTGATAAGCTTATATGAGCTGCAATATACACGTATGTTTGTGTAAAATTATCAAATGCTTTGTATTATATGTGCAACCAACTTAGCATAACCTGAATAACCTTCCCTTTCATTATCCATATTCGGACATAACAATAGGGTGCTATTAGCATTCTATCGTATACTAACATATGCAGTTGATAGTTGGATATCAAATACTTTTTTGAATATTTAAATTTTTTATTAGCTCTCATTTTTATTTGCTGTCAGCCTTGAAGGGAATCCCAAATATTTTGCAGTGCTTTCTTTCATCAGTTCGTTCTCATTTTTTTTCTTAGTTCCTTACTAAAAGTTTCCTGCTCCTTAAAAGAATTATGAAGCAAAAACACAATATTAATTTCCACATTATTTATCAAGATCAAGACCAGTTTTGCCCATGGCGAGCATTGTCAAATAATAAGGTATAAAATTCAACAGTGCTATTTATACAAAATCACATTGAAATGAAAATGTGTAATAAGCAATTGACGAACAGTATTTACAAATTACAGTAGAAATGATCAATAAGTGACACTAAAAAAGCACAAATTAAAATGCTTAGCACCTTTAATATGTAATTAAAAAATCAAAGATTAATAAGGTGAAAGTGGAGACTAATTGTAATTATTGAGTTTTTCTTAGTATTATAACTTTCCACCAAGTATTGACACATAAAAGTGAATAATGAAGAACTGAATCAAACAAAAATAAATTTAAAAATCGTACATAAAAGTATCGTTAAAAATGAATTTCGAAAGGAATTCGAGTCATTCTTTAAAAAAACTTTTACCACACACTGTAAATAAAGTGTTGGTATTCCAAAACGTTATCTCGAAAATAAAGGTTTCTTTGTAGAGGTGAGAAAATCACAACATAAATGTTTTCAAATATAAAAGATTATGTGATTGCCTACAGTGTAAATATAACTTTCCACCCTATAAAAAGTTGCCCCGAATTAGAGAAGAAATTACATTTTCTTATATCGTTTAATGAAATCCTTGCGACGTTTTTAAACGTCTAGACTTGCCATATTATTTTTATTCACCTTCTTATTACGGCATTTATAAAAATGAAATATAGTTTTTTTTCTTTCATTTTTGGAACATATTATTTCTAACCTTTGAATCATGTCATTAATACATTAGAAAATATAATATATTATTTTACCAAAAAATAAACATTAATGAATGTATATCATAATATTTTAAAATATAGTACGTCTCATATCTATTACCAAATAATAATTTTATAATATACCAGCCGGTTCCCGGCAAGCGTTGCAATGCCACTCAAAGAAAGAAAGTGTTTTAATTGTGTTTATTGAAGTGTATGTTTTCTTTTTGTCTGTTTGATGTTTGACGTTTGCTGCCGATTGTATATGGTACGACACACTTACTGTAAGCTAATTTAACTATGCCTATAACTTTTCCGGAAGTGCAAGCAAAAAGTTTGTCAAAGTTTTATTGCAATCGGATGAGCAGTGTGGCAGCGTATAAAGTACGAACAAACAAATATTCATTAAAAGTATTTATGATTTATTCAAGTTCATGTCAGCTCCCAATGTGGAGCATATGGCCTTCTAATAGAGGTATATCAACAAAATATTTTCTACGAGAAATGTTTTTAAGTCAGTCGGTCAGCCTCTCTTTTCCAAATAGAGTAGATGGTATAGAAGGGCAGTACTAGTGGTGAACTAATCGCTCTTGCTACGCCCAGTTATAGAAGAATAGGAAGGGTGGGAGAGAAATTAAGACATCACCTGTTCGAATAGAAATCGATATATCTATCGAAAAAAATTGTCATGAAAAACCACTATTTGTAGAATTTGACACTTACTATTCGTGTTATAAAAAAATCTTTACAGTTATTTCAGCTTGTTTTTACTGTTATAATATAATATATCCAGGACTGTGAATAAAAAAAATCGCTTAATAATTCTATAAAAAAATCTTTTATTTAACTCAGAATTTATACGAGTACAAAAAGAGCTTGACTATTATTAAACTATTTTTGTAGTATGTGTAATATCATTTTCTTAAACTTTAAATTGTTTTTATGAAAAAATATGTTCTGTGTGTACAAGTTGTAAGGGTTATTTGACGAGAAGTGGATATAACTAGCGGTTACAGTAATCAAAATACATTTTCAATATGATAAACAAATCTAAAAGGTTTATCCTGAATGTTTATAGCAATGCCATATTTACACAGAACCGGAAACAGATATTTTTCAATGAGTTATCACAAGGCTTCTTCTGTGAAAATTTAAATAGGTAAAAATAGTTGAAATATAAATATTTACCGTATCTTAAGAAAAAAGCAATCTGGTAAAGCGTGGAAGACTTAAAAAGTCATAACTAAATATTTCAGGAAGTTTTCATATTATGCTATGGATTTTACTCTCGTATTGCATTCAAATTGAGTATTTTTCTCAGTAACTATATCATTTAATAACTTGTAGGTACATAAATTAAAAACCATTTGGACTGTTTTTCAAATTTCAAAACACCTGTTACTTGTTACATTATTATAAAAACATTGTGTCAAATTGGTTTTCAAATTAATCAATTAAATTGTAGTGTAATTTTTTATTACTTCTTTTTTATGAAGTTTTTTTTAAAAATGAGGGTGTTTTTTATTTTAAAAAACAATTGACACGTTTATCTTATTATGTAGTTAATTTTTCAATTAATAAAAGATATCGTCGTTAATTTAAAAAAAAACACAAATCTTAACATTTGCCGGTTTTAGGTTTTTTGATGTTATGAATTCAGATTTTTTTTTTACCATATCCGCTCTCAATGTGGAGCATATGGACTCATAATAAAGCTTATCTCAACAGAAGTGTTTCTACGAGAACTGCGTGTTACTCAGTTGCTCAACCTATCTTTTTCCAATGAGAGTAGGAATTGAAGGATAGGGCTAGGACAGGACTAGTGGTTAGTTAGTCGCTCTCCATACGCCCCATTCAGATGATAGTATGAGAGGGGAGAATTCAAGACATCATATATATATCATATACATCCATGCCTTCGAATAGAAATTCGTAAATCGATTGAAAAATCAATTTATAAAACTGTCCGTACTGGGATTTGAACCCGTGACCTCCGTAACCGAAGCCAATAACGGTTTGAATACACACATATTATTTGAAATCGCATAAATAAATAAACATTATTAATCCTTTACTATAGCTAAAACAAAATATGATGGTCATGTGCTATGTTTTGCGTATAGGAGAAAGTGGCATAGATTATTCACTTCCTTGCAGATATTCAAGGCAAAACAATCTAGTGGTGTTTTATAGTGAAATAACAAATTACATTTATGTGTCTCCCAAAAACTTGTTATTTTTATATTATACGAGGTTGTAGAAAATTATCGACGATATACCTATCACGTTAGAATAATGTGGCACCCCTACTCTACCGAGCGTTGTTTTGTATGGAAATTTACACGAAAAAAACGGCATTAAAAAACTTGAAAGCTTGAAAATTGCATTACAAATAAATAATAAAAAAATAAAAAATTGAAAACATACATATATAAAAACAAATTGAAACATTTATGTTATTAGCGATTCTTCTAAAAAATATATTTTTTCTGTTAATATTAAAATTTGAAATTATGGCTACCATTTTTTTATTTAATTTTTCGAAATTTATTTTGAGAGACTTGAAGAAAATAATGTAAATAATCTTATTTTACTTGCTATACTATCGGAGCGCTAACGTCCCACGCGCTCAGGTTGGCGTTGTACTGCGCGCTAAGTCTCCGCACCATAAATTACTTTATAAATTTTTAATAAAACATTAATCCAAAAATGTAAAAAATAAAAATAGACAGTGTAACAAAATATTTTTTACGTAGCTTTTATAAAGTAATTGAGATTTTTTGATATTCGATATATAGCTATTTTCTAATACAATGCCGTTACTGAAAGCTTTTTCTAACAAATGTTTTATTTAGCCTTCGTTTTTCCTGAAATCTCGATTAAAAGATAATAATGGGTTGTATTGATTTTCCTTGGAAGTGAAATACGAGTCGACAATGTTTTTGTTGCTAATAAAGCACGTATGTACATTTGTTGAATTTTATTTTCAAATCTGAATCTGATTGAACGAATTTCTTTTAAGGAGTTCACCGCAAATTCTTTGTGCGAAAGCATTATCTAATATACAAAAATGAATGTTTGTTGAACTATATGGGCTGCCAAACCAATGATCCGATTGCAATAAAACTTTGACAAACTTTTTGCTTGCACTTCCGGAAAGGTTAAAGGCGTATTAAAATTAACTTGCAGTAGATCTTACATATAAATATCATTGTCTGCTATACCGTTCATGCAACTCAACCGTCAACCGTCGACTGACGATCAAACAGCATTCAGACAATTCAAATTTGACGTTTGATTATTTGTATTAAAATTTAAAAAATGGAATATTTCAAATCTGTCAAATCGTGTGGTCTACATTTTGACATTCCGCTCAAATATGTTCCTTACATATATATGGTGTGATTGTTTATTTGTATTTTATGCGTTGCCACACCGCTCATCCAATTGCAACAAATTTTTGACAATTTTTTTGCTTGCACTTGCGCAAAAGTTATAGGCATATTAAAATTAACTTATTTATTACTCAATGTTTGTATGTCTGCCATACCGTTTATGCAACTTGCGCTCAGGTTAAAGACGTAGTACAATTGAATTACAGTAGGTAGCGCGTGTGTCTTATCAAAGACAATCGGCAGCAAACGTCAAACAGACAGAAACATAAAACATGCACTTCAATAAACACACAATGAATTTCTTTCTTTGGGTGGCATTGCATCACTTGCTGGGAACCGGCTAGTATTATAATAAAAAGTAAAGCACCTTTTGTACTAATTTCACATTATTTATTATAAATCTTGACCGCTTTTGTCCATCGCGAGCATTATCAATTGAAGGTCAATTGAAAATGCTTGCTATGGGTGAAACTGTTCATAAATAATGTGTCTTAAGATTTTTTTTATCTTTTAATATAATACTGGACAATATAAAATAAAAATTTATATCTAAGTTATTCCACAAGTTGTATAACAAATTGTGACACGTGTTTTTTCGCTTTGGCTATTAACGACTAAAACATTTTTTTTTATTCTAATGCCTAACTCACTAATTACAAAATTGAGGTTTGTCTTTTTCTCTTTTCTATTAGACGTAAAGAAGAGAGTAAAAACAAAAAAACGAAGTATCGAATTACTAATTATTATTTGTATGTGGTCGGGTAAAATCCAAAGAAAATAAATTCAACAATGATGAGCCGCGTGTCCTATTTTATATATGTTTTACTAACCAAATATAGGTGAAACACTTTTCACATTTTGTTACTCAACCTGTGAAATAACTCAGTTATTAATTTAACTTTATATTAAAAATAAACATACACATAACATATTGTACACATCATAAATGTATCAAAGAGTTTTCCATATTTTATTATTAACGACAATATTAAAAAAGTTTAATGATGATAATAATTATCAAAGGAAATTTTTAGGTGCAGTGTATTGGTCATCACAGTATCAGAAAATTTCTTTTTTTACTGAATGTTAAGTTCATCAAAACTTTGATAAGATAAGATAATGATATTCAAAGTTGTGCTTGTGGCTGTTAATGATACTTTGGTCATATTATTTTTTAATAATATACAGCGGTGTGCTGTCAATATGGTAACAAGGGGTTCACCTAGTCTTATAGCTTTTCGTGGCATTCTGAGGATAGTGTGATTTTTTTTATCATTATTATGTTATAATATGCATTAATTATTAAAGCTATAAAATGTTACTAAATAAACTTATTATTCAGTTATTTATTGTTTAATAATAAAAGAACAGTACATGACATTACAGCTGACGCTAATTCGTTATGCACTTGAAAAATATAATGAAAAAAAAAACAGTACATACGAAATCAAGAAATAAAAAAGTAAAACCTTAAAAACAGTTCACAAATACTGTCACTAAAAATCTCCACTTCTCTAGGCAATGAGTTAATCATTCGAACGGCTCTTGGAACTGGCGACTCATACTTCCTACGCGAGGAACAATTATATGTAGCAATATTCAATATGTCGGAATTTAATAAATATCAATATCTGAAAAATTTACGCCAGAAATACCAGATGTACATTACATCGTTTTGTATAAAATAGATCTGAGAATATTGTTTTTCTTAATTAAACAAGTGGTTCGCTGTATTTAGTAAAATTAGAAAATGTGCTCGCCCATGCCACCCCCCACAAGCCCCCTCCAGCTGAACCCTGATAGTTTACCGACTGTGGAAAGAAAAAAGGACGTAACCCACACATAGAAAATTTTACAGAAGGCACAAAAAACTTGTTTTGATGATTTTGGGCCATATGAAATTTGTGAAATATACACCACCTTGATGTGCATAGAGACTTCTAAACTGGTGTTTAATTGACGTTATCTAATATTTATTAAATAAATTGTATAGGAAAAACCTTTTTTTCAGTCTTTTCTCTTGATTTTAATTTTCACAAGCTCATCTTTTTTCAACCTTAAATGCTAAATCTAGATAATAATTTAGTATTTGCAGCTTACATCCTTTTGATGGAACGTGTATCAAGTTGATTACATTGTGATTATTGAAAAAAAGCTGTTTTGAAAAAACTGTGGGTTGCGTCCTTTTTCCTTTCCACAGTCAATATTTATATGATACAAAGTACAACGCTTGGTTTCCAATGTAACATTGTGAATGAAAAGCGATGTAGCGCTTTTGTGATGTTGGAAAGCGGTAAAAGACTCATCGCCGGATATAGTCAGTTGACTTTGAGTTTGACAAGAAAATCTGTCTCGTCTGGCAAAGGAATAAAATCTGGGATTATCGTGGATTTGATGTGACAATTCCGTGAAGCGACCTTACACTGTTCGCGCTTGTCAGGCGAAAAACGATTTTTGAAATCGTTGAGACGCGTATGCTTTATTATGTTAAACTTAAAACGATTTTCAACTTTGAATGTCTAATAAATAGTCTATTGAACAATAGTGAAATAAAAAAAACTATTTAAAAATATAATTTGGACCTCAAATGATTTTTTTTTTGTTAGTCTGAATGCTAAAACATACATGATTAATTTTAAGGTGTTTACTGTCAATACTTGGTGGAAAGGCATTATATTAATAAAAACACAATATTTTTTTGTACTTTATTTTACTTTATTTAATAGGTCAGGACCGGTTTGCTCATTGTTCTTGTCAATGATAGTGAAAAAATTGTGCATTTTCAACTGATAAGAAATATAATTAATGCTATTTATACGAAAATAAATTTAAATGAAAATGTGTAAACAACGATTGGCATTGAAAGGAAATTGCCAATTACATTATAAGTGATTCTAAAATAACACAAAATTAAAATGCTTAACACATTTAACATATAATTAAAAAGTCATCGCAAGTCAAGTCTAAGTCATATAAAGGAATATTGTGTTTTTATTAACATACATGATTGCTTATATTTTTCTTAAAAAATGATCGCTTTCATCGTAATCGATACAAAATATCATTTCTAAAAAGAAGTTTAGCCAAGCCTTCATAAAAATTTAAAGCATTTGAAATCGTTCAAATTAAATGGATTTCTAGCAGTGCGTTTGTCAAAATTTTACTTAGAAGTAATGTTCCAGCAATAATACTGGAAACCTATGACATTTATGTTGGTGAATAAATCAAAAGATGTAAGAACTCGAAGCTTTTCTCAGTGACAAAGGTTTTGCGATAATTGTCGTTTACTAAAAATATCGTGTTTTCCCCTAGCGGGAGGTTAACGATCGAGAGGCACTCGACCCGTCCTCTGTGAGCCTCTTTTTCTCACCGCAGCACGCCGTTAAGTGAGTAAAGAGGGAAGACTTGAAGGAAAATTAATGTGAAAAAAGATATCATAAAGGCGAAGAGAAAGCCATCTGCCTGGAAAGAACAAACTGTACCTGTTTCAGGGTGGAGGTCTTAAGGGTGAAAAGATTAATTATATTTCGAATGATTCTTTGGTTTCACACTTAAAGCTCTTGTTCTTAATGATATCAAAAAATATTGACTCTATCCACATTTAACAGTTAACTGATTTAAAGGCCGCATTTATTTTTCTGATTCGACATATATATTATCTATGATAAGGCCGCAGTAAGCATTGACTAGGGAATCTTTGACCGGAAACAGAACTTTACGGTCAGAATATGTCAAGAATTTACGAATTTACATAAATTTACAGAATTATAAAACTCGTCAGAAGACCACAGGTTTGCCAAACCTGCTCTGTAGTCAAGTGGCTGAAAGTCAGCTTCTGTCATTTAGTGTTAAGACTTTCGCCATATTAATCAGGTGGACATGAGTTCATGTTGTTCCAAGATGACTGTTAAATTTCGATTTTTTTAACATGCCTAAATTTGATGTCGTTTCTCCAGAATTTCAAAGACAAGTAAATCTCTTACATTTTTTGCGCATTGGCAATTACTAGGATATCAAATATTCTTTTTATAATTACCTTTTTGATATTTTTTCTTTTAACTAAAGTTATCATTAAATTATTTTATATTCATTAGCCGCTAACGATGGCATCTTGTGAAAATAGCTATCAATAATATTGACCAGTCTGTTTTTTATGATCCGTACACAGAAAGAAGTTATAGTTATGAATTGACAGTCAACATTCCGTCTTATCTCCGGGAAGAATCCTTTGGTCTAAATTTTTTTTTTTTAATCAATCACATTTACAGAGAGAGACATTACTTTATTTTTTATAAGAGTAAGTTGAACACATTATTTTTTAAGACACATATTATATGTATGCATGTCAAAAAATATTATAAAGCAACTATTCGTGATTGATTTATGTACTCAAAAGTTATGGTTTCAACTAAAAAAAGACAATGTTTCCGTTGTCCTTTTCTTCATCTTATTGAGTATCACAGTCAGGAGTTCATTTTTACCACACAACTCTTCATACACCAAAATAATAAATATTTTAAAAAAATATGTCAACTCAATTTAATACTATATCAAATAGTAAAAAAAGTAACGATTTATTCCTTCCGTCTTTTTTGCTTAGCAAGATTTTATACAGCTATTTATATTAACCCTTCCCTTACTATACAAAAAAAAAACACAAGCTCCTGAGATGTGTATCCGTTACACATCAGGCAAACAGGAGTAAATCATGACAATTATATGTAGTACTGCTGTAGTAGTGTTATATAATTGTCATGATTCACTCCCGTTTGCGTGATGTGTAACGGATACACAGCTCAGGAGCTTGTGCTTTTTTGCATAGTAAGGGAAGGGTTAAGCAGATTTTGATTCAAATAAGAAAATAAATATTTGTTTAATGTAATTGAAAGTAAAAGCAACAAAAAAAACGTTCAGACTGGTGACGCTTTTTTCTGCAATGGTAAATGTAAAAAAAAAAATTGAAAATAGCAAAAGTATGTACGGACAAAAAAATACACATTTACTCACTGAAAGCTTTATCATTTTCTCATGTATGAAAAAAAAATGTCATTATGCCTTGGTATACAAATTTCCGTTCCCTAGCATTAAGTGTTTAATAAATGACAAAACCAGGTAAAAATGATTGTACCTTTTATTTAGATAGTGGTACTTAACTCGAATTTCATGTAAAAGAATAGCGACTAATACACGCACACTTAATTGTGAAATGAAGTAATTGCCGCATGACGTGTTGACGTTATATTGTTTCATAGCTACGAAAGTTACTGTCAAATACAGAAAAAAAAAATAATATCTACATATTAAATTATAGTATATATCAATTTAAGTTGGGCCCTATGGCGCAGCGATTAGCGTTGTGGGCTTTCGTGCCGGATCTCACGATTTTGAGACCCAGCACAAACAGCATTATTTCGATAGATTTCTGTTCAATGGCACGGGTGTTTGTGATGTCAAAAATTTCCTTCTACCCTCCCGATCCTTCAACAACTGAGAGCGATAGGTAACCACTAGTCCTGTTCTAACCTTATCCTTCTATCCCTACACTCTTAAAAAAAGAGAGGTTGAGTGACTGAGTAATAAGCAGTTAAAAACTTCTGTTGAGATACCTCCATTAGGAGGCCATATGCTCCACGTTGGGAGCGGATATGGATTTTTTTTTCCGATTCGATTTCGCTTTATCGATTTCTGTTCGTAGACATTGGTGTTTGTGATATCTGAACAAATTTGCTTCCACCCTTTCCGACCCTCTAATAACTGGGCGTAGCGAGAGCGATAAGTAAACTTAATAAAAACAAAATAATCCTTTGTACTTCATTCCACTTTATTTAATATGTCAGGACCGGTTTCGCTCATTACGAGCATCGTCAACTGAAGTACAAAGGATTATTGTGTTTTTATTAATATAATGCCTTTCCACCAAGTATTGACAGTGAACACCCTAAAAGTGATAAGTAAACTTCTTGTCTTGTCCTAGCATTATCCTCCCTTTTTAAAAAGAAAGGCTGAGCAACTGAGTAACACACAGTTTTTGTAGATTTTTTAAAGACAAACTTTCATTAAGAAGCCATATTTTTCACATTGGAAGCGAATTTGGATTAAATATATATATATATATATATATATATGCCATATGCTTCATATAAGGAGTGGGGGTGGATTAAAAAAATCTTAATTAAAGATAATTAGACAACTTGTAATAATTTTTTAGCCGTCAACATTTTGAATTGAATTTTTGTGTGCCCATACGGTCACGCTCGTCCTTACTACTGTCCGTACCCAATATTACACTGTAATACAAGGATGAGAATGACCATATAGGCACGCAAGATTTTTATACAACGAATGTGTTTTTATTTTAAATGTTTGTAAGAAATAAAAGTTATTCGTGACTTTAATATGACCTAAAAAAGCTCTCGTCTCTGAAGGGTATAATATCTGTAAGATATTTATGTAAAAAGAAAAAACAACAAGCGTAACATCAGAATTTGAATCGTGGTCGATTTCATTACATCGAAAACATATTATAATACAAACCCAATTCTTGCTTCGACCGTAACCCACACAACACATTCACAGCATAACACCATAACTTAGGGCAGTGTTTTGTTAACCCGCCCACCTGGCTGGCAACGGGGGTAGAGTGGTGTAATATGGAAAATCATGAAATTATTATTGCCTCGTATTATTTGCTGTTCTTGTACCTGCAACTTACCTAACGATAAAGGGCGTTGATTAACGACCCCCTCACTCTGCTGGAACTTTGCTTAATAGCACAATTATACACTAAGTTAATTATCGCAAATAATACGGATAATTTTATTTCCAAAATGGAATACTTTGTAAGCATAAATTGGGATTTGATTCAATATTTAGTCGACAAATATATAATTATTGTATTCATGAGGACTCAGCGCGATTTGTTTCAAAACATTTTCGGGTGCTTCGAAGTGTTTACTGTCAATTCCGAGTGGAACGGTATTATTAAAACAATTTTTGTTGCACTAATTTCACACATTTATATAATAATAGTAACTAGTTTTGTTAGTTGAGCTCTTGAGAAGTGAGGTAAACCAAGTGGTGTTTTAGAAAATATTAAGTTCAATGCGTTACAATATTTTGCATGTCTTGAAGTATCAAATTGTGTACACTTCTACATGTTTTTAGCAGGGCAGTAGAGTCGGGTAAAAAAACCACTGCGACTCCGACATTAAATTAAAAACCAACTCAGACTTCAAATTATTTTTGTAATTGTTTCACTTAACTTGTATTTATTTATTTTTTGTTAAAAATTAAAATTATAGTACATGACATAACAGCTGACGCCAATTCGCCATGTACTTGACAAATATAAAATAAAACTACATAATACATCAAAATCAACATACAAAATCAAGAAATAAAATAGTAAAATTTAACAAACAGTTCACAAATACTATCACTAAAAATGTCCACTTCTCTAGGCAATGAGTTGATCAATTGAACGGCTCTTGGAACTGAAGACTCATACCTCCTAAGCGAGGTTTAAGTTTTTAGAAAAAAAAGTTTTCGATCGATGAATCGATTTCTGTTCAAAGATATGGGTGTTTGTGATGTATAAATATTTCCTCTCACCTTTTCGGATCGTTTAAAAACTGTGTGTAACGAGAGCAAATGGTTAACCACTACCCTTGTTCTAGCCTTATCATTCCATCACTAGTATTACTTATAAGGAGAGGTTGAGCGACTGAATAATAAACAGTTCTCGCAGAAAAACTTCTGTTGAAATATATCCATTAGGAGGCCATTGGGAGCGGACATGGATAAAAAAACCACCAGAATTGTTTTTTATCATTTGAATATCAACACAAATATGGTCGTTTTATAAAAAATAATTAGCTGACTATAAAAATACTTTTAAAAAGCTGACGAATATGGCAACGGTATTTTTGTATTCAATTGATCTTTTGCTACAAAGATCAATAAGAAAGAATTATATGTAAAATATATGCTGATCACAGTAAAACTATAAAATAATAAATCTCTCGTCTTTTTACAATTTAATATTATTTTTCAATTCGCGAATTCGAAGTAACAGATGTGTTCACGTTTCGAGTATAAACTTTCCCGCATGATCAGAGCCCGAAGCGTCAGCAGTTTTATCAGGCTAGCAGAATACGTTTGGAGGTTGTAAATCTGTCAAGAAATCTTGCTCCTTGTCTATAACGCGCGTGACAATTCCAAACGTGAAAACAATACGAAGAATGCGTCGATCATTTATGCGCTCCTAATGAAATATCCACGTAGATACTTTTTTTAAAATCTAAAATGATTGCCAAAAGAAATTTTGTTTTAATTTTACTGTGCGTGATAGTATACCCAAAACCCAAAGTGTTGATCCGACTCCGGAGAATTTTTGTGATCTCAGGATTGATCATTCACCATTTAAAGGTAGTGAAATGGACTTTTACAGAATATAGTCAGTTACTGATTTCAACGAAGGCGTTATGTTTAAAAAACTATCGGCTATTATCGTGGAATTAATTACTGTGTTTTTCCTTATAACAGTGGAGTTTACCCGAGTTATAAATATCAATTTAATCAAAATAAAAAAACGTGTAACTGCTAAAATTTCTTACAAAACTTCTAAATTGTTTTGTGTTTATATAAATTAAAACAAAATTTATTATTTGATTTAAAATAAATATTATAATCCATAAATAATGTCCACTTTGTCCACGCTTTAGTTCCAAAAAACAATGTTATAACATATTTTCGTTTATAAGTTACAAAACTAGATAAAATTCTATCGCACGATTGAATTAGTGTTAACAATTTGATCAATTGTATAATTGTAGGGACAAAATTATACTTATAAACTATGTATTTTGACACTAGTGTACGAGAAAAAGAAGTAAATAAACATCTATATATTAATAGTCAAAAATGTAATCTGTCTTTTTGTCTGTCTGTCTGTCTGTCGGTCCCCGATTTCGCCTTTTCGATGACGTCAAGAAAGACGGTCCCCTCCCTTAGCTAGGTTCTGACTACTTAAAAATGAAAAAAAAACCCCCGTTGAGGTAAACGGGCTTACAGAGAGTAGTTTTTAATTCATTGAAACCCTCACTGTAAAATAGTGTGTTCAATATTAATTTAATTTCATTAAAAATATTTTTACATACTTATTATTGTTATTTTTAATTTACAAATCTGATCCAAAAACACTTTGTATAATTGTCTAGACCTGACTTGAGTAGTTTAAGATAAACATACTCTATTTTCCTCCATTAATAAAGTGTTGAAATTGAATATTTCATAAAGTAATATACTATAGAGTATAGACCCATCTAAATGCCTTTGTCATATGCCTCTCTGGAAGGGTGGAAACTAAAGGCGTGCGAACTGAAACGATGTACGTGATTTTGCTGAAAATTGATATTATATGATGTCGAACTTGCGGACTTTATTCGTGATGGAAATTTAAAGTCTTTGCCCCATTTCTCCTCACTTCATTTTCACTGTTTATCCCCATTTTTACTTCCTTACTTTTGTGAACAGTTTTCACAAAACTAGTGTAAAAATGTCCACAGCTGTAAAAGTCCTTTTTACTACCACTTTTCTAAGCTTTAGCACGTAGGTCTTTAAATGAATATCGTTGCTGTAATTTGGTTCTTCATGTTTTCTTCCTAAGCGAATCAACATTATTATAAAAATATTCTTTTACGCAAAAAAAAGTGTTTTATATACTTCGAATGACTGGTTTTAACTCTATATTTTCCTAAATAATTCATTTACGTTATTTTAAAAATCAATAAATGGTATGTACATTTGGTAACACAGTCCTAACGATACACACATTTTTATGCAGCATGCTCCACTAAAACTATTAGTTTATTAGTTTTTCAATTGTTGACTTGAAGTATCGACATATGATAATACTAATTGGATATGATACTTGCCTCCAAATGTGGGCCAATTAAAGGTGAATTGAGCCAAGTGGTATACAAGAAAAAAATAAGTTATATGCGTTGTAATATTCTACACGTCTTAAAGTATGAAAGAAAAGTGAATAAATCTCAGTTATTACATATTGCATTAGTGTTATCTTTGTTAAATAAAAATATACAATCCACTAAAACGTCTTATAAAGACGTGATTGTAATTAAAAGTCCAAGAAAAAGTTTTACCATTTTACTAAATGGCTCACTTCACCGCTAGACCACCAATGTAACGAGCATGATAACTGCTTTAGAAATTTTAATTTAAGAGTTGAAAAACACATATTTCTTATAAAAGTCCTAAATAGTAGTATCTAGTAAGTATGTATATTAAATGAAATTTAATGGAACAGTTTTTCTGTTAAACTATAAAACTTACATAGAACGTGTTGAAAGCAATGAGTGTGTCAAAGTTGATTAGGCATAATACAACTGTCATGTTATTTTGGCTATTCATTTTTGTTTAATTTATTCAATGTTTAGTTTACCGCAAACATGAGCTATGCATATTTATTTCACCGCAAATTACTAATAGCTCCCGATTAACGGATAGACACACATTTTCATATAATACGAAGATAACATCAAAGTAAAATATTGATGGCTAGTTAGTTTAAATATAAAATCGCAGATTAAAGGTAAACAGTAAAAAAATCATAATAAACCATATTTTTTTTTGTAAAATAAAAAGCATTGAATTTGATTAAATTAATGCAAAGTTGATGGACGGTAAGAAACCTTTGATTTTTGAGTTCGATTAAAGCTTTGTGTCCAATAACTGTATTACGTGTGTAAAATTATTATAAAATATAATACCGTTCCATTACTTTGATTTTCCATCTTTTTCAGTCAAATACGAATATCTAAAAAACCTTAAGTTTCTATAATTTGTATCTTAATTTCATTAAAGATCATTAAGTTCCACACCTCTAGATATATCTGGTATTACTTAGATGCTTATATTTTTGAAGTTATGATACTTTCTCAATGTCCCAGTACTAAAGCAATCACCCTAGTACTAATGTTGAAAATACTGTCCAATTACTGTGAAATACCAAAATCTGTGGTAGTAATTGGACACTCTTACTGCTTAGATTATTTTTTCTACTACTGTTTGAAGCTCGATTGATATTGGCAGTTTGTGATTTTACACGATTTTTTAAAAAGTTTCGTCCCGAAATTCACAAAAATTTTATAGAAAAAAATGTTAACAAAATTGTACTGTTTCTTAATGGTTTTCTTAAGACAAACATGTTTTTTCACTATTTTGATGCAAAATTGTAAACAAAAGACATTTGTTTCATTTTTTTCTTCTAGTGGTAAAAAACTAAAAACGCAGTCATTTAGAAATAGAATCACTAAATTTATTTTTGACGTTTAAAGTTGAAGTGTCCAATAACTGTAGCTGTCCAGCTTACTATGGCAATCACCCTAGTCTGCTTAAGGGAAGAACTTTCTTAAATGTCCTAGTACTATAGAATTAACCCCATCTATAAACAAGCGTTTCATTTGATTTTTTTACACAATAGGAAGAAACTGCTGTTTTTTCCCACGGCCTCATTGGTACGCCCACATTCTCACAATCTACACCAAAATTACTCACTGTAAGATTATTTATTTAATAGAATGTCAAAATCTAATGCATATGTGTTTATGTAAGAATGCAGAGATCGTTTCGCAAACATGTTACAGCACACCCCACGGAGCCATCCAGCGGTGGAAGTATGAATCTCCACGCGTGTTGAATTAGCATTTAACACTCCCATTAACAACCCCACCCCACCACTATTAGCTTGCATATTTGAGGAGTTTCCACCACTCACAGTAATTATTATACTTGAATTTTCATGACTGAAAATTATTATTCGTCCCCCTTCTCGCTTATAAAACCATAACTCGGGCGCCAGAAGAGGGTACAAGGAATTTTTTGTAGGCTTAATTTAATTGTGAGCGTTTTATGGCGTTGCCTAATGAATAAAGTGTTTGCTTTTTATTAAAGTATGATAACTCCTAATTATGCCACTTAAAACGTTTCTGCCGCACTAATATATTTTTATTATTTATATATATTTATATTACTTTGTTAACGTATATTTTTTATGTCGTCGTTTATCAAAATGGAAAAATTATTTTCGATTAATTCTGCGGTAGCTTTGTAGAAATTAATTTTAAATGTAAAATTAAATTTAATAACTTTGCTACTCCACTGATTTTAATAGTGCTTCTTTTTTCTGACCCTTTTTTATGCAAGACGTAGTGAAAGCGATTAACTTACCACTAGTGCTGTCCTTGCTCGATCTTTATTTACTATATTACAGGAGTTGCCAAACTACAGCTCGCGAGTCGTGTATGGCTCTTCATACACCAAATCAATTATATATATAATATATTCCATATTTAAGACTCTCTGATAACTTTCCTATCCTGGTACCTTAACAACTTTTCTCTTCAAAAATGAAAGTCTTACCAACTGAATAACAACCATTTCTCGTATTTTTTTTTTTACATAAAATGTTCATGTTCTACAGATTGTAAAGTATTGATAGATTAGAATAAATAGATTACAAAACATGTATAATATTGACTCATTGAGAAGTGAAGTGAGCCAAGTAAAAACATTTTTTTTGACTTTTCAGTGCAATCACGTCTTTACTTGGATTTTTGGTGGATTTAATAAATTAATTGTATTGATATTACATTTTAGTAGTGTGTATTTACTAAACTCACTTCACTTTTACCATATTTTAATAAAAGAAGAACATTATAATGCATCTAACTATTAATTTTTAAAATACCAATTAGCTCACTTTACCTCTCAAGGGCTCAATTATCATAACGGTAAATTATATCTGAATGATATTTTGTACATTAAAAAAATGTTAACCGTGAAAACAAATAAGACATTAACTCTTAAAGGTTATTTTTTTTATTATACTTTGATTACAAATTAAAAATTATTGTTTACACTGAAAAAAATTTAAGCCGTAATATTAATGATTGTAATGTGCCTAGATAATTATGTCGAACTGTGTAAACCAAAATCAAATATTCTGCAAAGTAAATAGCGTTTAAGTCAATACAGAATATTATAATATGTACCTTAATAGGTTAAAGGTAATATAGGTTTATTTTCAAATTCCAGAATAATAATTATTTTCTCTGTCACATGAATAAATTAACTACCAAATCTTTGTATTATCATACCGAAATACTTAATAATGTATATTATATTGTCTGGATGAATACATTCTTGACAATTAATAAAACATAACATTAAGGATGATAATTAAGTGATATTTACTTATCTTAAACCCATTTGAATAATTAATGATCATTTGTATGAATGAAATGTTCTTCGAAGGAGATTTGCAGTTAATTTGAATGATGGAGTACGGTGGAAAATATGTTTAAGTCTTCAACCCTAAATCACACTTATAATTTATTAGAAACCAAATAAATAATGTCAAAAAGATGTTTATTTACATCTCCTATGCGACATTATATTTTGAACCATAAAAGCAATACTTCAACTCATAGGAATATTACATAGGTAAAAAATACTGCAAAGTTAGTATATTATAGTACAATGAATATCATGTATGATAAGTCAGTATGCTAAGGTTGTATAAAATGTAGAAAAATAATCTGTATATAATATTTGGATCTTTGTTGCATCACATTACTATATTTTCAAAGTAGTTGCAGAGTTTTGCAAGTATCAAAAACACGTAAAGAGGTAAGTATAATATTAAGGTCTCTATCCTCGGGATCCCGTCCACTTCTGTGATCCCAAAATCCCGGGATCGTGACAGTACTGATCCCAGGATTTTGGGATTGTGATAATTACAGAAAGTTAAATGAGGTCTAAACAAAAAAAGAAGGTTTCAAATATAGGTTTTTTTGGGAATTACGTAAATTCCTGGGTTTTTCAATATGCAAATTTTTGTAAGAGCCAAAAAAAGTTCTCACGCCATTCATTTTGAAAAGTCATTAAAACTAATAGCATACTGTTTTTTACATGTATGAAAACTACATATTATGAATTTATAAAATAATAAAATATACATTGATTTAAAATCGCCTTTATATTTTCAATGGCTATTATGTTTCTGCTTTTGTACTGAAAAAAACTTTATAACAGAGTGAATTGAATGAAATCCAATTAAGGGAAAAGATGTCTAACACCGGGTATTAAAAACTGCTCGCTTTGCAAATCGAACAAAATTGACCATTGACATCACTGTTTTCAAAATAAGTCATACATACTTTTTTTAATCGGAATTTTTCCGTTTTCAAATATAAAATTGAAGACAATGTTAACTTTACATGTAATTACCACTATTGGATTTAAATTTTATACATTTAATAATAAGTTTAGGGATGTCAAAAATATTTCACAGGTATTGTTATGTATACACAACATCTATCTACTTATATGCTATGTTAAATTATCTATGACAACTTTTAACAATAGACCTTTCAACTAAACCGATATCCTTCTCTCCTAATCTCACTCAGTTACAATCGAGAGTTCAAATTGAAAGGCCGACGGCTCAGTAAAAACTCCTCGATACTCACATCGTTATTATTTTGATTATTAAGATTAAGTGATTTATTTACAAAGTGTGTAAATTATGTATATGGAATAAAGTTGAAACAACATTGAAAATACATTAGTGTTTTAGTAAAAAGATATCCATAATACTAAGTCTAGAATATTTTTAAAAAAGTGACAAATTTAGAAGAATAACACATTTTTTGTCACCTAGTACAAATATGATGTTAGAGTGGATGAGAGAATTTATTGTGTATCTTTTCTATGCCAGGTATATGTAGCTAAGTTTATAAAAATTAAATCATCCATAGCTTTGATAAGGTCATAAACCGAAAAAGATACTAATTGTAGAAATAATTTACTTTGATAATTTTTCACTTTATAACAGAGGTGTTCTACTAAGTAAATGTCAATTCAATCTATATGTATGTCTGCCCTAATGTTTTGAAGACATTAGCTGTTTTCCCTCCTTTGTATACTTTTATTCGTGCGTTAAAAATATACTGCATTATCAACATTAATTTTTTGTCATATAAGACGCTTAGTATCATAACTCATAATCTTCATGTTTGATATTTTTGAGATAAGTATGCTGAAAAATTTAAATGTATAAGTATATAATATATCAAAAAATAGTTGCTTTAAAGATTTCTATCAGTGTCTAAGCTCACATTTTTAAATAAATAATATGAAATGATTAGAAACAATCAATTAGCGATTAGTATTTTTTATGGTGAAATAATATATTTTGCGTTTTAGGAATGTGCTACTTTTTGCGAAAAATATTCATAGTAATTTAACACATTTTTATGGCTACGAAAAATTGTGCTCCTGTAGTTTTTTGTGATTTTCTCACAGGATTTTTGAAAGATTAACTTTTTTTAAATCTGCCTTTATTTATCAACGCAAGTTTTTAAAATTGAAGCCTGTACACAGTTTACCCCAAGGCAAAATAGCGATAGCACCGCAATCACAACTGCATCAGCCAAACATTTAATATTTTTGCTGTTATAATTTTTTTCGACTTTTTTTTCAATTTTGAGTTGGCAAGCTTTAAAAGTACTTAAAACAAAACAACACGTCAGCATGAAAGCTATTCACGCATCGTTTGATTTGATGAAAAATTGCATTCTATTTGGGGACGGCCGATGTAGGAACTATGTTTTCAATTTCGAATAAAACTATAAATAATAATAAAAAATTAACATCATATTAATGAAAACACAAATAATTACCTTTGTAATTTATTCCACTTTATTAAAATAATTTAATTATTTTATAACTTTATTTTTTAATGCAATGTGCGAAACCGGTTTGTAATAAATTGGAATAAAGTACAAAAGAATAGTGTTTTTATTAATATAATGCCTTTCCACCAAGTATTGACAGTGGCAACTGCAGCTTTCAATTGCATAACGTTTTTCTACCACTTGAAATCATAAACCTAAAGTTGAACTGGTTTCGCCTTTCGGCATCTTCAGGCGTTCAAGAGCATGGATGAAATTTAACTGAGAAGTCAGTCAGTTCAAGTTCATCCGTGCACTTGAACGCCTGAAGATGCCAAAAGGCAAAACCCGGGTCGTTAGTGACAATACTTGTGTGAATTTACATAATTTTAACGATTCAAATTTAATATTGAAATTGCACCAAGCACCTTCAGTCAAAATCTTAAGTTGATTGGCCTCGTTGAAACTTGAGCCCAAACATGATTGTTATGGTAAACCTTAAAACGCTAACATGCAAGGCATACGGTATATAATTTGGAAGATTCAAATTTAATATTAAAATAACATCAAGCACCAGTGGTCGAAATCTTAAATACATAAATTTATATAATAAATGAAAATATGTATTCACAAATCAAAGAAAATCACGCTGACCAATTGTCTACAGACAATTGCTTAAAATGGTGCGATTGGGGATTCGAACCCGATAAACACAGCAGAGCTAGTCTCGATCGACTACGACGGATCATAACAATATTGTACTTTAAAAAATACATATACGTCTTAAGGCATTAATTTCAATCATCAATTTGCGAACGGTTGCCCTCGTAGCCGGTGGCTATAAATCAAACCCGAGCTGGTAGCCGTCATACCGGATGTAGGTATCTGCACTGAACTTCCGGCCCGGCCGCACTGCGTCTCCATTTGCGGTTTTTCCGGAAGTAGGTATCGCCGCTGCGGTAATGGACGTTTTAATGGGACCAGATTTCACGACGGGGAAAACATTTTTCCACCACCGATTTAATGTTTATTGGAGGTTTTCCCTTATTATTTACGATAGTTTATTATATTAAATATTGGAATCGTATTTGTGTTTTTGTTTTCTATTTATGAACTGAAATAATAGTTATTAGATTGTTTGATAAAATATTTAAAAAAATGTAAATTCGATTGATATTTTACTTTCACTTTTAAATGGAGACATAAATGCTAGTTTTATTTATTAAAAAGCTTTTTTTTTTAACTAACTAAAAAATATTGTTAAATAAACAGTATAACACAAAACATTTTTTTTTTATAATTTATAAACCGCAAAACTAAATTGAATTAATTTTCACTCCATAGCAGTATTTTTTTAAGGTTAGAATTTTCTGATTTATTGATTTTAAATTTATTTATTGACAGAGTTATCTGTGAAGAGTATGAGTTTTCGTTCTAGCAATCAGTACACGAAACAAAATTAAAACAAATTTTATGCTTGCAGAGCATATTTTTTAGAAAAAAAACGAATAAATTTGTTCGAATTTTATTTTATAAAAAACTAGATGTAGATTTATGTGTTTAATTAAAGGTTAATACATTGTTTTTAGCAAAAAAATAATTAATTAATTGAAAACTAATGTACTTTTGAGTATCACTGTTTGGGAAATATTGTCATTTTAAAATACTCCTTTTAACAAAAATTAATATTCAAATGAAATTTAATAAAACTGATTAATTGAAAATATGACAGTACATGTTTTTTTTTTAATTAGAAAAATAAATTTCTATTTAAAATAACAAGTTTAATAAATACGGAGTGTTTATAGTATTTTTATTTAGCTTTACTACCTTTTTATTTACACTTTTTAAACTATTTCATTTTTCGTACTTATTTCACAATTGTGTGAAATTTTCAGGATTTGTTTTAGTCCATATCAGATTAAAATGCTCATGGAAAAATTTGGAACAGGTATTGAAAAAGTGTTTTATTTTTAATAACTAACTGGTTCTTCATCGAGAATTTTATCGACAGTAAGCACACCACAATCGTGGCTGACCTAACCCTAGGTTATTAAAAAACTGTGAATGCAAAATAATTTTACAAATTCAAAAAGCTAGTAGGTAAAGGCATATTTTAAATTTATGAGTTTAATTAATTTTTTTTCACTACCTAGTTGTGTTATTGACCGTTCTATTACCAAACGTTATCAATTGCCGTGGTTTCATGACCGCTTTTCATAACGTAACAAAATGACGAATATAAACGAATTTACTTATCATATTTTTATAGCAATACCCAACTGTATGGGATTTATCTGTTTACCGTGCAATATTGTGATTAAAAAAAAGATAATGATTTAATCAACAAAAGATAAAAGACAATTTGACTTGCTCAACTATTTAGTTGTGATATCCATATATAATAAGAATCCACCGTGGCTGTATAGTTAAATCTACTCTAATTGTTAAGGATTGCATTAAAACAAATTATTTTTTGAACACCATTAAGACATCAAAAAATTTTATCAAATGAAAATTGTCTCTTACCGTTTGTTAAAATAGTATTTATAAAATAATATTACCAAGTCAATCATCACGTTCGAATCTTTTACACTGAACTCTGTCACTTGTAACGTTCGATTCCTCACACATATGTCAAGAAACATTTCCCGACCAATTATGTCTCTCACCCTTCACATATCCTTGACAATAATTTGACGACGTAAACTGTATCCGTGCAAAATGAACTGTATCCCCATTTACCGCCGTCTGAACATCTCTTAATAGTATAAATCGACTAATGCATTTTCTGTGTTCTTTGAAGTGGGATGGATTTTGAGATGCCATAGCATATTTTGAGAAACCCACTTGCTGCTAATTCTAACACCACGCATATGACAAACGGAAGACGTGAGAATAAAATATGCTCAAACAATTTAATACAATTATTTTTTTAATCGATTTGTGTTTAAGACATGGATTGTACATATGTATAAACTGAGAAAAGCACAATATTCCTTTGTACTTACTTCCACTTTAAATTACCAAGATCGGCACCAGTTTCGCTCATGGCGAGAATTATCTACTGTGTAAAATCAGTCCTGATCTTAGTAAATAAAAGTGAAAATAAGTACAAAGGAGTATTGGGTTTTTTAATATATGTAATCCCTTTCCACCAAGTGTTGACAATGAACACCCTAAAAGTATGTTTAATTTTATATTTAATTGTCTCTTACACGTTTTATTTATATCTAGGGTCATGGTAAGAACGATTAGCAAAATAATAGTCATTATCTAGCCATCATCATTTTATTAATCTCTTTTAAAAAAAGAAACTGAACGATCCGTTAAAAAAATTTGTTAAAATGAGACATTATATGATTTATATTATGACCGAACATGATTAAAAATAAAATATGTTATAAACGTGACTCGAAAATACATTTGTCACTTTTAAAATAAAATGTATTATAAAAATTGATGCAACATATGAGCCCTCGAGAAGTAAAGTGATCCAAGTAGTAAAATGGTAAAACTTTTCTATTTGACTTTTACAATTATGTACATCTTTACTTGGTGTGTTGATAGATTTAATATTTTTATTTTAGAAAGGTAAACACTATTGCAGTGTGTATTTAATGATATATATATGCTACATTAAGACATGTATAATATTATAACTAATTCAGGTATTTTTTTCTTAAAATACCACCTGGTTCACTTCACCTTTCAGGAGCACATATAGCATAATGTATTTAAAAAATAGTAGCTCTTATTCCTTGACATTTATCACTTTGTAATAAAATTAACCATTTACCAGGACAGATTATATATTCTTTATGAATTTTATTTTATTTTCTGTTTTAATATTGCTCCTTCAAGTCTGTATTATGCATCCATACAAAAAACTTCAAACATTATGCAATTTTTAAGTGTGTTTTTACTACTCTGCTGACAAATAATAGTAGTATTTAAATGATTTGTATATCACGTCATCTAAAACTGTATAACAACTAAATTTTGGTCTGAAAATCTAATTAGAAGTTGCTTTTAGATTTATTTTTGTTTCACATATAATAAGGTACTGTACGATTTATAAGCTAGTGTAAACAAAATTTAAGATATTCATTAAAACATAGACAAAGAGCAGAGATCTTTTAAATGTTGATTCAAATGTACATTGAACTCTATCTGTTACAGTTAAAATAGTGATTTAAACAGTATTTCAAATACCTTTCAATTCGTACGTGAAACTGATCCCAAATAGAGTAGGCAAAACAAATATCTAATTTGATACGTCTGTTATGCACAGAAATAGTTAGTATTAAGGGTTGTTTTTTTACATTTGATTATTCGACTTAATTGTTTGTTAAGATAAACCTGTTCTGACATGTTTATAAAATTAATATTAGATAATTTAAAAAATTAGTTATACGAATAAAGTAAAAATTCTACCATTTAAGCTTTTGTTATTTTGTTTAATGTAATTAAGTTAAATTATCAGTCTTTATATAATGGAATAAGCACTTAATACTGTGTTTTATCTATAATTGATGAATCTAAGACAGGCGTGAGGAACCTGCAGTCTTTTGGATACTCTGGTGTGGCCTTCTGGCCAATACTGTAATTCTGTAAATTTTTGTAAATTCGTAAATTCCTGAGATTTTGGATAAAAGATGGTGCCACGCTGCTAATTTGGGCAAATCCGTAAATTCGATGTTAAAATCCTTGGAAGACCTAACAAATAGGTCCCACGCTGGTAATTTAGGGAAATCCGCAAATTTCTGGGATATAGAAATTGGCATGAAATTGTTTCCGGCCAAAGATTCTCTAGTCAATGTTTACTGCGGCCTTATATTGAATCAGAAAAATGAATGCGGCTTTCAAAGAACAAAAGGCTCACCATCTCTGATCTAAGATTATTCTAGGTTATTGTGTAATACGTATTGAGTAAAATTGTTTTAAACTGTAAGCCAACTAATAACTAAAAAAGTTGAGATGTCTGTATGACTCATTATACTCAAAATTATTTCACTAGCTGAAAATTAACAACACGAATAACATTTTTTTTTTCTATCAAGGCAGTAGAGTCAGATAACAAAAATGATTGCGGCTACAAATTTATTTTTTCAATCATTTCCGTTTTATCTATATAAATGTAAACTGATTATCAAGTTATAATAAAAAAAAAACTTATGTGATTATTCTAGTTCACTTTTAGGGTGTTCACTGTCAATACTTGGTGGAAAGGCATTATATTAGTAAAAACACAATATTCCTTTGTACTTCATTCCACTTTATTTAATATGTCAGGACCGGTTTCGCTCATTACGAGCATCGTCAACTGATAAGAAATATAATTTAACAATGCTATTTATACAAAAATGAACAGTTATAAACAACAATTGGCATTGAAAAGAAAATACCAATTACATTAAAAGTGATTCTAAAATAGCATTCTAAATTTCCATTCTAAATTTATTAATCTGAGATGACTTTTTAATTATATGTTAGATGTGTTAAACATTTTAATTTTGTGCTATTTTAGAATCACTTTTAATGTAATTGGTATTTTCTTTTCAATGCCAATTGTTGTTTATAACTGTTCATTTTTGTATAAATAGCATTGTTAAATTATATTTCTTATCAGTTGACGATGCTCGTAATGAGCAAAACCGGTCCTGACATATTAAATAAAGTGGAATGAAGTACAAAGGAATATTGTGTTTTTACTAATTATTCTAGTTAATAGAACTATTCTAGTACAAAGTTAAAATTTCACCAATTAATACAATTTATAGAAAAATAATTATTGAAAAATAGGTTGAAGTCGTACATTTTTTTTTTGGCTCCGAAAAAACACCTGACTACACGACTATCGACTCTGATTCCACAGCCCTATTTTAACCTATAATTGGAACTTGTTTGCTTTAAATTTTGACTTTAAACATTTTTCCTCACATTTTTACAATGTTGTCTTTTTGGAAAGATATTTAAAATTTAAATGTCACTCCTTCCAACGAATTAATAAATATACTGCATGTTTTTTTAGAAAATTAAGAATTAAAAATAACTTTCAACTATGAATTGGCAATAGAATTTTAACTTATAAAATTTATATAGAGATATTAAATAATATTATGGTCATACAAGCAAATATATTCCACCATGTTAAAGGGCAGTTTAATAAACTTACATTTTATCTAGTGTAAGCCAATAAACTCCTAGGAAGGAAATTCGATTGTCTTAAAGCAAACAAAGCTCTTAACTGAAGAGTAGAAATAACAGTTAATTGGTAGCTATTATGTGGATTTAATCTTGATATAATTCCATTTAATGATGTTTAAGACAAAGATGCTAACAAATGAAGTTTACTTTTGATGAACTCCGTGGTTTGATTGTAAAAAATTCTTAGCAAAGTAAAATAAAAATTCTTCACTTTATCAAAATATTATTGCTATATTGTTTGGCGTATTTTTTAAACACTAATTAAATGTATCTTCAAACAGATATTTTGGAAGTTGTTTTATGACGATATTAATATTAAGCATTTGCTATCAAAACAATTACTATATATTGTTTATCGATTTGGCATTTACTTGGTAGAACTCCATTAGTAGGATAAAAATATCAACGTATTTTAGTAGTTCTGACGATAGCGAAAGCCAAAATAGCTATCAACGCATAAAATATAAAAAAAACTGTAGAACTAAAATACGTTGATATTTTTACCCTACTATATATTGTATTATACAACAGAGTTAGTTGTCTTAATTTTTTTTCGTGCAGTTAAGCAAAAAAAAAATGACACTAGAAAGAGATTTGTAGTTAAATGAACTTTTTCTCATCACAATTTGTCCTCGTTTAATTGTCGGTTACTACTGTAGGTTAATTTGAACACTAATTATTCATAAATTTGAATGAAAAGTGACATTTTGTAAAATAGAACTAACAACAATCTAAAGTAGTAGATTTCAAAAGAAAACATTTTTCAATATTAAATAATTAAATACACCTTCAAAATTAAAATTAAAATTACACACTTACGGAAATAAATGCATTGTTTATAAAACCAAAACAAATAAATTATATTTTCTCATAGAATATTTTAAAGTAAACTCTTTTACACAACAGCATTGCAAACTTGACATTTTGAATATTGCTTTTTTAAAATCGTGTATTGTTTGCTCCTCTTTATAATCAAGTCGGAAAGGTATTTTTTAAATAATTTCATACAGTGAACGTAATTTTAACGACATTATTTTAAGCTATCATTATTGCATTGCTTTTAATAAAACCGTTTTATTTTTAAAGTAAAGAATTAATATTCATTATTTTAAAGTGACCAAATAATATTGGTTATGAAATGTTGTTACAATAACCAGTAGTCCATTAACTTTGTTACTTATCGTCTTTTGATAACGAGTGAGTGAATCATCGTTTGGCGCTAGCCGGAAAGTAGGCGCATCACTGTTTTTTCAGTAAGAATCTATAAACTTTTAGCAACTTGTAAGGGCTGTCTATTTGCAAGCGTTTTCGATATAATGGAGAAATGACTTTTACACGTTGCGTCTTACTAGGCCGAGTTCAAAAATAAAATAATTTTATGTAGTTATTTATGTTTTTTCTGCTTTCAGTTTCGTTGTGTATTGAAAACATTCACTATATGAAACTTATGTCAGACCAAAAGTCATTATTTTTTACCATTACCTAATATGAACGTGACGTTAAGCATCAACGCTAAAAATAATTAAATCCATGTCCGCTCTACATGTTTCTTTTTTTTCGAAAACAGTTTGTTACAATGTAGCTTAATCACTCTTTTTTGAAGATTATAAGAAAAGAAAGATAAAGTTTGTTGCAGGGCTAAAAGTGAACTAATCGCTTTTGTTGCGCCCTGTTATCTTAAGACTAAATTTTATGGGAGGGAATTTTAAGACAACACGTTTTCATAAATCAATTAATCGATTACAATGCTGTTCGTACTGCGACTTAATCACGTGTGATCCATCACGTTAAACACTGCGACAAGGAACCAAATTTAATAAAATCATACTTGAATTTTATGAACATATATTGCAGGGTTTCCCAAACTTGTTTTGCAATGGAAAACTTCGCAAATATGGAAATTTTACCGGAACACAGCTTATTTTTTGGAGTTCGGTCATTGATAATTGTAAAAATATTTAAAAAAATATATGTTTTTAAATCACTAATTATATTCAAAACGTGCAAATATGAGTAAATAAAGCTCTCAGTGATACAAAATCTCCATCTGTACCTAGATATTTGACGTTTTAAACATCAGTTGAGGTTTACCATCACTCGATTTTTAATATAAAGTAGAAGATGCTTGAATGTGTTTCAGTGTATATTACCATTCCAAATTTTCACGGAACACCTATTTAGGTCCCACAAAACAACAGTGTTCCGCGGAACATAGTTTGGGAAACCCTGATATATTGTATTAGTTGCTGTAGGTCATTTTTAAAAATCTATCTATGCGGCACTATATTCATTCAATAATGACAGTTATGAATTTAACTGAGGAAAATACATTGAATTTAATTACGCACAGCTAATTTTTTGTCTACGTTTCATAAAAAAATAGTAATCAATGCCGGAATTGTGTACTAATATATATTTTTTTACGCAAACAAAAACAGTAGCAGTCTTACCAGCAATGCATACATAATTGATACAAAGCATGCGAAAAACTGGCTCGTAAAAACGTGGCCAAGTACTTGGGGTGGTCACACAAGTTAGGGGTGTCACACAGCAGATCATGTGTACACATTCAGCGGAGGCCGCCACGGTCGCAGTGATGGATGGGGTGGTTAAATGGACCGAGCAGGGATGCGACCCTCCTTTAGATGACGGATTGGCCGAGACATGAAAAAGTGCTCGGGACTCGTGGAAATAAATAAAACAGTTCGAACATATCCTTGAATCCCGGTCCCCAGAGTTTCCCCTTATTGCAATGTGATGTATCCGGTAGGATTTTTTGCGCGCAGATGTTTTTGTGAAACATGAACATATCTATCATGTCAAAAGTTTTCTGGATCAATATAAATAATGCAACTTTGACCAGTTATGCAGTTATTTTGACTTTTTTCTGTAGAATATTTTTGTACATTATTTTCTTGTTTAAACATATAATGCCAACTTAAAATGAATGATGAATTATTGTTCGTATTTATTTGTCACCTAGTAAAATTACATTCGGTTGATTATTCAAAACCACAATCAATCTTTATTTCACATGGAAATAATAATTCCATACAACATTTGAATTATAGAACAAGCATAAACAATTATAAAAAAATAACATTTTTTAAAATACTTACAAAATGAATGTAATATTTTAATTATTAAAAAAATTCTATTTTTTTTTTAATAAAAATTCTTCATGAAATTTAAATATCAAATTTAAATCGTTTAACTTTGGTATATTATGATACGTTTTGTTACAAGCGATGATCAAGTTTTCACCTTTCGACATCTTGTACAGATTAACATAATGATAGTTTAAAAAGTTCGTAATGAGCGAAACCTGACCTGACCCCATTATATAATAGTCGATTTTTTTTGGATATCAAATTTATGGAGCTTTAAGTACCAGGACGCGCTAGCGTCAAGGCTCTTCTAGTCTCCTTCATCGATAAAGTTTTTGAAAAATTGTAAATTGCATCTCCTTACCATCGTTTGCTGACGGAAGGGCTAGATCACTACAGAGATAAGAAGTTCACGGGAACTCCACATGCATTATTTTGCAAATCACATTCCATATGCTTCCTCCATAATATATCCGTACATGCACACACACATGGGCATACATACAGTACACAAAAAAATTCAAACAAAGACAGTAATTTTTGTGATGCTAAATTCCTTCTTAAATTGACAATTTTAGACGACATAAGATCTATAGAGGGTCGTCGAGCAGAACTGCTCCGGGTCTAAAACGATTCTCAAGCAGTGTCTCGTCATAGTTGTAAAGTTGTTAAATTTGTTTATCGTAAAAAAATATTTTAATGTAGTAAAATACACATATAAAAGATTGAAAAATAATTTAAAAACTTGTTATCACACAGTTGTGTTTTTATTTTCAAAAAAGTTTATAATTGGCTTCTTTTTATTTGTTTGTAGCTAGCATCTGATTTTTGTTTTTTCGAAGGTGTGATGTTTTTTTTTACGTTTACTTTGTGCTGAGATAAGAAATAAAATAATCCCAAACAATCATTACAGCATCTCCATGTTTTTAAATGTTTACTTTGTGAAACGAAGCGTTTCGAATTGCAAGGTTTCGAGAACTTTAAACATTAAACGAAAGAAGTTAACGAGAACAAAGAACAAGAAGCTAGTTTAATTTCAAAGTATCATTTAAATGCAACAAAACAGTTACAGAATAATCAAACAACTCCTTGGATAGTTCCTTTCTAATAATATTCCTTCCAGGTATACACTATCATCATTGATTTAACAAGTAATCATTATTAAGTAACTAGAAGACACACATATCTATATTTTATTTTTGAACTGAATGTCTTATTCAGGAAACTGAATTATAGTGAAAAAATATAAAATAATAAGAAAATGGAATGGCAAAAGGACGTAACCCACACATATTGAATTTTACAGGAGTTGCAAAAAACGTGTTTTGATGATTTTGGGCCATATGCAAATTATAAATTATACACAACCTTGAAGTGCACGGAGACTTCTAAACTGGTGTTTAATTGATATAATCTAATATTAATTAAAGATTTTTTTTAATTTTTTTACAAGGTCATCTTTTTCAAACTTAAAAGCTAAATTTAGATACTAATTTGGCATTTGCAGCTTGCATCCTTTTGATAGAACGTGTATCAAGTTTAATACATTGTGATTATCGAAAAAAACATGTTTTGAAAAAATTGTGGGTAACGTCCTTTTTCCTTTCCACAGTCGATATAATTTCTCGTACACCACAAAGGAAGAAGCCTCATACCTGTTAATTTTGAAAATGCCTATTTTTTTTTTATTTTTTTTACTTTATAAATTTACATGTTGTCGCAAAAGCATATTTTCCATCGAATGGCAACAAAAATAAACTTTAGTAAAATTGTCGTTTACGCGGTATTGCAGGCTGACCGACAATTTATGATGATAAAGCAATTCTATTTCACGATCTCGACTTTCTTAACATTGTGGTGGTGCATTTTTAACTAATTAACTTATATATCGACTTTAGAAAGGAAAAAGGACGTAACCCTCAATTTTCCAAAACAGCCTTTTTTCGATAATCACAATGCATACAATTCAATACACATTCTATCAAAAGGATGGAAGCTGAAGATGCCAAATGAGTGTCTAAATTTAGCTTTTAAGTTAGAAAAAGATAACCTTAATAAAATTTAAAACCAAGAAAAAATACTGAAATAAAGGTTTTTCCGAAACAATTTCTTCAATGATAATTAGGTTATGTCAATTGAACACCACCTTAGAAGTGTCCGTGCACTTCAAGGTTGTTTATAATTCATAATTTGCATATGTCACAAAATCATCAAAACACGTTTTTAGCGCCTCCTGTAAAATTTGAAATGTGTGGGTTACGTCCTTTTTCCATTCCACAGTCGATATTATGGTTGGTATAAAACCCCATTTTTCGTCTAGTAGAAAAAAAATCATCAACCTCCATTTTTTATGGATAGATTAGAATAATGATCAATGTTAACTTTAAAATAGATAACCCAACGATAGTTAGTCTTAAGATGCTTCCCTAAAAAGAAGAATTGTTATTTGTCACAATAAGATAAATAATAAAATTATCAAATTTTAATTAATTTTCAAAAAGTATTTATATTTATACCACTAGTAAACAAAATCATTTGTATTTAGACATTTACAACGAATTCATCGCTCTCTTTGTATATTTTAAGCGTAAAAAAGTCTTAAATCTAATTTTAATTGTGAGACTGTAAGACTGAACTTCAATAATCCTATAAGAGTTTGCGCCATTCTTCAGTGATAGAATAACACCCTTAGATTATTTTTTATCTGAGTGAAGTGGAAAGATACCTTGTATTTTATTGTTTTTATTTAAATACTAATAAGATCTTAGAAAATTTACAGATCAAGAAAAGTTCTAAGCAGATTTAATAATATTTTTCTATTGATGGATTCTACGAATACTTTTTTGTAATCGTATTAAAATTCTTACAAGAGAACAGTATTGTGAATAATTTAAAAATTAACGATGAATTTTACGTCCAAGCTTAAATATAAAAAAATGATTTTCTGTTGATATGATATTATTATTTTTTCCTTACTTAGAGATTTTTTTGACACCTAACGGTTCGCTAAAAGGTAGCAAAACGAGAAAAAAGTAAAGTTATTTATTTATTTATTTAATTAACATAGCACAAGGTTGACAATTGGATTATAAATTTAAAACTTTTACAATGAAGAAAAAAAAGTACAATTTAACATTAAAAGAAGTAGAAAAAATGACAAGGAAGTCAACTGAGTAAGCTCCAAAGAACTCTACTTTAATACTTAAAAAATAGTATTCGTTGGAACTCACCTACGTTTACGTATAATATGTCAACATCCGAAGCAATATTGTTGAATACGGAAGCTCTCCCAGTGGCATCCCATTGGCAGGCTAGTTCTGCACCTTGGGAGAACAAACAATTCATGTCTACGATTTCTCAAAAAATAAACAGGAAAATTTAGATTCACATTCTTAAGAATGGTGAAATTCTCATTTTGGCCTCGTATAAGTTGAAAGAAATATGAATTTATTTAAATGATATTGTCATGCTGAAACAGCTTTCAATGAATTATTCTGTTTTTAAATTGTATTTTAATATTGTTATATGAAGAAAATCACAATATAGTCAATAAAAAGTAAGCACAAAAGATTTTTGTCAATATTTTTTTTATTCTACTTTTTAAATCAACAAACAAACCAATTGAATGGTCAGGCAAAATCTATCTATACATTAGACTATGAACATATTGAAGGCAATAATAATATTATCCTACTTTACTCAACAACAATAAAAAACTCTAACTTGTAATAATTCCACTTTTATCACCGGCTCTGTCAAGCCGGTTGCTAAAATAATTTTGGTTTGAAGGGCTGGTTCTTACAATACGGTTTTTTTTAATTATCGTAATTCCGGGATCGAATTTTTACACAATCACAATACTTGATCCGATATGGATAAACTAAAAACTTGTGGTCGTACTATTTTGTCTGCATATAGGTATATCTATGTAGGTACTCGCATGTGAGTATTTGACATGTATTAAACTTAATGACAATTAATTTGATAGGTTTGCAACTGAATTTATAGGACTCAGAAATCACCATCACACAAATGATAGACCAATGAGATGAGACTCGGCACGGTTAAAGTTTCCAATGAAAATCAAAACACTATTTGGAAAGAATTTATGTACATAATGTAAAAAAATATTTTTTAAATTCTAATAATAATTTAATAATATTTTTTTTTTTTAATTACAAAAAATATTTGACATTACAGCTTACGCAACTGCGTCAAATATTTGAAAGTTTTTTTTAAGTTGAAAGATCATACGAGATATACTCGATGAGAATTGACGTCACAAACACCCATGTCTTAGATCTCAATTGAAAAATTGAAAAAATCCAAGTTTTGACATTGACCTTACCGGGAATCAAACCCAGATCCACCTGATCGGTAGAGCAAGCTCTAACCACAGAGATTTATTTTTGTTTTGGGGAGCCACAACACTTTTGGGGAGCTTAGGGGGGCCACGGGCATTTATAAAACGATACAGGGAAGGGCATAATGGCGGACGTCGCGCAGCTATTTTTTTTAAATCCGTAAATAAAATAAATTACTGGCATTCTAGATTCGAAAATCTCGGAAGAGCTGTAAAAAAAGGTAGTTTTTTGAAATTATAATTTTTATGGGAAGACACAACAATGGTATGGGGGCAACAGAAAAATAAAGACACTCAAAGAGGGCCACGCTCCCAAAAAGGTTGAGAAACACTGATCTAGACCACACCGGGCGACATTATATATTTTGTAATGTATTATATATTTATTATACAAAAAAATGTGGGTCGTTGTTTACCAAGGTGCGAGCCGATTGATAGAATTTTAGCAGCACATTACTGCTTAAAAGTGATATTATGCTACATTATCATTTGAAATATTGTATTTTGAAAAAGAAGTGTTGTAATATAAGTATTGCTACGGTTTACTGTTATAAGATTAAGTGTGATCAAGGTAGAACTTAAGAATGATCCAGAGGCACGTCCGTACTTCAGATTGCACGAAAACTTATTTTATAATCTTTGCAAAGCGACTCAAAGCCATGCAAAGCGTCTGGTATTTGAGACGCGAAGATCGACTTAAATCTCCGTTAAATCCAAAAAGTTTTCCAAGAAATGCGACCAGCGACGAATTCACAGTGGCCCTTTTGCAGGATTACTTTAACTTTGATAATTGAAATTGATATTTACTACTTAAAAAGAGTTTATTTTAATTATGTTTGAAAACCTTTATTCTCATATTGTAATATTATAAAACATTGTCAAATAGACGTTGAAAATAAAAAATGCATTTTTCATTCACTAATGATCTCTCCCTGAATCCTTTAACTAAATGGGGTGATTTCTATAGTAAACTGGACAGCTACAGTTATTGGACACTTCAACTTTAAACATAAAATATAAGAGTTGTAGAGAATTCTTGTTGGTGTGAAGTAAGGCATCCAATACCGGGATCCCGTTTAATTTTCTGATCCCAAAATTTCGGGATTGACACGGTCGCGATTTCGGGATTTCGGGATTGAGAAAATTTGAGGAAATCCCAAAAATTGACACAAAATTGGCAAATTGTGGACTTCAAATTCCTCGGTGAGCTAAAAAAAAAAAGAGGTTTTGTGACAATTCGGAGAAAAAGTATAGGGAATTGAGGATTTCAAATTCTTCGGTGAGCTAAACAAATAGAAAGAGGTTGGAGATTCGTGATTGATTAATTTCAATCCGAAATCCCGGGATTGGAAAAAGGCTCCGGTATTGGATACCCTAGTGTAAAGATCAAAAATATATTAAGTGTTTCTATTTCTAAATGATTGCAGTTTTAATTTTTACCAATAAGTGGAAAAACTAAAAAAACATTTTGTTTGCAATGTCGCATCGAAATAGCAAAAGTTTGTTTGTTTTAAGAGAACCATTAAGGAACAGTACAATTTTGTTGGCATTTTCTCTATAAAAGTTTTGTAAATTTGAGAAACAGACTAGAAAAACGAACCCAGTACATCGAAGACTCAAGTTCACAAATCAGCCATTAATATTTCCACTATCATCGAATTCTGTAGAGATGCAACATATGCAGAATGAGTATTGAAAACAATCTGAAGACTGAATGATCATGTGAGATGCATGCCTTAAAAGTACTCCATTCATATACCACCGAAAAAGGACAATAACACAGTTTCATAACATATTTTTCATAATGTAACTGAAAATTTTAATCATTGAATTGAAATTTTCTTGAAGAAGACCAAGCAATCAGAAGAATATTTATTTCGAAATTGTGTGTATGTAAATGTAGAAAACTTTAATTAGTGAATTTTTTTAATAATGCGCAAATATCATAATACCAAATACCAGTAAAACTATTAACTCTCGCGGCTCGGAGACTAGAAAAATACTTATCTGCCGATGGGGTTCGTTTAGGGACCCCAGTGGTTTCCTCATTATTGGCCTTATTCTTATTAATTTCAAAAAAAAAAAGGTCTAAGAGCTTTAAAATATCTCTCTGCATCATTCCTCATACATTTTTTATAAAAATCAGTGTTTTTTTTTAATAAATAATCATATTTTAAGTTGCGCGTAAAAAAGACGTCATTCCAATACACATATAAATTTGCAACTGACGCGTTCAGCGCAGTTATCTTACGAGAAATCGCTGATAAGCGGGCGCTTATCTCGTTATCGCATCGCGTATTTATATAAACTACAAAATGTCCAAAAAATTATGATATAAGAATACCCTAATTATAAACATTGTATCACCCGTATTAAAATAGATATTTAAGAAAATGTGGGTATTGGGGTCGCATTTTTTGAGTTTAGAACCGGAAAAGTTAACTTTTTATCATATATTTTACGCATCTTTTCATTCTAAAATGGAGGCAAATACATTGTGAAAATAATTTATTATTACGTTTTTGCGAATTGTTAAAAACGATTTATCATTCAATGCTCGAAATCAAATCTGTAAAAGCAATAACGTAAAAATGTATTGAAAAAAAATCGTACACTTAGCGGAAAATAAAAAAAATAATAAGATAAAAACGCAAAAAGCCGGAAACACTTAGATCCTCCATACTTCCTATTAATGTTCCAGACGTCTCGGCGCCCTGACTGCCGCAAACAGAAGACGTCCAAAATCATCTCATACCCCGGGACTGTGAAACTATCGGAGATTTTTTTTATTTTCCAGGGTAGGGCGTCGAGCTGTATCAGCAATTTTTATAAACTTATTTGTAATAAACAACGAAAAGTAATGTATTAAATATATTAAAAAGAATAACATTTATCTGTTACTACATCGAAATTTGTGTACGCATCTTTAATTAAATGGATTGTTAATTTGAGAAAATCCGTTGTGATTATAATATACAAGTTAATTTATTTGTCTTATACCACTGTTTGTGTGGCAATATATGACGTCAGATTTTAACAATAATACCTTATATTTTGAAAAATTAAAATTGGGTTTTTTAGTGACCAGTTAAAAAAAACTAATTAAAATTTTGATTGCCTAATTTTCTGAGTTCTATAAATTGTTGGCATGACCTTTGGTTGTTTCCCAGAATTTTAACTATTTATGTCTTGACAATTATTATAAATTCAATACAGTATTTCATAATGGTTTTTTTAAATTAAATTTCTCGTTAATAAGTTTGCGAAACTTGAAAAACTTTTACTGTTCAAACGACTTGATTTGATATAACTTATTACGTCAGTAGAGTTTTAAATATTTTTCTTAAAGAGCAATTTTTGTGACAAACAGTTACACAATCAGTGGGCTAAAAAGGTTATTTTTGGTAATAATTCCAAATTATTGGTTAAAAATTATGACTTATTTCGCTCATCATTGGCATTATCAACTGTTACAATATTATTTAAACAGGCTTATGATTGTTTTTCACTTTTTTATCCATAACCGCTTTCTGTTCAGAGCAAATCGCCACTATATGGTTCCTCAAAGGTTCTCTGTCGTCCACCACTATCTTTTGGGGCATCTTCAGCACATGTCCATGCCACGTCTAACTATTATAATAGACATAAAAAAATAATTAACATAAAGTCAAACAACTTTATCTACAAAGAGTGTTTTTTTTTGTTGATAACTTTAATTTTCATTCTCAGCTGCATGGTAGTCAAACAATGTTGGTCATTTTTGTCTAGTTTCTTTTTAAAACATTCGTTAAAACTATTTTTAACAACATAAAGTTGGCCTTTTTCAATATTTTTAAATATAATATCGACAAATGTTTACCCTAAGCAAGATAATAAATAGCTTGGAAGGATGCAAAGCAATTGGCGGGAGACAAGGAAACATGGAGGTGCCCCGTTGCGGCCATATGCTCCAGATAGAGAGCGAACATAGCCAAAGAAGAAGAAGAAGAAAAGATAATAGCAATTATAAAATATGGTCATAAGTCTTCAAATGAAAATCTGCGTTGTACGCAACAAAATAATAAAAAGCATTTTTTGACTCTCCTGAATATTTTAACTTTCGTAGAAAGTGTTGTTTGACTTAAAGCCCTCGAAATATTTTGTTACACTTAACAAAATTGAGAAAAAAAAGTATTTGTTTCAATTATTGTCATATCCCTGAATAAATAAACAAACTTTTAGAGATTTATTCTTTAACCTTTGGTAGTATTTTTTGTCAAACTAGGCATAAAACCGTGCTAAAAATACGAATTTTCCATCTTCAAGCAGAATAGCGAAAGTGCGGCAGTCGGTACTTCCTTTATATTTATTACTATTTTCGAATTCGAAATGGAAATCTATGTGCGAAAGAGAGTCGTAATAACTTTATTGCGATTCAAAGGTTCAAATAAAAGCTTTTTCAAGGTTTAAAAAGTTATATATTTGACGCATTAAGAATTTATCGCTAAGGAAAGTGCCTATAAGCTTCGTTATCTATTTAATATTAGATTAAGTTATACATTAAAAAAAAAGAAGTGGATTCTTCATTTTGTTACATTTCTATAATATATTTTTACGTCATAAAAAATCATGAATTATTTCTTTTAATTTTGTCAGTAGACATATGTAAAAACTAAAAGCTTATTTTGAATTGTAATAATTACGCCTTTTCTCATTTTAAAACGTTTTTGGTATCTTTTTCTAGAGCGGGTTTTCTGGAAAATGTTCTTGTTTCAAAATATTAATTGGATGTGCAATATTGATAAAAAACATTTACTAAGAAAAGTCAACAATCTTCTTGATTATTTTATTTTATTTTCTGTTTTACATAACCGATATGACACCAATTAAAGTAAGAATACCTAAAACAGTATTGAAAATGTGACTTTAATTAGATATTGTAGCGAATGCATTAGTTTTAGGGAATATTTTTCGATGTATTTTTTAATATTTTTACACATTTTTTTAAATGTCGTTAAGTGTTATTAAATTCTCATTTGTACTTAGATTTTTTTTTCATCCATGACTGCTTTCAATGCAAAATATATGGCCTCCTAATGATGGTATTTCAACAGAAGATTTTCTTCGAAAACTGCTTTTTACTCAGTTGTTCAACCTATCTTTTCTAGAAGATAGTAGAGATAGAGAGGGTTGAGCTAAAACAGGTGGGCTAATCACTCTCACTTCACTTCGTTGTTTTGAAATTGGAGTGAATTTTCAGAAATCACAAAAATCCATGCCTTCGAACGGAAATCGATAAATCGATTGAAAAAATGATGTCCGTACTGGGATTTGAACCCGTGAGGTCCAACATAGAAACGAACGCCGTTGACCACAGTACCACGCACCCAACAAAATTAGATAATTTCATACGTTTAATGTAAATCTTGAAATAACAAACTAGTTTTAAATATGGTATCCGAAACTTCATCGACATATGTACGATGGTTTGTTTTTCTTAGAAGAATCAATGCCTTTGAATAATTTTCAGATTATACATATTTCACTGCATGCTTTTTGGGTCACAAAAACAAAAACGAATTATTTTCTTGTATGAAGTTTTTGTCTTCTTAAAATAACAACGTTATATATATAAATGTTGAAATAATCAAAATATTATTGCAAATAGAAACTATAGATTTGAATCATTTATAGTGTCGATTCTAAATAAAAAAAACTCATTTAGGATAATTTCAATGGATGTTTCATAAATAAATAACTTTAACCCACTCTTTTACCCTATATGTGACTAAATATAATCATAAAATTTTTCCCACAAACAAAATAAATATATATCTTAAAATTATCCACCATTCAAATCTGTAAGCATTTCCATGGGTTAATTAATCCCTTTCGCCAGCAATGGCTTTAAATTTAGTGATAAATATATTTCTTATTTAAGCACGATACATTCATTTAATAAGTAAAGCTAATTCAAGTTCGTATGTGCATTTGAACGACTGAAGATCAGCTGTGGGCTGTCAATACGTTAAGAAAGGATCGCTTAATCTCAAAGCAATTCTCGGTATTCTGAGAATGAGTGACTTTTTATCACTCCTATGCAATTATATGCAATACTTTAATAAGCAATCTATAGCTATTTATACCAAAAATATGAAAAATATGCATTTTACCGTAAAAATATCAATGTAAAAGGCTGAAAATGCACTATGTATACTAAAGCTGTCGCAGATATTATATGGGTCAGAAATTGTAGTTATAAACTAATTTGATCTGAGAATGTTGTTTTCTCTTAACCCGTAACATGCCATCCTAAAAAATGGCATGACGGCATCTCAGTTTCACTGTTTATTGACAGTATTGAAACCTAAGTAAGAAGCTAAAAAATAATTTTAAAAATGTAGATATGTCAGAATACCTAAAATGATAAATACTTATTGACAATATAAAGAGAAATATTGAATGATTTAATGGCTCAACTATTTACGATTGCACCATGGACATGAAGGTGTTAAATTAACAAGGGTTTCGCAGGACATAGTAAAATTTAACAAGAAGCTCGCGCGAGCCCCTCCAGCTCATTCCTGCTGAAGATGCCGAAAGGCAAAGCTCGGGTTGTTAGTGGCAAAACTTGTGTGAATGTACATAATTTGAACGATTTGAATAACTTCAAATTCTATAGCTTGAATCAGATTATTTAAATGAATAATTATCGTTGTTACGTTTGGAATCTACATCATATTAATATTTTCTTACTTATGCACTTAAAGTTTTAAGTAAATAACAACAAATTCAAAGGCTCAAATCTAAATAATTTACACAAAGTGTGATCTTCACATGCTCAGCGCGATAGTCTAAACTCCAAAGTCCCCATTCTCTCCAAAACAAAGGTCTAGTTGAGTACAAACAACGCCTCGCTTAAGGTTTATAGGTCTCGCAGGGCTATAATGGAGTCTTTACGGTAATGGGGGCCTACGTGCCAATAGGTCGGGCACTGTACCACGATAAGGAAGGGTCACGCGCTGTAGCTGGCAACCTAATCTATGTATTCTGTATATTAACATATTTTACAAATTGTCATGCGCTGAGGATCGCGTTTTATTGCTCACTTTAGCGAGGTCGTTCTCAACGGGTTGACTACTGTGCTGTTAAAAATATCAGTTTTTTTTGCAACGGTTTTAAAAGGGCAACTAAAAACTGTTATAACAAACATATTGAAATTTGAATGATACTATTGATAATTAGTTTTATGTTATCAGACTTGACATTACTACAAATTTTACATTAATTAAAGGATCGTATTTTTCCGGTTAAAATTCATATAACATCGGTCAGAATTTATATTAAATGGTCATAATATATCGGTCAGAATAAATAGTCATAATTTTAATGAAATTAAAAATAAACCTAACCTTACCTAATCTAACATAACCAAAATTGTTTTAAAATATTCTGACCGTACATATTTTTACTCTGACCGTTCATATTTTTATTCTGACCATTTAATTTGTTTAATAATGAACGCTTATCATTTAATACAGTATTATTAATTTACTTGGCATTTACTTGGTAGAACTCCATTTTAATATGGTAAAATAGGAACGTATTTAGTTCAATAGTTTTTATATTTATTAGTGAATAGCTATTTCTTACTATGATAAACTTACATTTTTCTCAGATATATATATATACTGGCTCCAAAGATATATTAATTACATTAAGGGTTTTAACACCGGTGATGGATTGATAATGGTATTTTCATTCAAGATGTTTTATTTATGCCTGTTAATTTCAAGTTTTTCCAGTAAAGTTAGTTTTTTACCCTTATGACAAAGATACAAAACGGTTGCGGAACTCAAATCCATGCCATGAGACTCGTGAATTAGGTTGTTAGAGTAAATACTGTGATGCATTGTGTATCTCTTTGAAGTCAGTATATAGAGATGAGAAAAATGTAAGATTAATCATAGTTCTGACGATATACGAAATAGCTATCAACTTATAAATAGAAATACTGTAAAATCAAATACATTGCTATTTTTATCCTATTACTACAGTATTTTTTTCAAATGGAAAAGTAGAGATTTTCATCATATTAACGGTTTTACTCATTCATTTTTTTTATTTAGATATACAATACCTACAACAATGTATGTATATAAAAAATAAATTATAAGGCAACTAAAAATTCGTCGGGTCTATGGCACAGTGTAAAAGGTCACTTTGCTTTATGCCGGACCTCACGTGTTCGAATAGCATTTCTTAATCGATTTTTAGATTTTCGTTCGAAGGCATAGATGTTTGTGATGTCTAAAAATTTAAATTTGATCAAATTTATTAGAAACACAGGCGGCATGGAAACCTAATGTATTTATTCAAAAAATACTGTAAACAATATTGTTACCTAATTACTTCTAATTAAGTAATCGAATTTGAGTAAAGTTTATTAGTATGTCCGGATTGTTTGTTCCAATACTAAATAATACCAAACTCTCTCCAAAAAAGGGAACCGCTATAAATTTAGATCTGTCTCAATTAACGTCAAGACAACACCATTAAACGGGGGGTGGGGTGAGCGGGCTTTTTCAAAAGTGGTCGGGGAAATTAATTTTCAACTTAACTTTTGAAAAAGAATATCTTCAAAAGAAAAACAAAACTTGATACTCAAAAGAGAAGGCCTTCTGTTATCTGGCGGAAATTTAAAAATAAGACAAAAAACAAAAGTGAATCAGACGGAAGCACTGTGTCTGAATATGTTGTGATTATCGCTCTTTTACTTTTCACTTAATTTGGTCGAGAAGTTCACCTTCTTTAAGCAAGCGAAAAAACTGAATTTTCTTACTTCAAAGTTGAAAAAAGGCAAAGGAAAGTCATTCAGTATTTTTCATTAAGAAGTAACGACAAAAAATAATATAGTTTGACTTATTATTTCTTAAAGTGGGAACATTATTTAATTTATTGCTATTTGGTAGATTGTGATATAAAATGGCAGCCATTTGTAAGAAAGTGAAGAAGTAGACAAATTTCCCAACCAAACATTCTCGAAACAAATCAATTTAAGAGATAGAGAAATCTAAGAACCTGTTCTTAAAATTTATAGTAATAATAATCGATGAAAATAATAATACATTCGATAGCTGTTTCAATACACTTACGTTTTTACCGTAATAGTAATTTTATACTAAATTATCAGTTCATACTAAAACGATTGTTCATTTTTTAATATTTCTTTGCTGATATTATTAAATATAAGATATGTTATAAGTGGGAAAAAATCCTCAATAATCGATTTTACAAACTAAACTATTGTTATACAAACTGGTTGTCTATATTTATTTTGTTTTTATATTATTCAATCTATGGGTAAATTTGTTGTTAGACATATATGCCATTAGGCTGCTTATCTTGTATTAAAACACAAATTATTGGTTGAATTGATTAAATGAGTGTTTCGTGTTTATATAATAAATAAATGTATCACTGTTCAAGTTCAAGTTCATGTTCAAGTTCATCAGTGCACTTGAACGCCTGAAGATGCCGAAAGGCGAAACCCGGGTCGTTAGTGACAAAATCTGTAGGAGTGTACATAATTTGAACGATTCAAATTTAATATTGAAATTCCACCAAGCACCTTCAGTCGAAATCTTAAATTTAACACATTAATTTATATAACAAGTTTAGTTATACATTTATTAACACAAAGTATTTAACAAGAGCTGGTAATGAGTCGATTGTTATCTTATTATGCACCCTATAAGCATTTATTAACTTTTATTATCAATTAATTATACCTATGTCGTATATACAATATACAATGAGAATCAACAACCATAGCAAGGTTTATTGTATCGATAAATCACGCTAAGAAGTATAATATAAACGAAAAAAAAACTTAAGTTAAATGCTTAAACTTTTCATGCACGTCACTTTTTCTTACAACTTGTTATATGTTTACTTTTTATTTTGTATGGGTGGAAATGATTGACATTTAATTACAAAAATAATTTTATTCATCGTAATGTCAGTCAATAACCGAATTTTAGCTAACATACGAGATACTAGGTGACTATGAAGCTTGACTACTACAACGTTTTTAACTTATTAACACCCAGTATTATTTTAACTTTTCCGGTTCTAAGCTCAAGAAATGCGACCCCAATACCCACATTTTCTTAAATATCTATTTTAATATGGGTGATACAATGATTATAATTAAGGTATTCTTATATCATAGTTTTTTGGACCTTTTGTAGTTTATATAAATACGCGATAACGCGATGCGATAACACGATAAGCCCCGCGATAAGCGATCGTTCGTAAGATAGCTGGGCTAAACTCGTCAGTTGCGATTTCATACGTGTGCTGGGATGACGTCTTTTTTACGCGCAACTTAAAATATGATTACTTATTAAAAAACCACGGATTTTTATAAAAAATGTATGAGGAATGATGCAGAGAAATATTTTAAAGCCCTTAGACTTTTTTTTTTGAAATTCATAAGAATAAGGCCAATAATGAGGAAACCAGTGGGGTCCCTAAACGACTCCCATCGGAAGAGAGGTATTTTTCTAGTCTCCGAGCCGCGAGAGTTAACCAATCATTGAAAGTCTCACATTTAAAATATTAACTATTACATATTGTTTTATGCAAAGAAAATTAATTTTAAAAATCAACTAATAAGATCGATCTGAGTAAAATACATATGTACATATAAAATTATGATTTTTTTATTCAAATTTGAGATCTTGTACATGGGTGCTGTTTGAACAATGATGTTTTGAAGTGGCCTCGAGTGACTTTTTTTTTTCAGTTTATCCCGCATGAGTTTTGTATTTAAAAATATTGCTACATTGGCATAAGCCAGGAATGGCGAACCTATGGCACGAGTGCCCAAGGTGGCACGTTTGAGAATTTCGATGGCACGCGAACGATTTCCAAGATCAGAAAATTTAATTTTTAAGTTTAAAAAAATAAAATTTTGATTAAATAATCCGTGAATTATTAATTTATTCCGTTTTATTAATTTTCAAATGTTTCCTAAAATAAATGACAATCGTTTAAAAAAATCAATTTTTATTTTTTCTATTTTATTTACTTTGTTTATACTGCTTGGGCACGCCACACAATCAAGAAATAATATTTGAGGGTTTTTGGCACGCGGACCTAAAAAGGTTCGCCATCCCTGGAATAAGTTATAAATATAAATGTATTTTGAAAAATAAATATTATTAAGTTATCCATAAATTTACGGTCATTAAAAACAATACCAATCTTAACTATTTTTTTCGTATTAAAAAAATAACTTGAAATTGTGTTTGGCGCACTATGAGTTAACCCATTGCATGCGGTGGCCACCCGGGTACCCCGTAAATAATAATCAAACCCGCACCCGATAGCCATCAAAGTGCTCTGTTATGGCAAATAAAGAGGGCCGTTATGAACATCGATGTCTACAGAACACGTTTACTTACTGACGCTACGTGACGTGGCCGCTAAACGATTTCATGATTACTTCAACACTTTTTCTAATTAGAGACACCATAATGGAAGGTTTTTTTTTCGTCGGCAGTAGCTGAGTGCGAAAAAAGAATATAGAGCCCCACCTCAGGTGTTTTCAAAGTATAATGTAGATATATAATACTGCTATTTTGTTTTTTATATATTGTCATTTGGCAGATCTGTTTTGAGATAAAAATAACAAATATATTTTTAATTATTTTTTATCAAAATGCATATCTTTATTAACGACGTTTATATTTTCTATACAGTGGAACCTCTTATAACGAGTTTAACTCGTTCCAGAATCTTACTCGTTATGTGAAACACTCGTTAAGCGAAACAATTTTTCCCATATAAAACGATGTAAAACACAATAATGCATTCCATACCGAAAAAAATCAATTTTTATATTTTTAACGTGTACTAAAGTAAAATTACATACTTCTAAATTGTTAAGGTAAACTCTATAAGTTTTTCGGTTGTCAGCTCTTGACTGAATCCTTTCACAAGCTCATCAATTTTGTTGTTATCCACCTCCAATCCCATGGTATTGGCCAAATATGCAATCTCGTTGACTGTAGACTTCACAGGTACTGTTTTAAGCCCCTCAAAATCACATTCGACAACGCTCCTTGGCAAAGCTTCTTCCAAGCTGAAGTGAGAGTTCTCTTGGTAAACCCTTTCTACGCCTTGTTAATCATCTTGAGGCAAGCAACGACGTGAAAGTGATGTTTCCAAAACTCTGCGTCACTCGTTATACGAAATGTCGCTCGTTAAGGGAGCATTTTTACCACAATCTGTTTTGCGCGTTATGCGAATTACTCGTTGTATGAGGTGCTCGTTATGAGAGGTTCCACTGTATGTGAATACAGTTAAAATGAATGAAGATTGCTGGTATTGAATATTAACCATGTAAAGCCTATTCCTATGTTTTTCAATCAAGGGTTAAAATTTATTCACACAAATGCTTTGATGAATTTTCATCAAAATATTAAGAAAAAACACAATACTCATTTGTACTCAATTTACACTTTTATTTATCAAGATCAGTACCGGTTTCGCTCATGGCGAGTTTTGTCAACTGATCAGAAATAAAAATTAACAGTGCTATTTATACAAAAACAGATTGTAATGAAAAGATATAATAAAAATTGGTATTGGAAACAATTTACAAATTGCAGTAAAAATTGTAAATAATTGACTATAAAAAAATACAAATTTAAATGTTTGACACCTTTAATATGTAAATAAAAAATCATCACATGTAGCAAGAATAATAAGCTAACCACTAGTCCTGTCCTAGCCTTATCCTTCTATATTTTTATCCTTTCTCTCTCTAGAAAAACAACATTTTTTATAGGGCAAGTACTGTTTAAATAAACTCCATTAGTAGTCCATATGTTCTACATTGGTAACGGACATTGTTTAAAAATATACGTATATGTTTACTTCCATTTGTTAAACTAGTTAAAAAGTCTGAAATCAAGTCATAATAATAATCAAACATTATGATGTTTCCTGACAATAAAAAATCGATCTTATCATATTATTTAAAAAATAAAAACAAATAATGTATTTTTTTATCTGCTAACTAATTTACTGTCTTTTTATGTAAAATTATTGACAGTAAACATCAGATTAATGAATATCATTTAAATCTATAAAAATAATAATATCGTGATATTAGAAAGCGTAGAATCAATTAGCCAAATTTATTTCACAATTAAATACTTACCAAACGCTACAAAAACAACCCCGTTTTTACCCTTTTTTACATTGGAAAATCATGGTTTTCTCCAAAGATTTCCAACTTTCTTACTAGTTCTCTTTTTTGTTCTGTCAAATAATTGGTTTACTAATAATATTTGTTTTTTTATTTTTAATATTTTATACTTTATTATCTGAAAAGAAAGGTTATGCATTTTAAACAAAACCAATCCTCTTAAAAATATCTACTACTTATTGTCTAAAAATATATTGTCTTATCAAGGAGCTATACATGACAAAAACCCATGGAAAATAAGAAAACAATTTCAATATTGTTAGAACATTTAAATATCAGTAAGTACGTCATTTTCCTTTTTTATAAATATTTTATTTTACTTGTTTATGAAATTCGTAAAACAAATATACCAGCATATCTAATCTCATAGTATTTTTTTCCCTTTTAAAGACCACTTTTACAATGCGAGGTATCTTTTAATGCCAACCCCCTTGCTGCCTTACCTCTCGAATATGGAAAACAGCCCTCGCATTGAACGCTTTAGTACAATATTAAACCCAAGAGCGTTTTTAAAGTTAAGTGGAAGTGTTTGGAATACACACTATGTGGCATTTATATGGTTAAATTTAACAAAACGTGGTCTGATGTAAGATATCCTTTTAAAAGTCTTAATAAAATAGCGTATTTGAATTTTGACTATTTAGCTACGTTGTACATTTTTTTTTAAATATAAATACGAGCATAGTAAAGTTGCCTGTTGTAGTTTAGTGGATAGGAGCTTGGCTTTATCGACTAGTTGGGTCTAAGTTCAATTCCCGGTGAGGCCAATTGTCAAAAATGAGTTTTTTATTTAAGATCTAAGACATGGTTGTTTACGATATCAATATTCTTTGAGTTACTCTCGAGTGACTTCTAGCTTGTCCCGTGTGAGGGGTTAAGAAGCAAAAGCAGCGATTTTGTAAAAAAAAAAGCAATTTATGTATGTAGAATCGAAGAGCTAAAAATTCTTCAGCTCCCGAGGTAAATTTCAGTAAAAAAACTGTTTTCATTCCGTAGAATTTTTTTTTTTTTTGAAATTAGCTCTAAACATTTCGTCAACAAAATGTTTCCTCAGCACATTTGAAAAATTCATTGTGAATCACAATTTCCTACCGTAAGGTAGTACACGATAATTAAATTAATTAGTAATGCTATTTTCAACTTTTTACGTTTTTATCAAAATGGCTTCCGTCGTAGATTGTTGTATTTGCTTTTGATTCCCTCGAGTGATCTTTCTTTCATCTTAAAAATATTCATTGATATAGAATAAAATGCTTAATACTGTTTTAAATTAAAGAAATAAAGTAGAACTATAATTTCTTCTCCATTTTATTTATATTTAAAATCGAGTTAAGCAAAAAATCCAGTTCAACTAAGTGGCACTAGTAATTTTTAAATTTGTTAAATAATAAAAATAGATCAATATAATATAAGATAAGCTAAAATATCAATGAAAACTAGATATATATAAACCAATAACTATTATCAAAATATAAAAAAATTAACCACACAAATATATTTTTCGCTTTTGGTAATATTTACATAAATTTAATATTAAATACAAGTTTTCAAAAATAGGATAATTTTAAAATAACAAACTAGTAGTCCTTTATTAGACCTATCAATTTTTTTTGCCCTTCCCAAAAAATACATGTTGAAACTGAATAAAATCCCAACTATTTGGTTGAGATATTCCATTTATATTTCTCATTTAGAGAAAAATAATATTTTAGTTGAATATGTATTTTAATTAAATATCATAATTGTTTTGAACCAACAGGCACAGTTGTGCATATTAAATGTAAAATTACGTAGTTTTGTTAGATTTGATTATTCAAATTTTTAATTTGTTTTTCCATAACTGTGAGACGTACTTCATTTTTTTCATTAAAAATGACATCAAACCAAATGTATCGTAAACTCTCGCGGCTTGGAGACTAGAAAAATACTTCTCTGCCGATGGGGGACGTTTAGGGACCCCAGTGGTTTCCTCATTATTGGCCTTATTCTTATAAATTAAAAAAAAAATAGTCTAAAGGCTTTAAAATATCTCTCTGCATCATTCCTCATGTATTTTTTTATAAAAATCCGTGGTTTTTTAATAAATAATCATATTTTAAGTTGCACGTAAAAAAGACGTAATTTCAGTACAAATATGTATTTGCAACTGACGCGTTCAGCCTAGTTATCTTACGAACGATCGCTGATAAGCGGGCGCTTATCTCGTTATCGCGTATTTATATAAACTACAAAAGGTCCAAAAAACTATGATATAAGAATACCTTAATTATAAACATTGTATCACCCATATTAAAATAGATATTTAAGAAAATGTGGGTATTGGGGTCGCATTTCTTGAGCTTAGAACCTGAAAAGTTAATAAATATCTTGACTTTTCAGCTCATATTTTTCTTGTCAATCAACGAATGCTATTGTCGATATGTTTTTTTATATTATATCGACTGTGGAAAGGAAAAAGGACGTAACCCACAGTTTTTTCAAAACAGCTTTTTATCGATAATCACAATGCATCGAATTTGATACAAAAAGATGTAAGTTGTAAATGCCGAATAAGTATGTAAATTTAGCTTTTAAGTTTGAAAAAGTTGACCTTATAAAAATTTAAACCAAGAAAAACGACTGAAACAAAGGTTTTTCCTTGACAATTTCTGTAATAAATATTAGATTATGTCAATTAAACACCACTTTAGAAGTCTCCGTGCACTTCAAGGTTGTGTATATTTCATAATTTGCATATGGCGCAAAATCATCAAAACACGTTTTTTTCCCCTCTTGTAAAATTTTAAATGTGTAGGTTACGTCCTTTTTCCTTTCCAAAGTCGATTTCAGTTTGTGTTTTTTGTCAATCAACAATTGTGATTGACGATATTTTTTTAATAATACTATATATAAAAGTAAATTGCATGCTGTAAACAATAATTGTACACAAAGACAGTTTAGTATTTGAACAAAAAATATTTTTTATTGTATTCTACAAACAAAATTATTTTGCAAAATTCGCAGGTCTCTAACGTTTGCACGCCGATAAATTATAATAACTCTATTTAATGTCGTTGTACAAGGCCCTCGGCGTGTGTGTTCATTTAATAAATCGCTTTACGTGACTTAAAGCATATGGCTTGCAACATTAATTTGTAAACATATAAGTTGAATACGAGCTTATTTGTGCAAACCTAAATTTCTCTTATATAATATAAAAGCTTTTATAGTACATACTGAGATTAAAATTGCAGTTTCTGCGTATTCTACTTAAAGTTTGACATAAGTTTTAATGAACGTTGCAATAAACATATATGGCATGCAAAATTATATGCTTGGGTAGTACAGTCCAGTAGTGCGCAACTTATTTAAAAGTATAACTAATTTATCCGTTAGTGAAACTTGGTAAAATACTATGGGTTTTAAAAATAGTTAAAAGCTCATAATATAATCTTTGGGGGGTGACATGGACACTAATATCATTAAAAATACACAATATTTCTTTGTACTTTATTTCCATTTTATTTATGAATTTCAGGACCGGTTTCTTTCATAGTAAGCATTGTCAACTCTTAATTGACAATAAAAAAATATTGTTTTTTTTATTAATATAATGCCTTTCTACCAAGTATTGACAGTGAACAGTTTTAAAGGCTCGTATTTTTCCAGTCAGAATTTATATAAAGGAATAAAAAACCTAACCTAACCTGGCTTAACCAAAATGGTTATAAAATATTCTGACCGTATAATATTTTTATTCTGACTGTTCATATTTTTATTCTCAACAAAAATTGATTTCAAATCTGACCATTTAATTTGTTCCCTATTTAAATATAAATTTAATTGAAGTTTGAGAACCTTTAAATAAAAATTATTACAATTTTTAAAATGGTGAAAGAATTGAGAATAAACAGTTATTCAGTTTAGAATAAACCGAATTCTTGAAAATCAATCAATCCATAACAAAGTAGAGCATTACATTTAAAATAGGACAAGCGGCTCACCATTGTTTAGAATATGAATTTTAATTGGCTAATATTATTGTTAGTATCTTATTCACATGCGTATTGTAGAAAAGAAAAAAAGCACTAACCTACATTTTGTAATTTATAAATTTAGAATAGAAATCAATTTTAGCTTAGTCGTTAAGCTTTAGAATATTTTGTTTACCAAACAAATTAAAAAAAAACACTTTATTTAAGCAATCAAAGAAAGCGAATAAACGTTAATTCTTATCACAAAGAAAAAATAACAACATAATAAAAACATAAATACTTCCGTATAAAAAAATGTATTCTATATCTCGCATCTCAATCGCCAAGATCGTTCAGGCTCTCACAGCATCTCTCTTTCAAAGAATAACAGCCGTAGATAACCAAGGGCATCGATATCCCCGAACAAGATAAATGTCTCTACAGAGACCGTATGGTGAGATAAGCGCTACGCAGAACAATCGTAGAGGATGGCTACGTTTCGCATTAACGCTAAAACTGTGATGGGGAATTTTATTTAAAATAAGTTTTATTTAAAATAATACAAGTAAATATAATGATACAATACACAATTTACATAAAAAACTCATATGATAATTTTTTCGACTGAAGGTGCTTGGTGGAATTTTCATATGATAATTGTTTTTGTTTAACTAAGATACATTTTATGCTAAAACCAATATATTTATTTGTAAATATTTTTTTTCTCTCTGGTATTCATAGAAATGATTAAAATTGATTATTATTGTGTTTTAGACAGATTTTTTATATAGTTAGATTTTAATATCTGACAGCGAGAGTTCTTAACAATTATCGCTGCTGTTAGCTAAACTTCTTCATAATTTTGTAATCACATATTTCAGCGTTAAAAAGCATTGGTTAGTGAGAGTTTCCTTTAATTTTCAAAGTATCAGACTTAGTTTGAATATAGACCATTGCTCTGTAATGGGTCTTTTTAAAGTTAAATTGGCTTATAAATTCTCAAAGAACAACAAATGTTTTGAGAACGAAATATGTTTTCAGATGTTTACTGTCCAAACATGCTAGAAAAGCATTGTGTTAAAAATATAAAACATTCTTTAGTACTAATTAATCATGGAATTAATATCGACTGAGGAAAGGAAAAAGGACGGAACCCACAGTTTTTTCAAAACAGGTTTTTTTCGATAATTACAGTGTATCAAACTTGATACACGTTCTATCAAAAGGATGCAAGCTGCAAATGCCTAATTAGTATCTAAATTTAGCTTTTAAGTTTGAAAAAGATGACCTTGTTAAAAATTAAAACCAAGAAAAAAGACTGAAATAAAGGTTTTTCCTAAAAAAATTCTTGAATAAATATTAGATTATGTCAATTTAACACCAGTTTAGAAGATTATGTGCACTTGAAGGTTGTGTATAATTCATAATTTGCATATTTCACAAAATCATTAAAACACGTTTTTAGCGCCTCCTGTAAAATTTGTATGGGTTACGTCCTTTTTTCTTTCTACAGTCAATATGATAATGACCGATTCCGCCTAAGACAAGCTTTTTAAATTAATTTTAGTTTAAAATGCTTGTCGATTGAATTGGCTTTTACATGGTAGAACTCCATTGTAATTAGTTAAAAATATCAACTTAATTTAATTGTTAATGAGTTTATAGCTATTTTGGCGTGCACCATCGTCAAAACTACTATTTTGTAGTAGCTCTTATCTCATTTTATAAAAAATATACGTTGATATTTTTCACCTAAGAAAATGCTTGCCATGAGCAAAGCCAGTCCAGATAATAATCAATGTAGAATTATTAAAAAAAGTCTTTTATCTTGTAAAAACAAAATACGTATTGATTCTTTTAACAAAATTTAAATATAATATGGGTCTACGATCGAAGAAACTTTGAGTGTCTTTTTCTCTAAGGGTGGCGCAGGGATTGGGGTAGACGATGATCGCGATCATCGAAAAGCGGTGAAAACACGAGCTACGCATTTGTTCGCTAAGCCGCGTTGTGTACATCACTCTTGCGCCAAAGCCTTTACTTGTATCAAGATTGCGCGCAAACTGTCGATTTGGTTCGAAGAATTTTTTACAAAGGAAAAGAGACGATATTGGTGTGTTTTATAGTTTTTTGTCGTAGACGCAAAAACTTACAGAATTTAGTGAAAAAAGGGTAATAGAATACCAGAGGTTTACAAACGTTATTTTTTTCCTCGAAACGATATGAGCTTTTACGTTTTCTTTAAGACAATGAAAAAATTTTGAACACTTGAACTTATAAATATCAGTTTTTTAACCTTTGAAAATTACTCATCACTTTTAGAGTGTTCACATTCATTACTTGATGGAAAGGAATTATATTTTAAAAAAAAAGCACAATATTCATTTGAACTACTTCCACTTATTAAGCAAGATCAAGACCGTTTTTGCTCATGACGAACATTGTCAACTATAATAGTCTGATTTTACAATGACTTTTCTTCCAACTGGACACTATTCCTTTACTAAACTGTTGATGAGTATTCGTTGATGCATTTTGCTAAAAAATTGTCTTCAACATTGATTGGTAAGAAGCAACACGTATATTGATGTATACGAAATTATTACAAGTATACATTATATTGGTCTTTATATCACCTGTCGCCTGCTGTGGCCCAATTGGTTAGAGCTTGCTCTACTGATCACATGTCTGTATTCGATTCCCGGCAAGATCACGGTGAATTTTAGAATTATTCAATTCAAAGTTGTGATCGAAGACTGGGTGTGTGTGATGTTAATTCACACCATTTCCTCTCGTCCCATCCTTCTGATCATTTAATAACTGGGTGTAGCTAAAGCGATTAATCAACCACTGTTTAGTTCTGTTCTCTTTTAGTTCTGATTAGTCTTGTTCTAGCCTTATCGTTCTTTCCCTACTACTCGCTTTGAAAAAAAAGTGAGGTTGAGCGACTGAGTAATAAACAGTTCTCGTAGAAAAAAAAAATCCGTCGAGATACCTTCGTTAGGAGGCAATATGCTCCACACTGGGAGTGGACATGGATAAAAATATATATGCATCAAAGTTTTTTGCAAACGTCACTAAAAAAACAGATTTTAAATCTAGCTTATAGTATTAAACTAAAAAACAAAACACAGCTCGTCAGACAGAGAACGATATAGAATATGTGTGTGTAAATGTGACTGTTATGAAGATTTTGGTAAGTTAAACTCCCACCCTGAATAATATATTAATAAAATAATTGTTTCCGATTTCGAAAAAGCAAATATTACAACTATTTTTATTTGTTTTATTATAAATATTTACTGATAAAAAAAAAATACTTCACACGTTGAAATTCTCACGTATAAACGAAAATATATCTCACCTTCGAGCCACAAAAAGTGTTTTTTGTTTGTTTTTTTTTCTCCCTATTCATCAACTTCATTAATCATCTCGCTGGCCATCAATCACGAGGAGCATCTGTTATCGTTTCACGTCCAAATCTTTCATACAACACCGCCTTCCAAGAGAATAGACAGTGGTCATTTATTGAATTGAACCTACGGACGATGGAGAAGTAAGACGGCTCAAAAGAATTGAGGGATAAAAGAAATTTATTGACATTTTTTAAACAATACCAAAGATGCTGATATATTATATGAGGGCATTACTTGCAAACTCGGCTTATTCCAAAGTTGTTGAAATATCAACCATGATTGTAGTTTAGTAGATATAAATAAATTAAAGTATTTTTATAAATCAGTGTTAAACATGGCTTAACAACATCCAAAATATCATTCCAAAGTAATAAAGTAAGTAAAATACTTTTAAAATGTACTTTGTTTTTCAAAATAAATTCAAGTTAAATGTTTAACCGTTTTGGAATAAGCCGTGTTTGCAAGTAATAAATTCCCTCATATTAAAATATTGTTCAAAAATAGAATTGTGAATCTAGTTAAAAATATTTGTACTATGAGTACTTATAACTATATATTTTTTAACCCAACAGATAACCAGATAATTACTAGAGCAATGGTTCTTAACCGGTGCACTGCGAGCTTATTGCAAGTGCATCGCGAAAAAATTGATAAAAACGAAAAAATCCCCAAAATAGTGAAAACCGAAAAAGTCAAAAAAAAAATATGTCCACATATTTTTTTTGATCTCTTAATTTTGGTGCACCGCCACTTTTTCCCATGATCAAAAGTGCACCGTGACTTCGAAAAGGTTAAAAACCACTGTTCTAGAGCATCCAATTCCGGACTCATTTGTAATCTTGGTATCCTTGCATTGATCATTTACCAGATTTTTTTTTTAATTTTCCCTAATTTTAATACAAAAAAAAATCTACCAATATCACTAAAGGTCAAGCCGACAATTTTTTTATTCTTAAATCTCAGTTTCTTAAAATCAATTGGAATTTAAAATCTACACCAAAACCTGTGTCTAAGATCTCAAATACAAATTGATTTAAAAAAAAAAAAAAATGTTAAAAACCAAATTTTGTATAAAATTTTGATAAAACTGCCTGTTCCCGTTTACGACCGCTACATACTATGAGAAGAAGTAAGACCACAATTCGTTTATTTACTAGGTATTATATAAAAATATCTATGTACGTATATAAACAAACTGATGTACACTACCAGAAGTTGTTTAAATATTTTTTACCGTTATAAATAAATCTCTTTCATCACCAATTGTTTGTTACACCCCGATAATAAAATTTGATTTTGTACAGATAACACTGTAATACTTTATTAGTTGATAAAGCTTGGCATAAACTTAACTGATCCTGAGCATATTAAATAAATGTTAAATTAGTACAAATGAGTATTTTACTTTTTGAACCTTGTACAATTTTACATTTCATCAGTTGATTATGCTCACGATGCGCGAAATCAATCCTGATCTTTAAACAATGTAGGATTATTACAAAGAGTGTTCTATGAATTTTAAATTCACAGGAATAACAACTGAAATAATATAACAAAAGTTCTACCAAATAACTTCTTCATATTCAACAATTTTGTAACTTGGTTACAGCCCATAATAAAATTGTTTGTCAGAAAATTTTTATCGAAACATCTAGTGATTTTCGATTTAAATACATACTTTGGCATTTGACATTTATTCATTTATTCGTGTGGTTTATTTATACTCGCTACATCTGTCAGTTGTTTGCCATTCTTGAGAATCTGAAATTTATCTGAATTATGTAATATGTTTGGACCCGCATTTTTGTATTAGTTATAATCTTTGGAATATTTTAAGAAATCGTCATATAACTCTTGTTGTATTATCACTTTACACTTATCCTATCTGATCCTAATATTGAGAAAATTGTTTTTTTGCCGCAAAAAGTCATTACTTAACAATTAGGTCAAAAGTAAGTTACATCAAACATTTTTTTTATTCATTTTGCACATACTTAATTAGTCATTTAGTATCTCAAATCAACCAATATTGATCCAATGACATACCTAATTATATTTATTATATTAAGCATACTGGAGTAAGACATCATAAAAAAAGCTTATGTTATTCTTACAAAATACTCTATATAATACATAGTTTATTGCATCAAGCCAACGATATCTGAGTATAGCCCCTTAATAAGGCACTCCAACAGAATTTGTTGTTTCCATTTTAGTGCCCCAAACTTTTTTTTACCAATCTTAATGAAATAAGGATGTATAAGAAGAAGTAATAAACTATTTGCGTTTGGTACATCTCACCTTGTTGATAGTTTTAACTTTTCCGGTTCTAAGCTCAAGAAATGCGACCCCAATACCCACATTTTCTTAAATATCTATTTTAATATGGGTGATACAATGTTTATAATTAAGGTATTCTTATATCATAGTTTTTTGGACCTTTTGTAGTTTATATAAATACGATAAGATAAGAGATAAGCGCCCGCTTATCAGCGATCGTTGGTAAGATAACTAGACTGAAGCGCGCCAGTCGCGCATTGACATTGGCATTGGAACGACGTATATTTTACGCGCAACTTAAAATATGATTATTTATTAAAAAACCAAGGATTTTTATAAAAAAATGTATGCGGAATGATGCAGAGAGATATTTTAAAGCCCGTAGACTATTTATTTTTTTGAAATTCATAAGAATAAGGCCAATAATGAGGAAACCACTGGGGTCAAAAATGACCCCCATCGCCAGAGACGTATTTTTCTAGTCTCCGAGCCGCGAGAGTTAACATCTTTGCATTTAGACGAAAATAATACATTTATTTTCAATCCTTACGGGCATTTAAAAACGTTATAAGCATAACCAATTAGAACGAACGCAGAAAAACGTTGATCACTTGACACCGGGTCTTAATTTAAGTTTTTTATTCATGAAAAATAATTATATTTAATTGTCTTGCAACAAACTTTAATTAATTATTGTGAAAAATGTATAGAAATGAAACAATAATGTCTTATGCATTCATTGAAATTTGACATGATAAAAAAAATTCAGTTACCTGGTTGAGTGACAACAGCATTCCTCAATGTTTGAAGTGGGTTCTACTTTATTTTTATTTAATACATTTAATACATATAGCTTTCCAATGGTAATATCTTTGGTTTATAAATCAGTCGATCAATTTCTCCTTTTTTGAAGAGACTAGTAGGGGTAGAAAGATAAGATAAGAAAGGACGAGTGATTACGAAATCACTCTCACTACGACCCAAATTGTGATTTAACAAACACTTATGTCTTCAAACAGAAAACAATAAATGAATTAAGATAATGCTGTACGTACTGAGACTTGAAACCGTGAGATCCGTTACGGAATCCAACGACGTTAACCGCTGCGCCACGGACATGACATTTAATATCAGTATTTTTTATTTAAAATTTGATTTGAGATCAATAAAATGGTTTATGTGATTTGAGATTCTTTAAGTTAAAGTGTAATTGTAGTTTAACTTTTTAAAAAAAATGTTTCGTATTGTTAGATATTTTTTTAAAAAAAGTATTGAAAAAAAATCCTTCCGTTTTTCACGAAATCGAAACATTAATTTAACCACACAAAACAACGTCCTGTGTACGGTTGTGTTAAAATATTATTTATTACTATAAATCTCCAGATATATTATATTTACAGAGTAATACAAATACTTTTATGGTTTTGCCAGTCCCATTTGGCAGTCTCCTCGGGCATTTTTTGTTCTTTTTCACAGTAGGCTGGTGAAAAACAACTTGCTAGACCAAATCAATGCTCCGTCCTCTTCTTTGTCAGTACTTAATGTTTATGCTTCTGTGTTATTGTAGCTTTTCAAAAGCTTCGCCAAGATTCTTCAAATATAAATGTCTCCGCGGAGTGATTTATGCATTCTTTTCCGCGTTTATTTTTACTCAGTGTGTACTCGCACATCGTGTTTTAGTTTAATTTTTATGTTAAAGTTGATAATAATACTACTGGTCATTAAGTTCTCGACATCTGTCTTACAATTCTTGATTTTACTTAAAATTGAAAGAAATAAAAGCTATAAATTTTTTCACGAAATATTAAATAAATATTATCGATAAATAGCTTGACTCTGTGGTATTGTAAAAACAAGTATATCTTTTTTTTATCTTAAGAGTTTATTATTAAAAATATAGTTGGTAACGATTATTTTAGATCAAAATTTGGCATTAGATAATTTGACGATCGCAACAACTTTCTATATCAACATTAACAATGATAAAAAAAAATCTTTTATATTTACTTTCGTTACCATATCTAGTTGGTTAGAGCTTGCTCTACCAACCAGGTGGGTCTGGGTTTGATTCCCGGTAAGGTCAATGACAAATGCGATATCACTTGTTATAGTCCGTTTTTACAACCGGATTGGTAAAAGGAATTTATAAACATTACAGAAATCCATGTCTTCGAACGAAAATTCATAAATTGACTGAAAAGTCAATTCATGAAACGGCACATTATTTTTATAGGCAATCTCGAATTGTATTATTATGATATAAAATCATTGACTTTATGATAAATACAAAATATAATATAAAAATAATCGGTAAAAAAAGGACGTTTTATAAATTATTACACAAACTGTGATAATTATATGATTACTAAAAAAAAATATTTTAGAGAAAACCTGAAACCGCATACTTCTCTAAAGGTTTTCAAAGAAAGTTGTCGGAATTTTGCAGCCGAGATCAGCAAGTTACAACAAAGCAACAAAAAGTCTTCATTCAAATCATTTTGCTTAGCAAGCCACGCGGAAAATAAAGGAATCAGAAATAAAGACCTAATTAACTTGAAAAGGACAGGAAAATAAACTCACCAATCCACTTCTTATAAGCTCGCTGGGATATAAGATATAAGGCAGTTGTTATTAACCATTGAAATTTAGTAAACAATACTTTTTAATGATGCTTTGTTTTTTTATCGGTATTTAAATGCTTCAAATATTTGTAGCTTGTGGTGGGAGTTGACGTATTGCTAACGTTTCTTTTCTTTCTACTTTTTTTATATAGGTATCCTTAGTAAACAGAACTATGTAGAATCGGACCAGGTAGTGTCTTGTTACGTAAGACAAATAAACTAGGTCACGTGTTGGATATCCCCCCAGAAAACCTTTACCTTTTCTGCTCTCTTTGTCGACTGGTAGGATTCTGACAAAGTTGTTAGCTTCAAAAACTATCACAATTCTGGAGCTCGTCATCCGTCTAAGAATGGCTGGAGCCGCATTTAACTCAATGCTGACGGTCTGGTACTCACAGTTGTACACGACTAAAACCAAATGCCATTTGTTCAACGCTTGCATTTTACCAGTACTGCTTTACGGTAGCGAATCATGACACTTGACGAAACAGATGTTTGCGTCAGATAATGGGGTTAAAGTGGTTATATTTTGTCAGGAATTCAGAGATTAGGGAACGTACAAGACAGCAACCCGTCACGTCAGTGATTATGGAGAAACGTTAGAACTGGCTGGGTCACGTGCTGCGAATGCCTCCGGAAAGCCTCAATCCTGCCTGCCTCTTCTTTAGACCGGTGGGATTCCGGCGATCTGGACGACTGTCGGGTGCTGGTATGTCATGGGAAGAAGGAAAGCAATTGGTGGTTAAAGAAGTCTATTACAACCCAAAGAATGTAAACAGAATAACTGAAAGACATTAGCATATCATGAAAATAAACATAAAGATTACTAAATCACATGCAATCTTGGACGCGCCACGTTTTAACCAAAGCAAAGGTTTCGTATCACTGCAAGAAAAAGAAAATTAATTCTAGTTAAATACTGCGTGTTATATGATACTGTTATCTCAGGGAATATAAATATTAAATAAATAATAAACGAGCCTTAATATCAACTATTTTTTAAAAGATACTGAGTACCGTACTTCAGTTACTTGACTTCTTTCTTGGTGGACGAAAAATTGATAACAAAATGGAATTTAAAAATTGCTTTTTTTGATATTATAAAACTATAATATATTTAACGTGCTCAAACGTTGACTAAGTCATGTAAATGTTCAAAACCATTTACCACTTGTCTACTAAACAGGAAAAGTACTAGTGTTTCAATTACTTATTAACTAATTGAATAAATTGCTTGTTGATTTATTTCTTGCGTGTGTAGGTAGTTACTCAAATAAATCTTTTCCGAGAAAGAAATTTGATTTTGTCGTTAATGGTTGTCTTATATCCGGTTCCGTATGATTAACGGAGTCTCTCCGAAAACCTTACAAACTTCTATCTTTAGAATCCTACATTTGTCGAATTACCTTCTCAGTTACTATTTTATTTGATGAAATAATTATTGTTAGTCGAAGAAAATAACAATGCGTAGTTTTTTGTTAAGCATTTTAGAAATCATTATTAAATTATATATTATTCGATTGTTTTTATCACGACCGTGAAGTTAGTTTTAGTATACTATTTATTTTCAAATACAATATTAACTTTTCTTTGTTGTGCATGGCGATTATAGAGATTTTGAGAGACCAATTAACTCTCTTGGTAACCTATTTGTGTGTTTTTTAAAATTGACTTGTAAGCGGTCATTACAAAATGCATAAAATTTAAATATAGCATAACAATAAATATATCTTGTATCACCAATGCTACATTTTTGTTACAAAATATATTCTAATACATGATTTTATGCATGTCATTTGATTTATTTCTGTATCATCAGATTTTTCAGATTTTCTGTATTATCATTCTTATATCACATAAAAAGTGTTTTTTTCATGTAATGCGGTGGAGCAGCGTTCCGGCACCTCTGTTCTTGGTATTTTTAATGTTTCAGATCAAAAGTCGATAAACTTTACTTTTATTTGCTTTGAAAGCTTTTGAAGTGAAAAAGATTTGTTAATCATTAGTCCTGTCCTAGCCCTATCCTTCTATCCTTACTCTTTAAAAAAAAGAAAGCTTAAGTAACAAGCAGTTCTTGTAAAAAACTTCTGTTGAAACACCTCCACTAGGAAGCCATATGTTCCACATTGGGAACGGACCAAAATAAGAAAAAAAAAGTTGACAAGTAGTGAGTTTCGGCATATTTTTTTTTTAAAAAAAAAAAACACTGCACATACTTTTTCAACGTAGAGGCACATTTTTGTATTTTACGTTTACGGGCAGTATTCGTAAGAGGATGTGATATGTTTTTCGTATACAAAATCTTCGGCTGATACACAACATATTTATTAAGTACAGCATTTGTATTTAACGTTCTATACTTGAAATTAGACAATTATTAGATGTTGCCACAGTTAAAACTATGGATATAGAATTGGCTAATTTCACATAAAGCTTCTTAACCATATTATGCACACTTACCTGTTAATGGCTGAATTAAGTATCGTTAAACTTTCAGAAGATTTTGTATGAAAATTTCACCGATGTCATTCAACTGTCAAATTCATTTTTTACAACTTATTTTCTCTCTTTAAAATTGTAAAGTGAAAATCATAAATGCGATTCTTAACCCTCAGTTGTCAGCTGAAAGGGGTGTCGGGGTGGAAACGAAATCAAAGCAGCTGTATCCGTTTTTTGCGATGTCAGAAGTTATTTTATTATTTACATTTATCCCCATTGCCTAGGTTCCAGTATTTTTGCAAAATGTTCAGCCAGACTGGCTATGCATACCGGCGGAAAAAATATTTTAATTAAATCTCAGCATATTAATAAAAATAAAATATATGTATTTACTTTAATGTGCTAACTGTCAAATGGTAGTAGAAATGCATTATGTTTAATAATAAAATACAGGAATTTTGGTTTGATTTCACATATTTTAATCAACATCAGAACTGGGTTCACTCATCTCGACAATTATCTACCTATCAGTGGATAAGAAAGCAAAACCAGTCTAGATTATTTTTTAATATGCTCATCTGAAGCATATCGATAGTGAAAAGGAAAAAAGACGTAACCCACACATATAAAATTTTATAGGAGGCGCAAAAAACGTGTTTTGATGATTTTGGGCCATATGCAAATTATGAATTATAAACAACTTTAAAGTGCACGGAGACTTCTATAATGGTGTTTAATTGACATAATCTAATATTAATAAAAGAAATTGTCAAGAAAAACCTTTATTTCAGTCTTTTTTCTTGGTTTTAATTTTTTACAAGGTCATCGTTTTCAAACTTAAAAGATAAATTTAGATACTAATTCGGAATTTGCAGCTTGCATCCTTTTTATAAAACGTCTATCAAGTTTGATACATAGTGATTATCGAAAAAAACTGTTTTGAAAAAATTATGTGTTACGTCCTTTTTCCTTTCCACAGTCAATATATTATACATATTAATACGTAAATGCTTCAAATGATTTAATATTTGAGTATATATTTTTTAATCTATATCCGCTCTCAATGTGGAGCATATGGCTTGAGAACTGTTTGTTACTAAGTCGCTCAACTTCTCTTTTTAAAGAGAGTAGTAGAGATATAATAATAAAGACTAATGGACATCTAATCGCCCAGTTATAGAAGGATAGCAAGGGTAGGAACGATTTTAAAAGTATCACAAACACCCATGCCTTCGAACAGAAATCGGTACGATTGCACTGGGACTCGAACCCGTGAGATCCGGCATGGAAGCCAACAACACTGACCACTGCGGCAGTATAGTAAAAAAAGATTATATTTTTATTGTTTCTGTTTTTTAAAAAAAATATATTATTTAGAATACAGCGTAGATAAAAATCAGTAGCCTGGCTGTGAACTGAAATGGCGAAAGGTAAGTATCTATTCGTATGTTTATCTTCCGTAATATGAGCGTACTTTTTATATGGAAGTGTGCTCTTGTTTTTCAGCCGTCTAGAAAAGTGAGTGACATTTGTGAGTTACGAATATGTACATGTTTACATGTCATGTATTTTCAATTTGGAAGTGGAAAGATGCTAAATTATGCTGGAAGTGTTTTTTTTTATTTGTTTTTTCTTTTTTGGTTGTCATTGCGACTATTGTTATTTTGGTTTTTGCATTTTAATGAATTTATGCCGTGAAGAAAGGAATACGTATTAATCAAACTTTGGACATACTTGACAGGTTTTTGTCGATTTTGAAATAAAAATCGAAATGTATCAATAGATAAGTAAATGAAAATTATTCACACTAAATAAATTATATATTAAAAAATCCAAAGATAGAGAGAAAGTATTTTTTTTATCAATTTAGTAAAAAAAATGTCATTTTTTAAATCCATATAATACAAAACCTTGCAAATAAATAAAAGATGTCGGATCCGTAGAGCAATTAATGATTAACATCGTTGGCTTCCGTGACGGATCTTATGAGTTAAGAAGCATTTTTATAATCACAAAATAACGAGACGCAGCAAGAACGATTACCTAACCACTAGTCTTATTCTATCCTTATACTTTCTCCTCGACAAAAAAGAGAGTTTAGGCAACTGAGTAAAAAGCAGTTATTTTAGAAAAAACTTCTGTTAAGCCACCTCCATTAGAAGGCTTGACGCTTCACATTGAGATCGGGCATGGATTAAAAAAACACATTATTGCCTTTTCAATGATTTTGAAAATTGCTTATTTTAAAAATGTTTACATGTCCGTTTCCAATGTAAAATATATGGCACCCTTAAGGAGATATCTCAACATAAGTTTTTCTACGAGAACTGTATATTGTTCAGTCACTCAATCTCTCTTTTTGAAAAAGATAAGTAGGGATATAAGGATAAATCCAGGACAGGACTAGTGGTTAACTGATCACTCTCGCTACGCCCAGTTATTAAAGGATCGAAAAGGGTCGGAGGTAATTTTTAGACATTACAAACACCCATCGATTAATCGATAAATCAATCGAAAAAATACTGGGACTCGAACCCGTAAGATCCGACACGGAAGCCCACAACGCTAACTATTGCGCCATAAGACCGGACATATAAGAATCTTAATTTCAAAATCTTTAAGACCATTTTTGATTTTTTTCATATTTGATGCCAACTTGTTTTCTATTTCAATATCTACACAATCAATAAATTTTCGATTTCAAAACTTTTCTAAATACAGAGAATACGCATTTTAAAAAACATCTTTAGTCTCAAAACCTACTCAAATCCAAAAAGCTCACATCAGTTTTTTGCAGTTTGCCAACAATTTTGATTTTTGTAGTTAGGTAGATTTTGAAACTAAAGCGCTCATATAGTATGAAATGAAATTCATTTGATCTTGAAATTGCACGGATGTGATATGAAAATTCTCATATAATAAAAGACGGCTTTGTGTGTGTACCGAGTAACAAAGAAGTATGATGGTTGTTTGTTTTTAATTTGCTTGTATTTACGTAGAAAGCCAAATGTATTTTGTTGAGAGCAAGTAATAAAACAGGTTTTAATTGCACTCGGAAGCTTCTTGTCGTTAACGCTTACGACCCTTCTGCCATTCGTTTGCCTCACCGTACAAAATATTCACGAAAAAAAATATATTCTCGACAGCATATTGGATTATTTTCAATTAGTATGTTAAAATTATAAGATGCCTGAAGCTGCGTTGTTTTTCTCAGTTGCAATTTCAATTGGTTCGAATTCTACTTGTGAATTCGTATTCAAAAGTTTGGGGTTTATAACAGTAAGTTTCATTCATTCATAGTATTCATTTTTAGGTGTTCACTGTCAATAATTAGTGGAAAGATAAAACATTATTTCGTTCTAGCTTCACATTTATATAATACAACAAGAACTTTTTTAATTTCTCCATTGCCTTTTTTACAATTGTTTTATTTATTTACGTTTTTTTTTATTATTCTTTTGCTTTTAAGAATTTATATGGTTACGATTAATTATTTTTCAAAATCCTTTTAACTATTGTATTGGAAAAAGCATTTTTCCCCGTTATATCGTTGAGGAGTTTCATTATTGTTATTGCTGTTGATCATACATTTTTTTGTTATATTTTAAACAGTTGTATATTGTAAAAAAATCGGTTTAAGAAATAGCTTTTAAATTATTGTTAGTGACACTTTTAGCATATATTGTTTTTTGTTTGATGGTATTGCAAAAACAATTAAATTTATTTGTAAGAAGTTTTAAATATTAATATTAAATTCAAGTAGGTGTAAATTATTGATTTGTGTATCTTTAACTATAAAAAACTTTCCTATCTCTATAACCACTTGTTTGTTTTACTAGTTTCACTTGGTTTAGCGCTGTATTAATGTATATTTGTATCAATTTAAAATGCTCGTGATGAGAGAAAACGGTGCTGATCATATTGGACAAATGTGATGTTACAACAAAAGAATATTTTCTTTTTTAATATACTAATCATATAAATGTGACCATGCTTTCATAATAATTTTCTCAATTTATTAAACGTCATTAAAATCATACCATTAGTGAGATTAATCCAATTTGACCTAATAAAATAAACCCTATTCTCGTTTATACACAAATAAACTATCAAGCAAACAATCAAACGTCAGATCAAATTTTTCCATGTATTTGAAAACCAGAAGATGTTGAAAGGCGAATCTCTGGTCCTAAGAAACGAATCACGTGAAAGTGTATAAAACTTGAGCGATTAAAATTCACCAAACACCTTCGATCAAAATGTAATATTAGGCTTAATTAAAATTACCACTAAACTGTAATGTTTCTATCAATTTATATAAAAGCTCTGTTTCTTATTGTCGATAATGTTGTCTCACTCAATGTTACCATTCGTAGTCATTTCATCGTTTATATGATAAATTGTGAAAAAAGTATTACATACATTTTAGTGCTAAAGTAGTTAAAAATAAAACTGCTATAAACTTTGTTTTAATTGTCGTATAATACGCTTTGTCTCATATTGCATTGCAGAGTGCTTCACTGTGCTTATTGTGCGACTTTTCCAACGAGAGGCGCCGCGACGTCAGTACCGCCAGCAATAGGAAGGAAGCTTTCGAGCGCCGCTACAGTGTGCCAAGCTTTTGCCTGGAATCATTTCTCACGTTGTATTTTATGTACCTGCGGAAGTTTGTTTTTACTGCCGTGCTTTATGAAACTTTTTACAATATTTGTTTTGTCACACGGCAAACGTACATTGCAATTATATAATGTTTAAAGCTTAGTGATTAAAAAAATAGTTTTTTGATCAACTCAAAGTAATTAAATTTGAATAGTTCAAATTATGTATATTCACACAAAATTTGTCATTAACGACCCGGCTTTTGCCTTTCGGCATCTTCAGGCGTTCAAGTGCACGGGTGAACTTGAACTGACGCTTAACTCTCGCGGCTCGGAGACTAGAAAATACTTCTCTGCCGATGGGGGTCTTTTAGGGACCCCAGTGGTTTCCTCATTATTGGCCTTATTCTTATGAATTTCAAAAAAATAAATAGTCTAAGGGCTTTAAAATATCTCTCTGCATCATTCCTCATACATTTTTTTATAAAAATCCGTAGTTTTTTTAACAATAATCATATTTTAAGTTGCGCGTAAAATAGACGTCATTTCAGCGCAAATATTAATGTGCTACTGACGCGCTTTGCTTTGCGGCGTTCAGCCTAGTTATCTTACGAACGATCGCTGACAAGCGGGCGCTTATCTCTTATCTTATCGTATTTAAACTACAAAAGGTCCAAAAAACTATGATATAAGAATACTTTAATTATAAACATTGTATCACCCATATTAAAATAGATATTTAAGAAAATGTGGGTATTGGGGTCGCATTTCTTGAGCTTAGAACCGGAAAAGTTAATAAATGAATGTTTCGTGTTTATATACGAAATAAATGTATCATTGAGTTTAAAGCCATTGCTGGCGAAAAATATTAGCCCGTGGGAATGCCCACAGATTTGAATGGTGAGTAGTTTTAGGAATTATATTTATTTTTGTTTCTCGGAAAAGGTTTCATGATTATATGTATATAGGGTATAAAAGTGGAGGCCAGGTATGCGCAGCTGATCGATTGAAATCTGAAGACTGTTTAATTATATTAAAGTGGTTAGTATTGTTGACCTCTGTCTGATTAAATTACATTTAAAAATCATCTCGAAAATCAATTTTAATTTAAACAGATACAGCAGAATAATTCATTTTCATTTCTCATCCTTTTAAGTTTTCTTTCACAAATAATGTAAAACACTTAATCTTAAGTCTCCAGTGCACTGCACATACAGAAATTGAATTCAAGTAGGAAGCGCAAGTTACATTTTCAAGCATTTTACTTTGACTATCGTATTTTATTATGAATGAGAAAGTTTTAATATCCAAGGAATGTAGAAACATTGCACTTCATTTTTTTTTGCTTGATGATTTTTTGCAATATCTGGTTATAGTGAAATAATAATCAAACAGTTGGTATTGATAGATATAAATAGAAATAAAACACATTCATTGTGTGGAATTTCAAAAAAACACGATAAAAATACGAAGGTAAATAAAAATACTTTGTCTTTCAGATGCGTGTGCAGTCGCTCTCGCCACTAGCACTAAAACTTTAAGCGTTCAGTATGTTCAAAAACACGCACATTTTTTTTGTGTATTCAAAGTATTTTTTTAAAAAAATGATAAGAGAAGTTGGATTTGCTTGGTTTTTAATGACTGACTCCGGATCCCTATAATATTTGTTTAATTTAAATCTTTTGTAATGCCAAGTAACATTTAATCATAAAAAACTTTGAGCTTACCAAAGTAACTACTCATTTAACTAATTTTTATTTTACTTTATAAGATTAGGGCCGCTTTTGCCCATGATGAGCATTATCAGTGGATGATACTCGTCATTAGAGAAACTATTCTAAATATTAATAAATAAATGTAGGAATTAGTGCAAATGATTATTTTATTTTTTGCGTGCTTTTTTCAGAAAAAATTATAAAAAATACTCCGATTTCCTATATGTGGTTATTATAACAATAATTACTCTTGTGCAGCGTTGGCTATTTGAGAGTATCGTTTGATGTGGTAACAGGGATAAAATGACTGCGGTGTGTCACCAGGATTGTCGGAAAGTCAATATCATGTTGCAACATTGTTTTAGAATATTGTGAAAAAAAATATAGTTTGTTTTTTTCGTTCAAAATTTATATTTTGATTTAGCTTTAATAAAATGCAAAATTCAGCATTATGTCCTAGTAATTGTGTTTCAATTCAATTTTTTGTATTTTCTTACTCGTAACCATCTTTTTTGACAATTTAAGTAACTCAAATTTTTCAAATTTTAAATTCAATCAAAAAAAAAAATGCACCAGGTATTTAAAAAAATCTACGTTGAATAAAATACATCAGTCACTCTAAATTAACTTGATGAGAAATTACAGTCACCTATGCTTAAGATAATTATTTTAAATTGTATGTATCCAAAGTTGATATTCATCTTATCGGCACTTCAACCCAGATCGATCTTTTTGCCAGTATAAAACCCCTAAACTTAAACTAAAAAGGAATGCAATGATAAGTTAGCTGTAATTTTTTAATAATTGTATCAAAATTATTTGTTTTGTATTCTCACAAGAATTGCATGGTGTGGCAACCCTTAAAACTATGATTGTGTACCATATTGATTGGTTGACTCGAACATTGAAAATAGAGCTGATACTGGCCTGAAGTACATCTGCTTGGCAACTTATCATCGACAGTATTGATTCAATTTAATAACATGAAGCGCATAAACGGAATTATGCGTGGGATGTCAGGTAAACTATTCCGGTTCATCAAATTAATATGAATTTATAGAGTGTTGCAGTACGTTTAGTTCGGAGATGCTTTTAATCAATTTAATTGTAAGTAGAATAACACGGTTATCACTTTTAATTTAATTGGATATTATTGTAAAACCTTAGTTACAAATACATAAAAAAATCAATGTAAGTTAAAGCTTACAACATTTTTCTTTTGACTATTTCCCTCCACATGTAAATTATTTTTCAGCCACGTGACACTTCCATGTTTCCCTATGTCCCGCCAATTGCTTTGCTTCCTCCCATGATATACCAGAATCCCTCAGTTCCACCGAGTACATCCTATGTATAGTACCCAACGGTCATCCAGGAGACTCGAATCCCACCGGTTGGAAGAAGAGGCAGGCAGAATTAAGGCTTTCCGGAGGCATTTGTAGCACGTGACTCAGCCAGTTTCAACGTCTCTCGACAACCACTGACGTGACGGGATGCTGTTTTGTTCGTTCCCCAATCTCCGAATTCCTCAAAAAATCAAACCACATCATTATCCGACGCAAGTATCTATTCTCAAGGCTCAGTATACTGTTTTTCTGAGTCTTCGTCAGGTGCTATGATTTGCTACCGTAAATCAGTGCTAAAAGAATTCAAGCGTTAAATAAATGGCATTTAGTTTTAATCGTGTACAACTGTGTGTCTCAGAGTATCCACATTGAGTTAAATGTGACTCCAGCCATTCTTAAACGAATGGCGACTTTTTTTTTGTGCTATCGTCTTCCAGAATATTTCCTCTGAGCTATCTGAAGCTGCCAACCGTCTCGATGATCCGTCCTATCGTGGCAGGTTTGGTTACACATCCCATCGGTCTTACCTGTATTTATTTTTAGACCAAGGGCATCCAAGAGATTATTGACGGATTAGGAACTTACATCATTACAATTCATATTATATTTGACTAGTCAATGTATAACTTGTAAGTGTATAAATTTAGTGAAGAGAGCTAGATGAATTATAAATGACATTACGGCTTAGGTAAGAAGTAACATAAGGTTTAATATTTTAATCATAAAGAAAGCGTGAATCTTAATAAGATGTTGAACAGATTATTTATAGACAAAGCAATTTATATTTTTGTCTGATGGTATACTCATTTGCTTTCTATGGAAAATATAAGCTTGATTTACGAATACATAGGTAAAGCAAATGATATCTAATACTTACCATCTACTACAGTACTGCGTATAAATACCTCGTGTTGGCGTAATCATGTCTTAGAAAACACGGCCAGACTTGAACTGTTATATAACGAAACAAGCTGATATCTGAAAATAAAATACATCATATTCAATTTGTCTATTGTGAATAATGTTAAGAACTATTCAGACTACTCGTAAATAGTTTTATTACATTGCCGAATATCAGTCCGGGCCAAATACTTGCCTTTTGTTATAGTTGATATTATTTTACAAACTACTTTTATGGACAGACTTCAGCCATAAAGACATTCCTTGCGCACATAAAATTAAGCTGTTATGTAGAGCAGACCGAATCTCGATTTTAACATGTTGTGTGAACTTTCGGGGAAGTTATGAAAATGAGCGTGTACACTGTACAGTAAAGACAAACTGTTTAATGGTATACATTTATGTAAACATTAATTGTTAACGGCTTGTTACTCACAAATCAAGTCTTCAATCTCTCTTTTTTTGAGAGATAGTAAAAAGATAGCGCAAGTACACAATTAGTCGTAAGCTGATCGCTCTCTCTAAGTTTTTTTATTTTTTTTATTTGGAATGGTGGAATAGAATTCCAACATTACAAACATCCTTACCGTTGAATAAAAAAATATATACGATCGCTCAACATCGTTCAAATTCCAGTACAAATAACTATTTTTAACAACATTACTAGTTTTCTGATATATTATATGAATAATGTCGAGCGTGGGTGGTACTCAATATAGACATTGAATCAAATGACATAGAAATTAATCCGTTGTTAACATAATAATAATTGGAATGGCTACAAGAATGATTCAGATGATGAAAAAATAATATAAGACTCTAGATTGTTTTTAAGTTTTCAAAATAAAGTAAAACACTTTGATTGAAATATTTCTTTGGAAAATGTTATTGCTTAAGAGTGGAATTATAAAACAAAGTGTATTACACAGCATACGGTGGATTAAATATTGAAGTAATTAATGATTTAATGAATCAAAGACCTTTAAGTTGTATGTAGTTGAGTTGGATATTAATAAAAATAATCATTAAATATCCTGCAATTAGTGAAAAATTCAACAAAAAGTAAAGGATTCGATAGCAAAGTGAAAATGTCTTTTTGTATATTATTTAAACCTGCTCTTACACTAACAGTATTATTTTATGAATGGAACTTCTTTTCACTATATGACTGCAACTTATAATTATTTTTAATTTTAATAAAAAATAATTCCAAAAAGTAGCTCAATACCAAATTGTATTTTTGCATATCAACACTAAAAAAATATACCAAAAATACACATTCCCTTTATATTGAGCGTTTAATTGAAGAAATTGAAAGTTATTTGATTTTTAGCGAAAGCTTAACTGCTTTCTTAGTAATACTTTGCTTCATATTTTTAAACGTTATGACTGTATTCGTTTGACTGTAAACACTGAAAAAATTGCATATAAAATTGATTTAGATGCTGTTTTTGTTTGCCAAAAATATGTTTTAATAAAATCAATCCATCTTTTTCATTCTTTCATTCTAAGTAATGTTTTTATTTCGTCTTGCCAGAGATTTCATGTAACGAGAAAATGGTTCACCGTGACTGTTATAAAACGGACTAATGGGTCACATATATATGAATTGTTTGATAATAGTCAACATTTCTCTCGAATGTAGGCAAGTGTAAATGTTTGTTCTGAACCTCAGTTTACATACAGTGAGTTAAGTACTTCTATGGCAAACTGAAATGTGTGACAAATTCAATAGAGTTTACCATGACCGCAAATTTTTGGTGCATAGTACACAAATAAACACAGATATTTTGATAGACGTTTCATTTGTGGTAGACATTTTGTTTGCATTATGATTTTGCGATGTGATTAGCATTATTAAATAAACAATTGCACACAACTATAATATTATTTCTGGCGTAGTATGGCAGAGTTAAACCATAATGAATAAATGATCACGACATTGTAAGCTGTAATTATTGAAACGTATGATTTGGAAGTGAGTGCAAAGCCTCATTAAATAACTTATTTGATTTTAAACTAATTTATATTATTATTTTTATTTAACATTTTTTTACCATGTCCGCTCCCAATGTGGAGCATATGGACTCCTAATGGAGTTTATCTCAACATAAGTGTTTCTACGAGAACTGCTTGTTACTCAGTTACTCAAAATCTCTTTTTCCAAAGAGAGTAGGAATAGAAGGATATGGCTAGGACAGGACTTGTGGTTGGCTAATCGCTCTTGATACGCCCCGTTCATAGGATAGGATGGGTGGGATGAGGAGTTCAAGACATCACATACATCCATGCCTCCGAACACAAATTAATAAATCAATTTATAAAACTCTCCGTACTGGGATTCGAGCCCGTGATCTCCGTAGCCGAAGCCAACGACGTTGACCACTAGACCGTACAAGCGGCTTTAGCATTTATTATCATTTTATTATATAATTATTTTTGATTGATGAATTGGACTTTTATTAATAGACCTTCAACGCAACATCAAATTACACTACCTACTTCTACAAATAAAGTTTTATATTAAGTTGATAGCATTCTCGGCTTATGCTCCCACCAGGAATATGTTTAAACTCACTTTGCTATTAATACTGACAGGGAAAAGCTTCACAAATAATTTTCTCGTCTCTTCTTACGACATAATTTATATAGAATTATAAAAATTAATAAATTGTCTTTATGTGTTTTTCTAAACGATATTTTGTATTATTGAATAGTTTTCAAAGAAAATTAGTTTGAAAAGTGTTATAGAACTAAAATACTTTGATTTCACCTTAATATGGTTACTTTGTTATAATGTACGACAAGATTGAATGTTTTGGTGTAGTTTTTATAAAAAAAAGTTTATTATTTTGAGTTCATAATGAAAAAAAAAGTTCATCGTAGTTGAACGCCTATTAAACGAATTATTGGTTCTTTAAAGTAGAAAATTGTTAAAATTGAATGATTAAAAACAATTTAATAACATGAGTTGATTTTAAAAATATTGTTTAATTAGATTGTATAGTTTTATAGAAATATTAACATTATATCAATATTTGATTTCTGGAGTCATGTTTGTGAACGTAATTATTTTTTCTGTTTCCGGAGCTACAAATATTGAACCCTGGGTCGACCATAAATTAATTTTTCTGACAGCATTTTTAATACTAGAGTTCTTTCATTATATTCTTTCAAAACAAAAGCAACCTTGCTAGAAATTGCATTTTATATTTTAACGAAGTTTTAGAAAGATTTTAATGAAAACAGCAACGTCAGTTGATAGCCTTTTTCATTTAGTCTTATTTAGTCGGAAAAAAAATCAAAAGTAATAAATATAGTTTTTAATTTATAAAGATATTACTGGAAAAGAAATTTGCCTCTACGGCGTAGAGGAGAGTCTACGCCCATTGAGCCGTTAAAATTTATCATTCAATTATACAGAAAAGAAAACTTCAGAACCCACAAAAGAATCAAACCATTTATATAAGAGAGCTATTTGAAGAGAAAGGAGGCAATAATAAAAAAAAGGAAACAGTTTTCCTCTTATAAGGCTACGAAGGGCCAAACCTGTTCAACCACTTAAGTCTCTGATTAGCATAAGGTCCTTGAGCGCGGTATATTTTCCTTGTTTTCACCATGCAGAAAGACAGGTTAAGGCCTGTATGGCCCATAAATATGAGAGGTAATGACAGTGGGGATCGTTTCAAAGATCCTACGAGTACCCTTTTCAAAAAAAAAAAACTTTTCCCAGCAAAAAAGATAAACAATGTAATATCGCGTTTTTTGATATTTGCTCTATTTGACAAAAGTTTTCTTGTAGATCCAATAAGCTTTGTGCGGAAGGTGTTTTGTAAATTTTACGATTCCTTGTACAAAGATACCTTTTATGACGTGGGTATTGAATGAAATATTATACATATTAACTCTCGACAATGTAACATATGACATTCTTTTATATTTGTATGAATTATTTATTTCTAAAAAATTGCATCACAGTTAAATATCACATAACATTAAATTATAGGAATCAACCACAAGGGATAAATATTTGTATCGACAGAAAATACTATTGAAATAACAGCTTATAAATATTACCATCTTGTAACCAAAATAAGTAAGTTTTTCACTGTTTGATATCAAACGCGGGAGCTATGATCAGAAAGACTTAACTAAAAAATGTGTTTTGAATAACTTTGGTTTCGGTTATGATATTATCATATTTATTTGTGACACATCGCTGTATTATACTGTGCTTACAACCTTTAAAAAGATACAATTGGCTTTATCAAAAAAAAAATATCACGATAGAAGCACAGAAGTAAATTACCTGTTATACCTTAGTAAACTTAAAATTATGTTTTTGTACTTTTTTTAATCCATATTCACTTCCAATATGGACTATATGTGTAGCCTTCTAATGGAGGTATCTCAACAGATGCTTTCTTACGACAACTGTGTGTTTCTCAGTCGATTAATCTCAAATTTTTGAAACTGTTAATTATTTTTTTATCAAAACATCAAATTATTGACAGTTATTTTCCTAATATATTTATTTGTATTGAAACTATGTTGATCTAAAGAGGTCAAATTGTTAATATTTTTAAAAATTTTACGTTTAGCTATATTTCAACCCAGAATGTTTGCGTGCCCATACCGTACACAATATGACACGGTAATAAAAGGATAAGCATGACCATATAGTCATGCGGGGTTTCTATACAACGACTTTGCGTTTTTTAAAAATTTTGTTAGGAAAAAAAGTTATCCGTGACTTCAATATGGCTTTAAAAATATTTTCGAAAAATAAAAATACTCTCGTCTCTGGAGGGCTAAGGTTTGGAAGGGTGGGAGGGATTTTGTAGACATTACAAACACCCATGTATTCGAACAGAAATCGATAAATCGATCGAAAAAAAAAATAAACTCTTCATACTAAAACCCTGAAGTTGATTCCTTATTTTATTTATCATTCAAAATTTTTTGAGAAACTGAACTTTGAAATATTATTAGTTTTTCAATCAATGTATGATTTTCATCACATTTATGTATGTAACGTTTGCAATCTTGTCTGTTTCTTAAAGGGATAAAATAAAGAGTTTTTAACTATTTACTTGTTTCTTTTAAGTCTTTAGCAAACCTCATCCTTCTATTTGTAGATGTGCTAAAAAAGAAGTTTTGAGCTATTGATATAAAACATTTTCAGTTTAAAAAGGCCCATTACGATTGCGAAATATATAAACTTTAAGCCATTAATTTGTTGTAAATTTCCAAACGAATTATCATTAACGAGCTGGCCTTGGCCTGTACTCATATTCATATACCTACTTCGATGAAATTAAAATAATGGTTGTTGGTAACAAAACGTATGGAAATGTACAAAATATTAACGGTTCCAATTTGATATTAAAGTTCCATTAATCACATTCAATTGTATTGATTTGTTGTAAATTCTTAGTGAAGATAATATTACAATATATGGCGCAGCTTTTAGCGTTATGGGCTTCCTTGCTGGACTTCAAGGGTTCGAGTACCAAAACGATTGGTTAATCACTGTCCTAGTTTTATTCTTCTATCTCTACTAATCTGAATAAGAGAGGTTGGGTGACTGAGTAACAAACAGTTCTCGTAAAAACACTTTTGTTGAGATGCGTCCATAAGGAGTCCATATGTTACAGATTGCGAGCGTACATGGATTTAAAAAACTGTATTTAATATTTTTTAATGAAGTATATTAAAAAAAGAAATTACATTCGATTTTAAGAATATTAGATTAGTCAGTTGAAAACAACTCAGCTTCAAATGCTTGTGATGAGCGAAACCGGTCATGATTATATTAAATGAATTTGAAACTAGTAGATTTTTTTAATACTACCGAAGAAAGGTATTTCAATAGAATATTTTCTACGAAAACTGCTCGCTATTAAACTTTACTTTTTTCTAAGAGAGTATGGCTATTGAGCTATGACAGGTTAGTTAGTTATTAGTTAACGGCGCTTATTTCATGATTGAGAGAGTGGAAGAGATTTTTTAAGAAATCAGAAAAACCCATGCCATCGAAGAAAAATCAATAGATCGGTTGCAAAAAATATGTTAGTACTGGGATTTTAACACACGAGCCCATTTACCACTTTGTGATTAATTTCATTTTATAAAATTTAGACTTAAATAAAAAAGTGAAAAATTCTTTTAGGCGAGGGATGACAGGAAGCTGTAACTTATTTAATTGTTTCCAAAGGATATTTCTACGATAAATTCTTTCGTATCGCTGTGTGCATTTAGTATCAATCATCCGCAAAGGAAATAGCGGGCACTTCTGGAACTAGGTTAACGTCTAGGCTTGGGTCGGTAATAGTCATGTGAACATTTCATAAGGCCATTTTGCCTATCTGCCGGTAATGACTTTACATGAAAATTTTATAACTGAGGAAATTACGTACGTCGTGGCGGTATTCATAAAATTTAATTAAAAAGTTAGTTCTACTACTTTATTATTTGCCTTTGCACCAGAAAAGTGTTGCCAGAACTTTTTCCTTCTTTCCTTTTGAGCTGGCTTTAACATTATTTGTAGCGAATATTAATCTCTTCAAAGGTGTTCACTGTCAATACCTAAAATAAAACACACTGTTTTGTACTTTTGTTTTACTTTTGAACTGTTTTAATGCCAGGTCCTGTGGTGCAGTGGTTAGCTTTGTGAGCTTCTTTGCTGGACTTCACAGGTTCGAGTCCCAGTACAAACGGCATTTTTTCGATTTTTTCTGTCTGAAGATATGGGTGTTTGTGATGTCTAAAAAATCCCACTCACTCTTCCGATCCTTTTATAACCAGTGTTGTGAGAGCTTAAGAAGTTCATCACTAGTCTTATCCTAGCCTTATCCTTCTATCCTCACAACTCTCTCTCTGAAAAATAAAGTTTGAACGACTACGTAACAAACTCAGTCATTTTAATTGACAATCAATCATGAATATTCTCTTCTCTCTGCTTTCGACCGAAGTAGCAGATGTGTTGTTTTTACAATTGAAAGGTATACTGCCATCTGAGTGCTGTGTCTCAAAATCACGACATGATGATTACCTTAGTAAGAGAACTTATTCGAGTGTTTTAAATACCTAACCTAACCTTACAAAAAAATCCCACTAAAAAACAAAAAAACCTTACTCTTTTGGCCTTTTAAATCTTATTTATTAATCTTAATTTGCTTCTGAGTTCACGAATAAAAAATTGATTGTGTAGGCTAGGGTGAAAATAAAATCAGCGTTTAAGATATGACATAAAATGCCGCGCATATGTTGGATTGCCTCGCGCAAGTTTTGAAATTTTAGCGCAGCTAACCTCTTGTCTAAGTTAGAACATTCTTTGGCGGTGGTTAAAAAAACGCTTTTTCATTTTATTTTATGTATAACTTCATTCATTCATTGTTTTTATGTTATTTAACGCTCATGGCTTGGAGATTAGAAAAATACCAATCTTCCGATGGGGGTCGTTTAGGGACTCCAGTGGTTTCCTCATTATTGGCCTTATTCTTATGAATTTCAAAAAAAAATAGTCTAAAGGCTTTAAAATATCTCTCTGCATCATTCCTTATACATTTTTTTTAAAAACCACGGTTTTTTAAAATAAATAATCATTTTTTAAGTTGCGCGTAAAAAAGACGTCATCCCAGCACACATGAAATCGCAACTGAAGAGATTTAGTCCAGCAATCATTGCAAATGCTATTTAACGAGCGACCGCTTATCGCATTATCGCTTATATATATAAAATGAGGCATCGATGTAAGTAAGATATTGTGTTTTTTTGAGAATAGTATTCGAGGATACATAAATTATTATCTTTAACTTCGTACACATCAATCCGTTTTTTGTTCTACTTTAAGGATCTTTTTTATTTTCTGTTTTATTTAATAGAGACGGAACTAGCTATCGAATATTTTTTTTTTCTACAAAAGGTCCAAAAAACTATGGTATAATAATACCTTAATGATAAACATTGTATCACCCATATTAAAATAGATATTTAAGAAAATGTGGGTATTGGGGTCGCATTTCTTGAGCTTAGAACAGTAAAAGTTAAAAAAAAAAAAAAAATTACGTGTCAATGTGCAATCAGGTAATCAAAATAGTAATCAGGTTTCATACCTCACGATTGAGAACCATTAGCCAAAAGAAACTGCACCTTACTCTTTCTATCTCATTTTCTCACTCATACTCTAAATATTTACTTGGAAAAATTCATTTCGAAGGTTTTTAAAGCCTTTAATATAAGCTTCATATCGTGGACCATTCAAAAAGTCTGAGTTATGAAAATACATTTTGCTCCTTGGAAAACTAGTTTAAAAATAGCTACAAACATAAATTTTAATTAACGTATATTCTATAACATATTTAACATTTTTTTCACTGTATGATGTAGGTGTTTTCGAAGAGTTATTGCTTTGTACGAAAAAGCACGACGTTAAATGCAGGGCCGCAGTGAGAAAAAAAAATATAAAATCTTTAAAAGCTGCCAGGTATTAATAAACGTAATTTTAATAAAATTACCTTACCTCGACATCACTTACTATCTCATTAAATCTATTGTTAACGATTTATTAAATGTCTACCTACCAACTGTTATTTTTAACAACTCTGAAGTTCTCAAGACCTTCTCTCGAAGAAAAAACATTAACATGTTAAGACTTTGCTTTGGTCGTAGCTTTGGTCATATGAGACAAACGTTACAATGACTGCAAACATTGTATTTAGATTCATTGGTTTTAAATTAATAGTTTATTTTTTCCCTTTATTGATTGACTTGGCATTTACTTGGTAGAACACTATTTTTTCCCCTTTTGTACTTTTTGCTTTGTTTTATGTTATGAATGTGTTATATAACACAATATGGTCCATTAGCGTCAGCTGTAATGCTAAAAAATGTATAGATTGATTTGGCATTTACTTGGTAGAACTACATTATAATAGGGTAAAAATAGCAACGTATTTATTTCTACAGTTTTTATGTTTATTAGTTGATAGCTATTTTGGCTTTCGCCATCGTCGGAACTATCAGATGCCGAAATAGCTATTAACTAATAAATATAAAAATTGTAAAGCTTAAAAATGTGTTTTCATTCAAACAATAAATACATAATATCATATATCTTATATCTTTAATATTAAATAAACATCATTTTTTTTACTTGATTCTAAAATCCAGCCCTGCTTGAAGAGGTTTATATGTGTTGCAAAATAAAAACAAGCTTAGGTACTTGCTTCGTCTTCTTAAGTCAATTCTACTTAATATTTTAAAAGTCGTTTTATTTTTACAACTAACATCACCTCAGGAAAGTTTCATATAATACACATAAGGGTAAGTAATCTGTTTGGGTTTTTTATAAAAAAAAAGTAGTAAAATTTTTATGTCATGAACGTACTTAAATTGAAGCATTAATAACATTTTTCTTATTTCCGGCATACAACATAAAAAGTTGAGATTTAATAAAAATTGTATGTTATCAATGGATGATGTATATAGTTTTACATTAATTTATTCTATCGAATTTTATTTCCGTTTCTCATTCGATCGTGAAATATGTTTTATAACAATTTTCTTGTCTGTTTTTGGCAATAAAGCGTGATTTTGCTGTCAAACTATTAATCGAAGCAGAAAAAAAATGAGTACTAAAATGAGAAAAATAGTTAATAATTTAAGAACAAGCTCAGCATCATGAAAATTACTCTCTTTGGTTGACTTTTTTGTGTACTGTATGTATGCGCATGTGTGTGTTCATTTACGAATATAGTATGGGGGAAGCATATAGCATGTGATCTGCAAAATAATGCATATGAAGTTCACGTATCTCTGTAGCGATCACGCCCTTCCGTCTGCAACGATAATAAGGGAATACAATTTTTCAAAAACATTAGCGATGAAACATACTAGAAACTAGGTATTTAAAGCTCCATAAATTTGGTATCCAAAAAAAAAAAGTACAATACATCCCAAAACGTATGAATTATTCTGCGGATTCCAGACGATGCGCTTAGCTTTAGTATCATTATACAAAGTGCCATTTCACTATATTTAAACTTTATTAAAAGCATTACGTAAATTTACCCATAAAATGTGTATTGTACAGTAACTTGTACGTTTAATGATGGACAATTTGGCGAAAGACTCGTAAACCTTTCTGGCGCCAATACGCGAATGTTCTCAATAAACTTTTTAATTTATAGCTTCAAGTATTACCCGATCTGCGCTTCGAATATTATTGTTGCGTTTAACGACTTCTTGGAGGAACTTTTTTAGGCTCTGGATCAAGAACTTTATAGGTTAACAGAATTATTTCATTAGAACACTGCCTAGTTACAAGTCATTAAATATTTTTTATTGATTGAATTTGGATTTGTACGACTGAACTTCATTGCTAAAAATATCAGCGGCTATTACGCAAAAGCGTTGAAAGTTTCATGATTATTAAATACACCTATCCCTCGATTAACACGGTAGATAGGTTCCTGAGAAAAACGTGTAAATCAAAATTGTATATTTTTTAATGTAAAACCGTGTAAATCGAAAAGTACACGAAAAACGCATAATTTGGTTGTTTTCTAAAATACATAAAACAAACAAAATTATTAAAATGTTTAAACTTACGTATTCTTTTAGTAATTAAAAACAGGTAATGCTTATAGAGTAACAAAAAAATGAAATCCAAAAGATTTATTAAAAAAATATTGAAACGGTTGGTGGAGTTTTTATCATTCATCACTATCACAAATCACTGTGACTTGACTTGATGACTTGCTGTGAAAGTATGCTTCGTTTCAGATGAAGAAGAGGATAGTATCTTCTCTTTAATTTTTTCGTAAATCGGAAATGCTTTATTTGTAATAAATAGCATTGGTATCAATTGGCATCCGTTTTTGTGTTTGGTCCTCTATCCAAATCATTCATGCTTTCTCCGTGTTTTCCATTGCAATATCTCTGATATATTAAGTTGTGCTCGTACTCGTAGTGCCAGCTGCTACACTCTTTCTTATTGAGTTTTCATTTTTTCTTATGGTTTTTTATTGTAGCTTCATTCATGTTATATAATCTAGCAACATCTATTACTCTTTCTCCGAGTTGTAAGCGATCCAAAAAATTAATTTTGGTTGCTAACGAAATAACTTTTCTTTTTACTTCTTTAGACATAATAAGGCTACAAATATTTATTATTCAAGATATAAAACACGTAATTAAAAATTATGTAATCGTTTTTTACTTACGAATATGAAGAATTAACATTTTCAAGTTAACTTTTTTAAACATGTAAAAAAAGTACCGAGTAAATCGAGGGATAGGTGTAATCTAACCAAAATTTGGTTGCGTAAATAATAGTGCGCAACAAAAATCTAGTAATTTTTCGTTTCAAATACAAAAATAGCTAAACCTCATCATTTTTTGTACGGCTTAATTGAATATCTTACTGAGTTTTATATTTTTAGTAGGTATAATTATATTACTGAATCAGATAAGTTGATAGTGATAATTTTTTTTTAAATCATCAGTGTCTTTTCATTCTTGTATGGGGACAGAAAGAGCTGGGCTCCAATCTCCCTTTTCTTCTGGGGTATACATGCATATTTATATACATGTATACATTTATATTCACACATATATATTTTAAATTTTGAGGACCTATTTTTGCATATTTTTTTGAATCGTTCAAATAATGTAAATTCACACTGATTTTTCACCCGGGTTTCGCCTTTCGGCATCTTCATGCGTTCAAGTGCACGGATGAACTTGAACTGACGTGGACTTGTGAACTTGTCTGTTTTTTTTTCTTGATTTACATATACAGATATTAAAATAAAAAAAGTGGTAAGCCAAGGTTTGTATTTATTTGTTTTTAGCCCTTTTACTATGAAAAGTACAAACTGTTGTTTTTGTTTATTTTTTGCAAAGCTAAAGTTGATTGTAACATAGATTTTTAAGCCCAATGGTAAAATACAATCAATCTTCGATTTTTTTAAATATATGTTTTGGTGGTAAGAGCTGTTGGTTCTAATCTTCCACTAAAGAAAATGAACCAAAGTTATTGAGGCAATATTCAATTCGACTTTCAACTGTTAAATTTGATTTTCACCGGAAAAAATAATACATAGTACAATCGATTTTTATAGAAGAAAACTTATCTACCGTTTTATTTTAATGTGAGTATGCTTTTTCTCATTTTAAAAATTAAAAATATAATAAAGTTTTACAATATTATACTATATCAAAAATGTTAAAACTACCAAGTTTCGTACAAGTAAAATATTAGGATAAGCGCTTCAAATGAAGAGCCTAGAGAAATTTATGATTGAGACAAAAAATGAATTAAAGTTTTCTTCGACAGTATTTTTCAGACGCAATTAATAAAGATTATTTTTCTATGTCAGTCGAGACACATCTGACAAAGTTCCATGTTATTAGTTATTAAATAATTTTATAACCTGAAAATTTAATCAGTTATATATGTCAGACTTTTTTTATAATAAAAGTAAATATTTTATTAATATAATTCGTTATATCTTCAGTAAATGATAATTACGAATGGCACACTTCAAACACTTTTAACGATAGGCAGAATATATATAATTGTTGTTTTATTTAGAACAGTAATTTAAAATGATATTTTATTTGAACAAAATGGCGTCACAAATTTTTTAACATTGCATACCTGTTAAGAGTATCATTTTTGTTTTCTTCATTACTTTTAACTTCTGTTCTACGAAAACGCATAAATTTATTTTAATATATTTAAAGCATATGGCTTTCTAGTGGAAGTGTCTCAACATATTTATGAAAATAACTCAGTTATTCAACCTCTCTTTTTTAAACAGAGAAGAGATAGAAATGTAGGGCTAGGACAGGAATTGTGTTTATTAAAATATAAAGACGACACACGTGACACAATTTGTAACAAAAATGGTTTAATAAAAAATTATCAAATTTTTGTTTTATAATACTTTAAGAATTGTAAATTCCCAACAAAGGTAATGTCTACAGATAGCCAGGAGACTGATAAGTAGCTTTGTTTTCTGTGTATAGTTTTAACCCTCGCGGCTCGGAGACTAGAAAAATACTTCTCTGCCGATGGGGGTCGTTTAGGGACCTCAGTGGTTTCCTCATTATTGGCCTTATTCTTATGAATTTCAAAAAAAAAAATAGTCTAAGGGCTTTAAAATATCATTCTGCATCATTCCTCATACATTTTTTTTTATAAAAATCCGTGGTTTTTTGATAAATAATCATATTTTAAGTTGCGCGTAAAAAAGACGTCATCCCAACACAAATATGAATTTGCAACTGACGCGTTTAGCCCAGCTATCTTACGAACGATTGCTGATAAGTGGGCGCTTATCTCGTTATCGCGTATTTGTATAAACTACAAAAGGTCAAAAAAACTATGATATAAGAATACCTTAATTATAAACATTGTATCACCCATATTAAAATAGACATTTAAGTAAATGTGGGTATTGGGGTTGCATTTCTTGAGCTTAAAACCGGAAAAGTTAATAAACAAATATAGATTGATTTTGAAATAAAAGAATAGCATTGTGTGTCTTATTCATTCTGTTTATTTAAAACTGAACTGTAGTTTTTATTAAAGATTCATTCTGTATAAATTTTAATTTTACCAAGTACTGTAGGGAGTGAATTAATCGAGGGACAATCAACTAACCTACCTCTCATCAATACAACGACAGGCACAAAATGAGTTTGTTTTAAAACCGAAAAACAAGACAGTGGCGTGGTGGCAGGGAGGAGCTAAGTGAGACGTCCTTAAGTCCTGCGACTTAATTGAGCTCGTTATCGTGCCTTGTGATCATTTCTAGTAAGAAATAATTCTCGACTCACCCAAAATAATGATTGTCTCTCAAACGCTGCTACTGAAATTACATCTTTCTCCTGGCGACGTCATAATTAAACGTCGGATATTTTTGGAAGTCACGCAACTCCCGATTGTTCAGGAAGCACTTCAAAATATTCTTGTGAAAATAATCAAAAAATGATGTCAAAGTAAATTTAAAGAAATCTTCAATACAGTGTAATAATTAGTTTTTAAGTTAATAAGATAAATGTTTGTATTATTTTTTGAATCACTGGCTTTAACGCGTCTTATAATTGATGATTTCTTTTACTCCCCCCGTTAATGATGTAAAAGCATATATTTTTTATCCCTGCCCACTCCCAATGTGGAGCATATGGCCTCATAATTGAGGTATCGTAACAGAAGTTTTTTTTCTACGAAAACTTTTACTCAGTCGCTCAATCTCACTTTTTTTTCAAAGTGAGTAGTAGGTAAAGAAGGCTAAAACAGGACTAGTGATTAACTAACCGCTATTGCTACACCCAATTATTAAAGGACCAAAAGGATGGAAGGAGAGGAAATAATGTGAATTGAAATCAAAAACACCCAGTCTTCGATCACAACTTTGAATTGAATAATTCTCAAATTCACTGTGGTCTTACCGGGAATCGTACCCAGACCTGCGTGATCGGTAGAGCAAGCTCTAACCAGCTTTAGACATTAGGCTCCATTTGATACTGCATTCCCTTTGGCGTATATTGATATTAAAGCGGGTCCATTTAGTAACGGTTCCCATTCATTTGAACGCCATTTGTAGCAATCTGACGCAAAATGTAGCTATTGATACAAAGAAGTACACACATATATGGCGTACAAAACACCAACATGTGAAAGGCTTAATTTGATACTGACCGCCTCATATTACAAAAAAAAATTAAATAAAAAATGACCATAAACCATAAAAGTAAACAATGTTATTACATTTCATTTAACCACAACATTATTTATTTCGATATTGAATGTAAGCAAAATTTTAGTATCGATTATTTGAACAGTACATATAATATAGTGTTATAAAATCAACAGAAAAATCAATGCATAAATATTGGTTTAATAAAAAAAAATACGTTCTGACTCCAGAATATTTCTTATAACAAATTTTAAATCCTCCATTGGCTTTCTCCTTGTTCACACGAAATAAGTCATACGGAAAATGATAAATCCGATGTGGCAAGCGTAAAAAATGTATTGAGGAAACAGGAAACACAGAACAGTTTCCTGATTATACACTTTTCACTTCCCCGGTTTTATGAAATTCCCCTTCTGCGTCATTTTTTTTCCTCTCGCGAAAACCTCTCTTTGGGAATCATATATTTTGCAATATAGAGAAATTCTAGACTTATATGAATGTTTTTTACGTTGTCATTCAATTTGTTTTTGGTATATTGTACATTTGATTTTTTTCATATTTGAAAAGTGTGACCTGTAGCTTCATGAACCGTGAATCCAGGGTCACTGATTCGAATCCCATATTGTCGATTTCTATACCTTGATTATTAATTCGAGTTTATAATTTGTATCAAAAATAAAAGATGTTATTGATTTCATATATCTTTCAAGCCAATTACTATTCTAAGATTTCGACTAAAGGTGCTTGGTGGAATTTCAATATTAAATTTAAATCGTTCAAATTATGTACATTCTCACAGATTTTGTCACTAACGACCCTAGTTTTGCCTTTCGGCATCTTCAGGCGTTTAAGTGCACGGATAACCTTGAACTGACGCTTAGTAAATGAATGTTTCGTGTTTATATAAGAAATAAATGTATCATTGAGTTTAAAGCCATTGCTGGCGAAAAGGATAAGCTCAAGGGAATGCCCACAGATTTGAGTAGTGAGTTGTTTTAAGAATTATATTTAATTGTTTGTCGGAAAAAGTTTTATGATTATATTTACATAGGGTATAGGAGTGGTGATCCCGGCTGATTGAACACGTGTCCTTCCATAATTAAGTGATTAGCAATAGTAGACGTGTCTTTTTTCAATCTAAAGGCTGGTTTCAATCTTTTTCCAGGAAATTTTTGAAATAAACAGAGCGCAATTGAACAGCCTTCTGATTTTTGATGAAATAATAAACATGCCTAAAATCTTAGATATCAGTATAAATTGCTTCTTGAAATTTTAATTAACAGAATTACACAACATACAATAAATAATTATGTGGTACTGAAGTGTAGCCGAGACTTGAACCATAATAATTCAAAGGTTAATTTCCAATGGGACATTCATTAATGATTAACACCATCTCTCGAGTGCCGGCGCAACCAGTCCAAGCAATAATGGCTGCTGAGAAATGGGAAAATAACATTGACAAGAGATAGCTTGTTTGAATAAAAGCAATTTTGTGTTTCCATTGGAGATAAAGGAGGCTGATTTATTGCGCGCCGGAGGGGGGCGGGGTGAGGCTTAAGAAGATGAATCAATAAGGGGGGCAGAGTACACCACTGGATTTTGTGATGTCGATTTTGAATGGTATTTATGCCGCATTAATGAGCAATGAGTAACCAAGAGGGTTTTGCGCCCCCTTGATTAAGTATAAATTATTTAATGGAATATTTATATCCGACTAATAGGCGCACCTACCTGACTTTTATTGGCATTTCATGGTAGTGTAAAAAAATATATTTTCATGATATTAGTTCAACTATAAAAACCAGATACATACTAGATGAAAGTGGGACATGTAAACACTCACACTTTTTCCTGCGCATCGTGCGCAGTATTTTTCTGTGTATTATAAACAAATTAATAATTAAAAACGAACACGTAAGTAGTGTAATATTTAATTCGCTATTTAAAAAAAATGATTTTATTCTGTATTGATAAGCACGAAGTTGGAATATAAGCATAACAACAGTTTGAGAGTTTTGGAGCTTAAATTCACCCTTAAATTATTGCAATGAACGACTCTTTTGAACTCTTTGAAGGATAAACACATATTTGAGAAACACTTTATGTCAAGGACGTTCAAATAATATATCTTGTTTAATTGAAATACTAAAAAATTTTTCTGTTCGAAAGCATGGGTGTTTGTGATGTCCCACTCACCATTTCCGATCATTTAACGACCGGGTGTAACGAGAGCGATAAGGTTACCACTAGTCCTGCCCTAGCTTTATCCTTCCATCTAGGGCATCCAACCCCAGGATTCGGGATCCCGTTCAATTTTCTGATCCCGAAATTCCGGAATTGACATGGTCGCGATCCCGGGATTTTGGGATTGAGAAATTTTGAGCAAATCCAGAAAATTGAGACTTAATTGGCAAATTGTGGAAAATTTATCAATCCCGAAATCTCGGGATTGGATACCCTACTACCATCCCTACTTCTCTTATTGAAAAAGTCAGGTTGAGTGACAGAACCAAAAATTCTCGTAGAAAAATCTTTATTGAGATACCTCCATGAGAAGGCAAATGTACTCTTTGTTGGGAGCGGATATGAAAAAAAAATATTTTCATCAGTTAATAATTTTCGTAATGAAAGAAACCGGTCCTGATTCTAGTAAATAATTGTGGAATTAGAATAGATGGGTGTTTTTTTTACAATAGATAACATTTTTTACAATAATTTGGAATGATATCTAATGTCAATAGAGGGATGATATGTAATTTTACTAATTTAATTTAATGTTTAAACTAAATATATTTTGTATGATGTGTGTGTTTTCAAGCAAGTCTATATTAGTTCGCAACCCAAAATGAGGTTACATCATCTAAATTCAAAGTGCAGAATTAAAAGGTTCTCATTATAAGATAGTGCCATCTTCAGCCAACTTTTCCAATAACTCGAGTAGCTTTGGTTTGAAATAATATTCATGCCAACTTGGGTAAAATTTATTCAAGTAAATTAGCAGAGTATCTCTTCGTTAAACTGACTGTTAGTATTGACCGATTACTTCACAGTTAATATCAAGAGTTTCGAAAGCTATCCAGACTGGCATTTAGTTAGAAAGGCCGAGTTGTCTATTTCAAATGGGCACCTCGAATACATGAAAGTCTTTAACTTGCAACTCAAAGATGTAAATAACCAAGGACTGCAGAGTTTGTGCAAAATACCTTAACTAATCAAATACAAACTGCCATATTATTTCTGGACAAAGTTGACAGAATTTAAAAATAACAGATGGGAATTGTCACCATTTTAATTGTACATACTATCGGAAAATAAAAGAAAATTTTTCGGGTATTGAGAAATGTTAATTAGAATTACAATTGAAGAATTTGATTCCAGATTTTTGATAGAATTTCGATATAAAATTTGAACTGTTGCGAATCTTGTGGAAATGTACAAAATTTTAACGATAATTTAGTTAAACAATTTTATTATCAACCGTAAATGATTGCGTAGGATTATGGAAATTAATTAAGTCTTGATTTAAATTCCCATCATCGATCGTTCAGTTTATTGTGATATAGAATATTCTAAAAAATCTAAAAAGGAGCTAGATATGCAGTTTTAGCGACAAAATATTTGTATTGGTATAAACATATTAGGAAGTCTACAGATTCCTGAAAAATGTTGAAATTAGCCATCCAAGAAGAGTTTAAAAAAATATTGCTTCTTTCCATTTTGGAAATTTCTTCTCCGAGTCTCAAAAAACGTTTTTACGGGTACATGTGCCACGGAAAAATATAACACTTAAAAGAAGCCACGGGCCAAAAAAGTTTAAAAAACTATGTTTTAGATAATTTAAATAGTATGACTTTACAATTTAAGATTTCGACTAAAGGTGCTTGGTGGAAATTCAATATTAAATCGTTCAAATAATGTAAATTTACACAGATTTCGCCAATAACGAACCGGGTTTCGCCTTTCGGCATCTTCAGGTGGTCAAGTGCACGGGTGAACTGACCTTTTCGCCAGCAATGGCTATTAACTCAATGACACATTTATTTCTTATATAAACACGAAACATTCATTTACTAAGCGTCATTTAAAGTTCATCCGTGAACTTGACCGCCTTAAGATTCCAAAAGGCAAAACCTGGGTCGTTATTGACAAAATCTGTGTGAATGTATATAATTTGAACGATTCAAGTATGATTTTTATTTTAATAACAATATGGCACACAATTATTATTCCTCTAGCGACCTCTGTGTAGTTTCTAACCACTTCGTTATGAACATGAACGCCTGTAGCTGTGTCCAATGGTTTTTCATGGTCAACGAGTGCATCTTAGTATCACTGTTTTTTTTCTACACATTAAAATTGCTTCCGAGATGCGTAATAACGTGTACTGCAATGTTTTTTTTTTTCATATAAAAGATAACTGTGATTTTTTACGTTGTATACCTACATCTCAAGCGAACAGCTGATGAAATATTTTGTATGAAAAAGCCAATCGCTTGGCAAATAGCAATATGTCGTAACCTAAACACTTTATTTGTGGGTCTCGACATATTGCTGTTTGTCGGGAAAAATATTGACTGTTGGCCGAAAACATATTCTTCAGGATATTTCAAAGCACAATTTGGCAATTGATTAATTGGAGTCACAAGGGATTTTTGCTTTGTTTTCCAACTTAAAATAATTGTAAATCTACTATAGCACAACAGTCTAAGCAAAAAAATATAAATTAAGCTATTTTATTCATTCAATGCGTAGAAAATATTTTTGTGAACAAATAACAAAATATTATAATTCTACAAATATTATTTTATATTTAGTTGATTTTTATTTTTTTTGGATATCAAATTTATGGAGCTTTAAGTACCAGGAAGCGCTAGCGTCAAGGTTCTTCTAGTCTCCTTCATCGATAAAGTTTTTGAAAAATTGTAAATTGCATCCCCTTACCATCGTTTGCAGACAGAAGGGCGTGATCACTACAGAGTTAAGAAGTTCACGGGAACTCCATATGTATTATTTTGCAAATTACATTCCATATGCTTCCTCCATACTATATCCGTACATGTACACACATATGCGCATACATACATACACACATACAGTACACAAAAAATTCAAACAAAGAGAGTAATTTTCGTGATGCTAAATTCGTTCTAAAATTGACAATTTTAGACGACATAAGATCTATGGAGGGTCGTCGAACAGAACTGCTCTGAATCTAAAACAATTCTCAGGCAGTGTCTCGTCATTGTTGTGGAGATTAGAGATCGTTGGGTTAAAATGTTTTCCTACCTCGCTGTGAAACTTTTGAGATATTTCACGAACGAACTCGCGAATGGTAGGTATTTTCAAGTCTCTGTGAAACAGCAAGCTACGCACGTACCACGCGGGGTTACATTTCTGTGTCAGTGATTTATTTTGAACAATCTGGAGAGTCTTCATATGTCTGCGGTGAGCATACGTCCATATTGGAGCAGCGTACACCATGATTGGTCGAGCAATTGCTGTGTAGAGGAGCAGCTTGCTTTTGAGAGTAAGTTTGCTCCTCGCGTTAAGCATAAAATGCATGGCTATTTCAGCTTACGCACCAATAATAACTTTGTTTAAACTAACATTAACTGATCGTAGTTATTCTTATATACTTACTAACATTGAAAATTTTTATAAATTGGCTTCAGTGTTTCCCGGAACAATAACAGATATGAGATAACACGCAAAAAGTATTACCTAAAAAGTGTATTATACTTACTACCCTTAAAGGAAGGCTACGATTTAACTGGGTGGAGAGAGTGTCGCATGACCTGTTAGTACTGGAGGTCAGCGTCTAGCGTAGGATGGCGAAGGATTGGATTGAGTGCAGAAAATTGATTGAGGTGGCCAAGGTTTACCCCAGACTGATATGCCAAAAAGAATAAGAAGAATATGGAACAGGAAGCGAGTCGCTTAGTATTTTGTGTAGGGTAAAAGAAGTCATCGATTTAAAATTAAGTACATAATTAGTTGCCTGCTCTGGCCCACTTGGTTAGAGCTTTCTCTACCGATCGCCCAGGTCTGGGTTCGATTCAATATGAGAATTATTCAATTCAAAGTTATGATCGAAGACTGAGTGTTTGTGATGTTAATTAACATCATTTTCTTTTCTCCCATCCTTCCGATCCTTTAATAACTGGGTGTAACAATAGCGATTAGCCAACCACTAGTCCTGTTCTAGCCTTATCCTTCCTTACCTACTACTCACTTTGAAAAAAGTGAGGTTGCGCGACTGAGTAAGAAACAGTTCTCGTAGAAAAACTTCTGTTGAGATACCTCCATTAGGAGGCCATATGCTCCACATTCGAAGCGGACATGGATAAAAATAAAATAAATCAGTTAGTTCAAATCGTAATACTAAAATGAGAGACAATGGTTTTGTGTAAATTTTTACTTCTGACGAGTTCAGAAATGTATTTCTGTCTTAAGTCGAAGTAAACCTGTATTTTAATATTTAAAAATAATGAAGATGGTTTACTTACAATTTTTTAATAAATATCGTGTAAAAAACGACGAAGGTAAATAACACGAATTGCTCGTGATGTTTGAAATACGGCGTATAATTGTATCAAGAACGAATTCTGCTATTGACATTATCTAAGATGTCGTTTGTCTTGAATGCGTATTTCGTGTTTCGTTCCCACAGCGTGGGCACAGTTAATCAACAACCGCACAAGCAAGCAAGGTTAAGACGTTCGCCCGGTTAAGTCTGGCTAATTGCTTTTTGGTTAGGGACCGTTACATAGTTGGAATGATATGCAAATTGCTCTTAACGCGACAAACATACGTTCCTTGACTGACAATCTTCAACACTATCAAAATGCCAGCGCTGAGATGTTCATTCTGTAATAAACGTTACAGATAAAAGCCCTTTGCTCATTATGTCATTATTATACACGCAGTCGTTAGGTAGTAATGTTGTAATTATGTCAAAACGGTCAACATAATCGTTAAAAACGTATTTAAAATCTATAACATTTTAATCATGTTCCACTAATTGAGGGATTATTATTGTAATTTTCAATCTACTTTCACCATTGTCGTCAAGTATAGATCTCCAAAAACACCTCAGGTGATGTTGTATTTTTACTAGGCATTCTGTGTCAAGATATTCTGAGAATAAATTCTCGAGAAGTCGAGAGCCGATTCGTACACATCAATCCGTTTTTTGTTCTACTTCTAGAATCTTTTTTATTTAGTTTGTTTTTTTTCTTTTCTGTTTTATTTAATAGAGACGGAACTAGCGATCGAATATTTTTTTTTCTACAAAAGTTTCAAAAAACTATGATATAAGAATACCTTAATTATAAACAATGTATCACCCATATTAAAATAGATATTTAAAAAAATGTGGGTATTGGGGTCGCATTTCTTGAGCTTAGAACAGGAAAAGTTAATGAAAATTTTATTTAGAAGATTTGATTGATTCAATAGCAATCTCTAAATATTGAGAATCTTTGTTCATTTCGAAAAGCAAAAGAAACGTATGAAACTTTCAAAATCTTTCAGTCATTTAATAAAATAATATATGACCGTTGCACGTACGTAGATTGAAATAATAACCGTAAAATTACTGACCCTTTTGGTATAATAAGAAATGGTTTCATCGGTAAAATCAAACGAATTCCTCGAATAAAAAGCAATATTAAAATTAATAATTCAATATTTTCATATTTTGCAATATTTAATTTACTCGACGAGTTTTGAATTACAAATAGTGTTCATGAATCGAAATATTCATTTAAATATTTTTTCCAAAAAATAATACAGTACGAAAAAGTGGGAAATTTTGTTTGTGTACCGTATTTCTCTGTAAAAGTTTGTTTTGTATTATATCAGTTATGTAACATAATTAATGTTTACTGTTTAAATTGGGTACAAATAAGAGCTGCGTAGGTGTCCAAATCAGAGTCAGAATATCGTGCAAACCCTTCCGTGCGAGTCCTATTTTATTTGTCATTAGAACACTTTAAAAATTAACGTGTATTGCTTAAAATGTAAATAATTCATTTTTGTAAAATTCTTGTCCTTGTATATTTTCCTCAACTATTGCTAAATATATTTTTTTTTTATATGTTACTCTATAGAAAACAATAATTTTTCGTTTTTATAATCAGAATCGGATTAAGGCTAAATTTTGGAGTCGAAGAAAATTGTATATAATATTATATTTATTAACTAGTTTGTTCCACAGGTTGGCACTCTTTTTTAATGATTGAACAGCCCTGGTATAAATATAAATAATATCAAAATTATCAAACGTTGTATGGAAGGTAAACGATTTTCAAGTAAGGTCTATAAGACATGACGATTTCAGTATTAAACCTTGTTTGAACAAACGTTGTAATTTAATTTAACTCTTTGTTGGCATCGGTAATTACTTCTACGCCTTTTTGTCATATCGAAATACCTTTATCCTCGTTCTCTCATATCAGTTGAGAAGTAGGTAAACAGCCCCCAAGGGCTCACAACGAATACTGCTTCTTTGTGTGTCAATTCAAACAAAAGTATTAATTACGGTATGGTATCACCTATTTTGAGGAATTATAAATACGTAAAAGCTACATTATAGAAATACATCTACGCATTAAGCTTTTGTCTGAATGAAAAACAGCTTTTATTATTTTTACTTTACACAATTTAATTTTGTATTAATATAAGGAAAAAAATAAATGGTCAGAATTTAAATAAATTTTTGGTCAGAATAAAAATATGAACGGTCAGAATATTTAATAACAATTTTGGTTATTAGGTTAGGTTAGGTTAGGTTAGGTTTTTTTTAAAATTTCATTTGAATTATGACTATTTATTCTGACCGATATATTCTGACCATTTAATACAAATTCTGACCAGAAAAATACGAGCCTTAATATAATGGTGCAGGCCAGCATCTTTATCAAAGTCACGCAAATAATTTTTGATAAACGCAAGATGAAAAGTATTTATAAATAAATCACACTGTAGAGCAGTGTCTGCCAAACTTTTTTACTTCACGGCACACTGGTGAATGGGACTTGCACCGCGGCACACCAAATAAAAATGGAAATGTACCTTTGAAAAGAAAATGTGTCGGGTTGACCACTATGTATGAACGTGACAAATATTTGTTTGAATGTGTAGATGTTAAAATTATTTGAAATTAAAAAAAAAATAGGCATTATTTAAAATTAATATTTTTAAGGCTTCTTCCACCGCGGCACACAGTTTGGCAGACACTGCTGTAAAGCGTCTAATTAACTTTGGTCTTTTTTTCAAAAGAAAAAAGTTTTATATGTTAAGCCTTTGCCTTTTTGACTGTAGATAATATTAAATATTAACGGAAAATCACATCAAAGTCTTTAGACAAGAACTATCTATTTATCACTTTTATGTTGCTTACAATGCCGATTCTTTATATTATTTATGACACAAACTCAAGGTATTTGATAAAACTGTATTTTTAAATTTGAATTGCAAATAATTTGTTTTTAGTTAATTCGGTTAAGTTGTCGCTAATAATTAACACTCCGTTAATTATAAGGGCTTAAGTGTCGCCTGCTGTGGCCCAGTTGGTTACTGCTTGCTCCACCGATCACGCAGGTCTCGGTTCGATTCCCGGTCACATCACAGTGAATTTTAAAATTATTCAATTCAAAATTGTGGCCGAAGACTGGGTGTTTGTGATGTCAATTCACATAATTTTCTTCTCCTCTCATCCTTCTGATCCCTTAATAACTGGGTGTAGCAATAGCGATTAGCCAACCACTAGTCTTGTTCTAGTCTTATCCTTCCTTTTCTACTACTCACCTTAAAAAAAGTGAGGTTGAGCGACTCAGTAACAAACAGTTCTTGTAGAAAAAAATATCTGTTAAGATACCTCCATAAGGAGGCCATATGCTTCACATTGGGAGCGGACATGGATTAAAAAAAGGGCTGTTAAGAAAATTGAACAGAAATCAATAAATCAATTTAAAAAATGTTGTTTATACTAGGAATCGAGTCTTTGAGATACCACTCGGAAGCCAAGAGCGTCGAGCACAACACCACGGACCCGGGAAATAATTCCTTCCCTTTTAAGAGTTTCTATAACTATAATAATATATCATATTTATACAATTTGGGACGTATAAACATTAAGATATTTCAGTTTAACAGTTTCTGTAGAACTGTAGAACTGAAATACCTTGATGTTTTTACCCTATTAAAATGGAGTTCTACCAAGTAAATGCCAACTCAATAAATAACGTATAAACATTCTTGCGAGGTAGATGGTAAGAATTAGATGAAAATTTGTGTACTTATCAATCAACATTTTTCATCATATAAAATATCCCACTGTCACAGTATCAGCATTAACCTCCCACTTAAAACTTGATGGCACTTCAAAGGCCCAATTTGAATATCACAGTCAGTAAATTGTTAACGATAACTCTTATGTGGCAGATAGCTGGGTTATTTACTTGACCACAGAGTCGTTTTTACGTGACGTATGTTTACGAATAACTTATACTTGACAACGCAGTGAAGGTTTAATAGCTAGAATAGTTTTCCGATGAAAAGCTTTTGAGTCCTCGAAGGTTTCGTGACTGGAAGCTATATATCACACTGTTTCCGGCCATACGCAACTTTCCTGACCCAATAAAAACGAAACGTTTTGCAGTTAGATAGTTTGCCAACTATGATATCGCTTTCCAGCGCTTTTTTTCATTGTTTTTATTGCTTATGAAAAACGCGTTATCTGTACTATAAATCAAATGAAACAATATTATCTGTCCATCTGACATTCAGTTGCTGTATTTTTTATATCATAAGAAAAAACCATCAGCTTTATGGATTAAAAATGATGTATACCGTGAGAATAATAATTAATTCATTGTTTTTATTATATTTGACATGAAATTTACCAAATTGAAAATTTTTGACCTTAGTTAAGATTGCCATAGTTTTTTAACTGAAACATAAAACTTGTTTAGTGAAATGTATTTATTGAATATTTTGTGTCCTTGAAGTAAATGATGGGTTAATTTTAAATCTACGATCATTAATCTATTTAAAATGAATAAATCATGCAAAACAGAGCCACGTGTTTCTCAATATTTTTATCAGTTGTAAAAGAGCAAATAAGTGAATATAAATAGTAGTGAAGATGTATACAATACTGTATAAATAATATTCTAGGATTGACGGCATCACAAAAATTTTAGGTTTTATAAAAAATGCTTGATTCCCTAGCTACGCGAACACTCGGAATAAATATTTGACGTGTTTTCAGAGACAAGAGACGCAATTTTTTATTGATATTATAAATGAATATTTGAGTTCAATTATTATATAACATTTTAGTTATAAATCAAGACATTTTTTTTGTTTAAATATTTATTTTTCTCCTGTGTCTATTTTAAAGAGTTCATAATTCGACTTTGGAAAGGAAAAAGGACGTAACCTACAGTTTTTTTCATAACAGATTTTTTTCTATAATCATAATGTATAAAACTTGATACATGTTCTATCAAAATGATGCCAGCTGCAAATGCCGAATTAGTATCAAAATTTAGCTTTAAAGATTGAAAAAGATGAGTTTGTGAAAATTGAAACCAAAAAAAACGACTGAAAATAAGGTTTTTCCTAGACAATTTCTTTTATTAAAACTAGATTATGTCAATTAAACACCAGTTTAGAAGTCGCCGTGCACTTAAAAGTTTTCATATATATTTATGACATTTATTTATACAACAAAATCTCATTGTAAAAAAGCCCTATTAAAATAAAACAAACAATGGTTTTAAACACCATACCATGGTGGGTTGAAGCCATAAGCTGTCTATATTGACGAAATTAAATATCTTACTTTAAACTTAAACACACGCAATTTTTAAATAACGTTTTGACTAATCATTTTTTTAAATTAACTAGGAAGTCACCTATAAAGAGTAAACTTTCTTTGTATAGTAAACGTTTAATTGTTAATTGTGTTGTATTTAAAGAACATAAATCGAATAATCATAAAGCTGATAACAATGTCAGCAATTCGATGGTCTGTAAACATTGAATACAAAGCTTTATTTTCCATGTAACGCGGTGGATGTTTCAAATCAATATTCATATTTTTTTCTAAATATTTCGTTTTGAAAACAATTGGCTATTTTGTCCGTATCTTATCTTTTTTTAAATGTAATGTATGGAGTACCGTAACACTCATAAATAAATGTCAGAATTCAAAACAATACCAGTTCCATACATTTTCTCTGTGACCATTACTATGGGTATAATGCTTGATATAACGTTTTCTCGATATCCATTCGAAGGTATAGGTGCCTTATGTAAATTACCTTCCAACCTTCTAATCCTAAAATTAACGAGTCAAAAGGATAGCTATTAGTTAATTTACCACTGTGATAGCCCTATTACTCTACTTAAAAAAGAGTGGTTGAACAACTGAGTAACAAGCAGGTCTCGTAAAAAACTTCCGTTGAAATACCTCTAAAAGGAAGTAATATGCTTAGTATTTGGAAAGGACATAAATTAAGAAGAAAATCTTTAGTAAAAATCTTGTCAAGAAGTGAGTTACAGTATCTTTAAAAAAACACCATATTTTAATGCGAATCACACTTACATATTAAGAGTGTGATTATTATTAAAACAACATATGACACATTATATTTACGTAAGAAAGGAGTTCAAAGTCAATATAACCCTTGTTTCATCTAATAGTGCACCATACCAAAAATGTTCACAAATTTACTTTAATTAAAAGCTTCGTAAACAACAAACAAACCTGCAAAATACTGAATAATATCGTAGTTTTTTTAATAAGACGTTTTATAGACCGATAATATATTCGAGCATATTATGAATTAGTGTATAAGTGTTAGACCGGATAGATATTCAGTGAAAATAATACGCGAATACATTTTCCTTCGTAATACATTGCACGTGTAAAGTAAAAGCTACACGGATTTATTTGAATCGACCCAATAACGTCGGAAATACGAAAATAACTTCGGAAATACCTTCAAAAGATAAGGCGAATGTGCTTCATCGATACTTTAGATACATCAAAGCAGGTGTCTCAAATTTTACCATGTTCCCCTACGCCAGGAGTCAATAACTTTTATATCAATTTTAATCTTCAAGTATATATATATATTTAATATTATATTTTTTTTGTCGTTTTAGTACGTGAGGCAGAAGAGGTTTATTTATTTATTTATTGTTAAAAATTGAAAAATATAGTACATACATAACAGCTGACGCCAATTCGCTATGTACTTGACAAATATAATGAGAACAAATATAAAAATACACTACATAATACATCAAAATCAACACAAAAATCAAGAAATAAAATAGTAAAACTTTACAAACAGTTCACAAATACTATCACTAAAAATGTCCACTTCTCTAGGCAATGAGTTAATCAATCGAACGGCCCTAGGAACTGGTGACTCATACCTCCTAAGCGAGGTATAAGTTTTTAGAAATAAAAGTTTTTGCTCATAGTTTCGCCCACGTAAGAATAAATTGGGAGCATGTAAATTAATAGTCATTAGAATTTCAGGATTATTAACTCGGCCCCGAAGGAGAAGAGAAAAATGCTTTAAGCTTGAAAAGGTTTATAATATTATACAGTGGAACCTCTCATAACGAGTTTTATTCGTTCCAGAATCTTACTCGTTATGTGAAACACTCGTTAAGCGAAACAATTTTTCCCATATAAAATAATGTAAAATACAATAATGCGTTCCATGCCGGAAAAAAAACCAATTTTTATATTTTTAACGTGTATTAAATTAAAATTACACACTTATAAACTTTTCAGGAGCGTAACAACCTGAAATGCGAAAAAAGCTTTTCGGTGGTCAGCTTTTGACTGAACTCTTTCACAAGCTCATCAATTTTGTTGTTATCCACCTCCAGTCCGGTATTGGCCAAAGATACAATCTCGTTGACTGTAGACTTCACAGGTACTGTTTTAAGCCCCTCAAAGTCACATTCGACAACGTTCATTGGCAAAGCTTTTTCCAAGCTGAAGTGAGGGTTCTCTTGGTAACCCCTTCCCACGCCTTGTCAATCATCTTGAGGCAAGCAACGATGTGAAAGTGATCTTTCCAAAACCCTGCGTTACTCGTTATGCGAAATGTCGCTCGTTAAGGGAGCATTTTTTTCACAATCAGTTTTGCTCTTTATGGGAATTACTCGTTATAAGAGGTGTTCGTTATAAGAGGTTCCACTGTATAAGGTTCTATAATAAATGTGTACGATTAAATAAAATGGTTTAATGTCTCAAAGCTTTTCAATAAGTATCAAAATTTAAATACATGATGTGCTTTATCCAATAGAATATAGTATTGTTTTTAAGTAAGCTACCGGTTATCGACTCTTGTAATGCGACATCAAAAATAATCTTAATATTTTTATATTTTTTTGCAGTCCATTGGAGATATAAAAAAAAACTCATTCATCTAATAAATAAAAAATGAATGTTTGTTTGTTCGTACTCTTTGGGCTGCCAAACCACTGATCCGATCACAATAAAACTTTAACAAAGTTTTTGCTTGCACTTTCGGGAAGGTTTTAGGTATATTAAAATTAACTTGCCGCCTGTGTGGTCGAGTGGTCAACATCGTTGGCTACTGCTACGGAGGGCACGGGGTAGAATCCCAGTACGGGCAGTTTTATAAATTGATTTTTCAATCGATTTATGAATTTCTGTTCAAAGGCATGGATGTATGTGATGTCTTGAATTCCCCCCTCCTACCCATCCTATCCTATGAACGGGGCGTATAGAGAGCGATTAGCTAACCACTAGTCCTGTCCTTGCCCTTTCCTTCTATTCCTACTTTCTATGGAAAAAGAGAGGTTGAGCAACTGAGTAACAAGCAGTTCTCGTAGAAACATTTCTGTTGAGATAAACTCCATTAGGAGTCCATATGCTCCATATTGGGAGCGGACATGGAAAAAAAAAAAAAAAAAAAACTTAGAGTAGGTCTTATATATAAAAATCAATTTTAGTATGTTTACCGTACCGTTCATGCAACTTGCGCGAAGGTTATAGGCGTAGCACAATTAAATTACAGTAGGTGGCGCGTGTGTTGTACCATAGACAATCGGCAGCAAACGCAAACACTTTTTTTTCAGTGGCATTGCAACGCTAGCCGGGAAGCGGCTAGTATAAAATAAAAATAAGCATATGCTATTTTAACCATTTTGTTATCTTTTTGCATAATATAAAACTTAGATATGAACGAATTAAGATATTAAAAAAGAAAATCAAATATTTTTGGGAAACGAGGAGAAAAAAAAATTTTTTTAGTACATATGTCGTGAAAATTAATATTTCTTTAGAATCGTAGAAATAAAGAAGGAATAAATATTTTTGAAAAAAATTGTGTCTTAAACATAACTCTTTATTAATGAAAATCTGCGACGAAATATTTTTTTTCAGTAATGTAACTTAGCTAAAAATACAAATAACCCTTATAATACAAATTTAGCGCGTAGGTGGACTTAACATAAATTCGTCACAAGATTGTAAAGGTTAAGTACTTCTGGATACAGGGTGATTCGAAACAAATTGAAAGGCTCATATATACGGCGAGCCTACGCGAAATATTCTCATACAAGCTGCGACATTTTGGTAACAGATGGGACTCTCAATGTTCAATAGTTTGACGCTATCGTTTCCAGTCTTATTCAAATTCATCTCTAGCAGCGGACATTTTTTAAGATTGGGCTAAAGGGAATTAAACGGTAAACTTTATGTGACAGTGACATCTCTTGTCGATAATGTTGAGCTATTGAACATGTCTCAGATAATATTGTGTTGTATTATTTTAGAGTCTTAAGCTTGGAAAAAATATTCGATTACGGTGCTCAAATACTCAAAACTTAATCCCGATAGTTTTATAACTAAATCTACTTTAAAAAAGACATCAAGTGGTATTGAACAGTCGTAAAATACAAGTAATATAATAAAACATTTTTAAAAAATATGCAAAATTCCGTTTGATGGTAAAAAAAAATTAATTATTCCAAAAAAGTTGTTTGAGTAGAGTTACCGACTTTCAAACAAAATTGTCGTGAAGAGCTTTCATTATTGCCTAACTATATTTAATGTCAAAGCTCATAACAAGGTTTAAAAATTGACTTTTTATGAAGTAATGCAAAATGGTACAAATACATTTTTTTTCCATGTCCGCTCACAATACGGAGCATATGGACTCCTAATGGAGTTTATCTCAACAGAAATGTTTCTACGAGAACTGCTTGTTACTCAGTTGCTCAACCTCTCTTTTTCCAAAGAGAGTAGGAATATAAGGAAAGGGATAGGACAGGACTAGTGGTTAGCTAATCGCTCTCGCTACGCCCCGTTTATAGGATAGGGTGGTTGGGAGGGGGGAATTCAAGACATCACATACATCCATGCCTTTGAACAGAAATTCATAAATCGATTGAAAAATCAATTTATAAAACTGCCCGTACTGGGATTCGAACCCGTGCCCTCCGTAGCGGTAGCCAACGATGTTGACCACTCGACCACACAGGCAATAAAAAAAACACTTTTTGTGGTAACTTCACATTACGTTACGATCAGGATTGATTTCGCTCATCGCAAACATTATCAACTGGCGATAAGAATAATAAATTATTAATGGCATACTTTACAATACATATTATTTAACGGTACAATATTTTGTTATAGCAAATTTTTTTTTGATTCGGTAATAGTGATATTTATATTTTTAAAATTTCTGTTCTCTTACTTTGATGATAACTATTAAATAGTTCTCATTATTCGTTAACATGGAATAATCCATTTCGAATCCCTTTTTCAAATGAGTATTTTAAATTTATGAAGATGAGTGAATATTAGGTCATTCTAGTTGAGCGATTCTTCATAAATAAAAAATAATTGGTATAATTTATGAATGAGATTAGATAATAATTATTTTCAAGTTTAAAAAAAGTGCTTTTGTAAAAATATTTACTATTTTCTAGTCTACGATATTTCTATTGAAAAATTTCATTAAAAATTTACAATGCTAAATTATTTTAAAAAGCTATCAAGATATTAAACAATTTATTTATAAGTTGAAGAAAAAAAATCCACTAAAAAAATCTCACTTCAAATATAAAATTTGATATAAAATTGAAATTTCGTGTAATGACTTATTAAAAACCGTTAAATAAATTTTGAATGTGGAATACCTTCTTAAAAAAATATATGAATACTAATGGGAAAAAGTCTTGTTTTTAATCAGATGAAAAAAAGTTCAATTTCAAAGCGTTCCATACAGAATGTAAGCAGAACATGTTAAATGTATCTAAGTACATTCCACATATTCAATTTTGAAATGAAAACTTTTTCATTTAACTTAACGAGCGCTAGGTGGCGTTACATAATTTTCTTCGGAATAAAATTTTCACGAAACTCCGAACATTTAGATAGCCGTAATGGAAAATTAAATGCATATGACATGTCCGCTTTCAAAGGGTTTGGAAATTTTCCAACGTACGTGAGACATTTTTTTTGAATCGTTTTATTATCGTAATAGCTTGGGTTTTTTCAATTTTTTAAAATGATTATATAAACGTCTTTAAATTTTTAATAAAATGATTTCCCGGTGATGTGTTTTTGATATTATTTTATTACTCAACAAATTATCTTTTAATTTAATGAATATATATTTATACGACGGTAAATATGTTTTTAAACGTCCATATTTCGACGAAATGTGTAATAAATAATCATTCCGTTTCATAACCACATAAATATGACAAGGTCAAATTTATTTATGATGATGTTAATTTGATGGGTCAATCGACCCTGAGAGATTTATTAATGCTTAAAATAAAAATGATAGCAACTAATTTATCGCTGACACTATCAACACGTTTATGATAGTATAAAGTAATAAAAAATAGGCTTTCTTATAGATATGTCCATTCTCAATGTGGAATAAGTATATCGATGCCTAATTTCATAAAACGATATATCAATAATTGATGTCTTAGTTAATTCACCGATAATATTTGAATATCTCTCTTCTATAGCTCCACAAAAGTATAACTAGAAAAAACACTAGTTTTCTGTTAGAAGATAGATCGGTTAGCATATGAAAATAAAAAAAATATAAGCAATCTTCTCTCAGTTTCATATAAATACAACTTGAAATATCGTTTAACAACTTTGTCAAGTTGCAATAAATTTGAATTGAATTGAAATAAATGATTAAATGATTCGCTAAAATGATGAGACAAATAGTATCGATATTTTTTTTACGTGTCTAAACAACCAATTTCTATTTATTGATTTGGCATTTACTTGGTAGAACTCCATTTTTATAGGGTAAAAATATAAAAATATTTCAGTTCTACAGTTTTTGTAGGAAAACTTTAGAACTGAAATACTTTGATATTTTTAACTTATTAACCAATTTCTAGTTGTAGCACTATTCATATACTCAAAAATGTGTATTTAAACAAAAGGTTTTTTACGATAACTTGTTTTTATTTAGTTACCCAAAAACTCTTTTTCGAAGAAAGTAGGTATATAAAGGTAAAGCAAGGACAGTTTTAGTGATTAAATAATCGCTTTAGCTACGCTTTATCACAAACATTTATGCCTTGGATCATAAGTCCATTTTTTGATTGGTAACGATATTTAACACCCTTGTCCACTGTGACAGAAGCCAACAATGTTTACTATTTGACTACGGACATGACTCCTTACTCTCTCCAAAGGATTAAACATTTTAAGAAAAAAATAAGAAGAAATATCACAATACACATTTAAATTTACTGTTCCACGTGTGTTTTATGTATATATCCCGAAAACTTGCATAACTAGACTCGCATTGTAAATAGGGCATCCAATATCTTACCTTTTTTGTGATCCCGGAATGTAGGGATTGAACACTTAACATAAAACTGTGTATAAATTTGGGTTTGAGAAACTTTTGCTTTGCGATTTTGAAATCCTGGGATTTTTCCAACAATTTTTTGTCAATTTTCAAAAACCCAGGAATTTACGGAATTGTTAAAATAAAAATAAAATTGGGACCCTTTTTTTAGCCCTAGCATAACTTTATCTGATTTTCTCGATCAAGAAATTCCGGGATTAATACAATCACAGTTCCGGGACTTTGAGTTCACACAACTGGATGTGAAAAGCACATATTGCTCGTTTTGACAGTTTATTTGCAAACAACTCTCAATTATGTTGTGTTAGTGAAATCATCCACGACAGATGTGATGAAAACGTTGACCTACTTAATGTTATATATTATGTTACATTAAGATAAACAAATACAATAAATTCTATCATATTACCTATAATGAAATTGTTCTTGTTGTTTAGAAGATGTTATGTACAGATGTTTGTTTTATAAAATTAAGAAGAATTCATTGTAGTACAGTAAAAAATGACTGACTATAACAAAATACAATTTAATATCTTACAGTCAAATAAAAAAATCCAAATCTTATCAAAAAATACCCGTATCTTTTTTCATATGAAGCCTAAATCGTTATACGATAAATATTACTTTCAATACATTTCATTTTAAGTATGTAGCTTTAAATGACACCGAACTGTTAGATAAAATCTTCTAAAGGGAGCAAGGCGTATTACAAGTATACTGTATTCACACTTCTCATTGAAAATCGTCGAAGCGAACGTAATTATTTGAACATTAAATATGCAAAACTTTGCACATCAGTGTATTACGTTGTATAAATCATTGGTACACAACATTATAATTTAAACATTATTTCGTCGGTTTAATGCTAAAATATTTGCTGTTTTGACTTGTGAATGTAAAATGAATGATTTAAATACGCTCTGTTGTCTGAAAAAACAAGCTCATATGAAACATTTATTTATTTCGATATTTAAAGAAGTAATAATAAATAGTCAACTTCCTTGGTAGTTATTAACACCAACAACTGAAAATAGCTTCAATTTTTTCATCCTTTATGGCTGTTGATAAGCATCTTAAAAATATATGTGTTTGTTGGAGATTCGTGACATTGGGATGACCTGCAAATAAAAAAGAGGCTGACGGTGACAAACAATATTAGAGACACCGTGTAGTGGTTATATCAACCCATAATCGGCAAAATATCTCATGCGACACAATTAAGTTAATTGTTTTTTAAGTTGATAGATATTCAATACCGCCTTGGGCGTCAATGATAATGTTTTTAAAACTTCACCTGATATTTTTAAGGCCTATACATTTTAGCGTTTTGACTTGTTATCGTTTGTTCCACGTGGACTCCAGTTAATAAACGCTGATCTAGAGAACTGAAGGTAGTCAGCATAATATCAGAATAGGCATTGACCATATATTACAATTTACTAACCGCATTTAACCCTTTCTTAACTAAGATGTGTAAATAGTACACATACCTTCTAATAATTTACATTTCTCTGTATATATAATAAATACTCGGCCTAAAATTCAGGTATTCCACCCTTATACATTTACGCATTGAGTAATGCAATAATAGAAATATTGTTATATAATTGTCACAATTCAGTGCCGTTTGCTTGATGTGTAACGGATACACAGCTTAGGAGCGGGTACTTTTTTTTTTGCATAGTAAGGAAAGGGTTAAGAAATTCTTTTATTGAACTTAGTAAGAGTGATTTAAAAAAATCATTCCGTAATGTTTATAAATTGTCGGTTAACATTTTCTGCCTATTATGGCTTGATATGCTCCGTTTAACGTGCGGGTATAACCGAGCAATCAAACATTTTAATTATCAATCGATTCAAGGATTTGTTTTAAAGGTGTGTACGGTTATGAAGTAAAGATTGTCTCACATCATCCATTCGAAATTTCTTCGAAATTGAGTAAGTCTTAAAACTGTTTAAAACGTTGCGAACGCCTGATATTATGTAGTACATACATAGTATATGATACGAGTATCAATCAAACTTGGCAAGCATCTCGTGTTTGTCAACGATCTAGCCCAAAACTTCGCCATGGCTTACTTCGTCATTATAATTTCACAAGTTGAGAACTTTTCAAACGACAGCGAACTTTGGAAACATGATACGTCATTATTATGGGTCCTTAAATACATTTCGGCACTAACAGTGGCCTCTTAAATAAATATTTTTCTTAACAATTCCAGTTAAATCATCACTTGCAATCTCATATAATCTAGTAAGATTCTTTTTTCATATTTACTATTTACCTACTAGTATGACGCGTATATAGCCCAAGTGTAATAATAGCATATGAACTCTTAATATATTCTTCTGTGAGAAATTGTGATCGTCTAATCAGCCTCTCTTTTTGAAGACAAAAATGTTGTAATATGAAGCTAGAAAAATACTTTTACGTATCTGTTTGCTCTCTCTGTGGTATAAAGTTGATGAATAGCGTTGTCACGCTTCAGAATACACCCTTAAACAAGGGTGGCCAACCGTCTTTGCGCTGGAAGCTTCCTTCACATTTTAAATTTTCTCGCAATTGATTCCTAACAAGATTCTTAGCCCTACCATTCTTCAATTTAAAAATGTTTGTTTTACATGCGAAATGTCAATAGGTATGTGATTACAAAGTAATACAATTTTCGTGTATTTTTTAAATATTATTTCGAAAAATTAACTATATTTCTCGTTCCCTTCAAAAATATTAGTTTTCTGAATCGACCAAAGTTTGCTTTTACTGAAGTTTGTGTTTTTGTGTAAGTTTTTATGTCTATGTTTGGAAAATAAAATTAATCGCAGATCATTCCGTTGCCTCACCATAACTGACCTAATAATAAATTATGTGATCAAATTTAATTATCATATAAACAAAATTGAACATAATGTGAAACAGAATGATAGGAAGAATACAGTGACAAAAATACTACAGAAGGAAATACAATCCTTATGGAATACGCAAAAGTTATCAGATGCAAGGGACGTAACATTGTCAAATGAATTGCTTAGAAAGATTGACATATTAGACAGCGATGGACATTGTTTATTATTTTTTCTTACAAAAACGTTTATGTAAATAATTATCTGTAGTACAAACTGTCATATTAATATTTACCATTACATATAATATTTGACAAATCACTTTTAGGGTGTTCACTGTCAATACTTGGTGGGAAGGCATCATATTAATAAAAACACAATATTCCTTTGTATCTTATTCCACTTTATTTCAAATATTATTATAAATTAAATAAAGTAGAATGAAGAACCAAAGAATATTGTGTTTTTATTAATTTGACAAATCCATGATGCATTTGCTTCAGCTGGTTGCCATGAGTTGTCATTATCTTTTTACAATAAATAATACGATCAAATAATCGAAAGATTTTTCAAGAACCAACTGGTGATTTCTAAAGAATTGTGAGTTTTTCTCAAGCGATTTTAGTGAAACGCTAATGAGAGCACAACTTGAAATATTGAAATGAGGAATATTTTTTTGCGAAATCCGTTTATTTAAAAATGCCTTTTTTGCCGCTAAATTATTTCAGTCTGGCCGTATACTTTGACAAACATAAAATTATACCGTAGCCCATTAAATATTCACTATTATTATAAAATGTAGTGACTGTGTTTCCCCAAGTGGCAGTTAAACATAACTGATGTTATTTGAAGGTCGGATTTAGAGGTTATTAAAACCATTTTATTTTTAATCGTTTGCTATAAACTTTATATAAATGTATATCAAACGTCGACCAATGTTTTGTGATCTAATAAAATAAACTTTAGTCGAGTAAATAAAACTATAATTTGACGAAAAAAGACAGTTTATAATATTTATGATCTAATTTAATTATGGTACAATATTCGCTCTCAATGATGTTATTTTGTTTGATTTTCCTTTTAATCTGTTCTGTGCCGTGCGGGATTAATATAGCCGTGCATGGAAGGCCGTGATTTTCTTTCAAAAAATAAAACCTAATAAATATGTACTTTTTGGAAATATATTTATAGTACATCACAATTCTTCTTTGGCCATGTTCGCTCCCTATGTGGAGCATATGGCCGCCACGCGGCACCTCCATGTTTCCCTGTCTCCCGCCAATTACTTTGCTTCCTCCCATGACATGCCAGCATCCCTCAGTTCCGCCTAGTACATCCTATGGATAGTACCCGACGGACGTCCGGGACGCTGGAATCCCACCGGTTGAAAGAAGAGGCAGGCAGGATTGAGGCTCTCCGAAAGCATCCGCAGCACGTGACTCAGCAAGTTCCAACTTTTCTCCATAACCACTGACGAGGCGGGACGCTGTTTTGTTCGCTTCACTATCTCTGAATTCCTCACAATATCAAACCACCTCACCCCCATTATCCGACGCAAGCATCTGTTCTTCCAGAACAGATGCTCAGTATACGGTTTTTTTCGTCAGGTGCCATGATTCGCAATCGTAAAGCCGTACCAGCAGAATGCAAGCGTTGAATAAGTGGCATTTGGTTTTAATCGAGTACAGCTGTGTGTCCCAGACAGTCCGCATTGAGTTGAATGTGGCTCCAGCCATTACTAAACGAATGGCAAGCTCCTTCTTTGTACTAACGACTTCGGGGATACGTACGCCGAGGTATCTGAAGCTGTCAACCCTTTCGATGATCTTTACCACGCTGGTAAGGGTCCTATCAGAGTCATGATAGGTTTGATTACACATCACATTGGTTTTACTAGACTAATGCGATCTAAGTTAGTTCCTAACCCATCAATAGTCTCCTGGATGCCCTTTATGGATTTATCGAATATGACAGCATCATCGGCATATTCAAGGTCACACAGCTTTAGACCGGGACCAACAGCTATACCTCGATCAGGCGGAATTGACCTGCGAAGTATGAAGTCAAAGATAAATATAAATAGCACTGTAATGTTGTATTATCTTATCAGTTGGTAATGCTCGTCATGATTGAAATTGGTACTGATCATATTACAGCTATTTTTTATGTCAAGTTGATAAGGCACATTGAAAGGTAAAAAGCATCGCCCCGAGTCAACACGTTTATGGGGAATGTGCGAATAGATTTGATGAAATGATTCCTGAGCGCTGGTTGCTAAGCTTTCGCTTTAGGCTCTCGCAGATACTGATTTGGTTGAATCTTGAATTTAAATAATAGGAATTATTAATAATGTCTTAGATAATAATGCTCAACGAATGGAAATATTGTGATTTAATGCTACGCCCTGTCGTTCATATTGTAATGAGCGAAAATTTCCTCAAATAGACGGAGCTTTGTGCAAAAGCTAAATAACATCAAACAAAGGCTTTGTGCTGTTTTCATGTCTTCCAATGCAAACACAGAAATTACACAGTGGCATCCTAAAAAAATATTACATCAAAAATGCATTTAAATAATTAAAAAATAATAGTTGATCTGTAAAATGTGGAAAAAATTTAAGAATTTATTGATATTGCAGATTAATATTTTCTTTTACAGCCAAAAATAAACAAACAAATACATATTTCAAGAAAAGGTACAGAGATAAACGATATTGCAATTAATTCATAATAGATAGCTTCCTAAGCAAAAAATGAAGCGATATGGAAAAATGTTTTCTTTATACTATAATTAGTGAAATACTATATCGACTATGGAAAGGAAAAAGGACGTAACCCACAGTTTTTTCAAAACAAGTTTTTTTCGATAATCACAATGTATCAAACCTAATACACGTTCTATCAAAAGGATGCAAACTGTAAATGCCGAATTAATATCTAAATTTAGCTTTTATGTTTGAAAAAGATGACCTTGTAAAAAGTTAAAACCAAGAAAATAGACTGAAATAAAGGCTTTTTCCAGACAATATCTTTAATTAATATCAAATTATGTCGATTTGACCCCAGTTTAGAAGTCTCCGTGCACTTTAAGGTTGTTCATAATTCATAATTTGCATATGGCCAAAAATCATCAAAACACCTGTTTTGCGCCTCCTGTAAAATTTTATATGTGTTGGTTACGTCCTTTTTCCTTTCCACAGACGAGATCCTTTGAGTATTTTTACGTGGTTTTTTTAAATTTTATTAATTGTATCTAATATGCACAAATTTACTTTTTTAATAAAAAATTGAATACTCAACAAGCTTACATTTATAAGAAGAACTTGGCTCTGCATTATTTTAAATTTATATTCCTATTTTATAAAAAAATGTGTTGTTTGTTTTTTATCCTCTGATTATGTACAAATTAGACGAAATCGTAAATAAAATCTACAAAGACTTTTGAAATTATTGAGATTATAGTATATATTTTGACTATTTGTTGCATGAGCCAAAGTTACCCGATGTGAGGTACAAATGTTGGCTATCATTGTTTTATTTGTATTTATATATCGAAGAAAGAAATATGTATAGAAACGTTTAGTGAAATAAATCTTAAAACGCTGATATTCATCTTTAATAATTTATACTACACGTAAAGGCGATTTCTAAAAATACAAAAATAAACCTCAGAGCTGGGTCAAAGTTACTCGCAGCGACTGTATTGGAAAATTTTATTTCGTAGTTTTTCTTTTAGAAGCATTTTTAAATAAAATAAATACACCCTTTTAAGCACGCAGCTGATATGATCGTACATTCATAACATACCGCCGTTTTCGCGATATTCCGAGAAAATTAAATTTGCATGTATATCCTTCCTTATTCATTGAAATAGAAACTGTTATTGCAGGCAAAACTTGAAACGAAAAACCGCGTATTAAAAGTTTGTTTCATAATTTTACAATAAACGTGTGCCTGAGTAGAATTTTGAATAAAACGATGCAAAACACTTTCAAGTAATTTAAATCAAATAATTAATATTTAGTGAGCTTTACACTGAATTTAAATATATAACTAGACTTTAGGAAATTACAAAGGTTGTTTTCTAAAATATCTATTAAAAATACCACCGATTATTACTTATACGTATTTTCCATTTAACACCACGGCATTTGACCAGCAATGTCAAGTAATAAGAGCTTTGCCTTATAGGTGTCTTTTTCTTAGAATTTAATTTCTTTCTTGAATCATTTTTAACCCATTTTTGCCCAGTGTTCCAATAATAGAACAATTTGTATTTTTACTTCCACTCCATTATGCATGTCGCAATAATAGTTAAGATTGCATCAGTCTCAATCAGTCTACAGCTAAAAAGCGTGAGGATCGTTTTGTATGGTCTTTTTTCAGATTTAAACCTGTCGGAGTGAGCAGTGTCTTTTTATTTGCATCAATTACGGGTGAATTCGGTTATTAAAAAAAATGTATCTACACTTTGGAAATATCTATATATTAATAGTCGATAATGTCCGTCCGTCCGTTCGTCTGTAAATTGTCCCCGATTTTCTTTCCCCCTCCTCCGCCCCAACCCCGCTGTCACCTTTTTTTAATTCATACTAAATACATACTTTTTTCGTTTGTATATGGTCGCGATTTCGCCTTTTCGATGACGTCAAGAAAGACGGTCCTCCGCCCCCCCCCAAATCCTGCCCCGCTGTCGGCATTAATTAATACACTGTTATTTGACGAAACGAATCAAATGGCTGAAAATTTCTCATACAAAAAAGCGCCGCGGCCGTGGTTCGAACATCGCTTCTGGATTATGAGTTGAGATCGTTACCGCTCGGGCAATCAATCTACTGTCAGAATCGATCTGATTTAATTATATATATTAAGCACACATTTAAATTATTCTAAAAATTCCAAAATACGCATACTTCACATGCATACATAAACAGTTGAATTATCAAATAGCTGAAAATTTGAATTATCATAAAAAAATGCGTCGCGACCGTCGATTGATCCTATAATTATGAATTATCAGCCGAGCTCTTTGTCAACTGAGCTAACGTCACAATTATCAGAAACGATGAAAATATATAATATATATTAAATTTCGTTTGAAAATGGAACCTTTCGTTTTTTATTTAAAAAACAGCATGCATATTATATGTTTTATTTTAAGATCTTTTCTCAATTCTACTGTACCCTAAAGGTAAAGCGCTCGGCTGCTAATCTGTAGGAAGCTGGTTCGAATCTAGCCTAGAGCGCTTTTTTTGGGTTTATAACATTTTTTTTTTTTGAAAACTTTATTTTTAAAACACACTACATCTTGATCGTATGAAAATAAATGCTACCAAAATAACAACATCCGATTGACTAGCGAAATATGTTTTTCAAAAAATAAATATAAGACGCAATTATTTCAAGATTTGTTTTTAATCTAGGTACATACGTGGTATAGTTAGTTGTTGGCGAAAGCATAATTTCAGTATGTGTAATAAAATAACTTCAGTAAAAATCATTATATATATTTTAAAAAACAAGTTCTGTTTGGAGAATCAGTCCACATTTTGATAATTTTGTTTTGATAAAATGTGCAATTAATTTATACCATTTTGCATGTGAAAAATGATTATTAGCAAACTAAAACATTATTTCAAAAATTAAGTAATTTACAATTTAAAACTGCAGGGCTGTCGATATATGCGCCGAGGTCGATTTATGCTACTATGAAAAATGATTGTTAGCAAACTTGAACATTATTCCAAAGATTTAATATTTTACGAAATTTCTGTCACTACAAAAAAAATGTTAGCAAACTTAAACATTATTCCAAAAATTAGGTAATTTACGAGGTATATTTCTGCTAATAAGAAAAATAATTGTTAGCAAACTCAACATTATTCCAAAAATTAAATAATTTACAATTTAAATACAACAGGGCATGCTGTCGATATATGCCCCGAGATATATTTATTTTATTTTTAGAATTTCTGGCTTATTCAATAAATAGGTTTGTAATTTTCTGACTTCTTAAAAATGCAACAAAAATCCCCCCGTTGAGGTCAACGGGCTTACAGCTAGTACTTATAAATACAATAACATGTCTAACAGTTTTTCTTTAACAGTAAGCTGTAGTTCATTTTTTTTATAAATAAAAAAGCATACTATTTAAAATTAAAATACAACAGGAAAATGCTTTTTAAAGAGACTTGACAAATGTCACAATTCGTAGCGCAATCAGTGGAATAACACAGTTATCAAGTTAATGCTTTTGCATTTAAAATACAATACAATAGATAGATAAACTAACTCGTTATGTAAAAAAAAAGGTTAATAATTATTTTGTCTGTTAAGATACGTTGGAGAAGCATGGTTAGCAAGGCTTAATTGAAATGTATTACCTTGGTTATAATATGTATCATCATTTATAATAGGTGATAATGTTGATAAATCGTTGGATCTTGTCCGCAATTCCTCTCGGTGATGAATTGTTCCGGTATTTATCAATATGGACGACACCACCTTGCCACGATTACAATCACTCCGTCATTCAATTTATATATCGTTTATTTTTTATTGTTTTTGCAACTAGGTAATGTAAATGTATAGGCATTAAAATATAACAGTAATTGTACTAATTTTACATATTTTTATAAATATCACGGCCAGTTTCGCTCATTGTATTTTTTTTGTTTATCTATATAATATATATGAGGTGTCAATTATCAAAAACGGCCAAGTAAGTTTCACTTCAGACACTTTACGTCAACGTTAACGTAAAAAATTCAAGCATTATACATATTGAATGACATTCAGTAGATTGATTAAAATCCTGAAATCAAATTGGCTATGATATGAAATGACTTGTTCGGAAAAATAACAAAATGCATTCGACGTTGCCACTTTTATTAGTGAAATCATTGGCTAATGTTGATTTTCATAGTTTATTTTTAGTGTGAATTTAAAGCTAAAACAATATACATATATTAAAATGTAAATTTTATAATTTCTGAGCTTAATTATTTTTAAAAAAAATGTTAAATTGGCGACAAAATAACTTGGCTGTGCCTAATACTAAACGCCTAATATGTACATTTACAAAATTGCAAATCGCTTCTTTATTGATTTTCCAATATGAAAGACGATCAAAACATTAAAAAAATACGATAGAAAAAATTAGAATTAGGTGGATAAGTCAATAGAGTAAGTTAAAATACAATCTAATTTAGTAATGACTAGCTGTAAGCCCGTTGACCTCAACGGGGGGATTTTTGTTGCATTTTTAAGAAGTCAGAAAATTACAAACCTATTTATTGAATAAGCCAGAAATTCTAAAAATAAAATAAATATATCTCGGGGCATATATCGACAGCATGCCCTGTAGTATTTAAATTGTAAATTATTTAATTTTTGGAATAATGTTGAGTTTGCTAACAATTATTTTTCCTATTAGCAGAAATATACCTCGTAAATTACCTAATTTTTGGAATAATGTTTAAGTTTGCTAACATTTTTTTTCGTAGTGACAGAAATTTCGTCAAAATATTAAATCTTTGGAATAATGTTCAAGTTTGCTAACAATCATTTTTCATAGTAGCATAAATCGACCTCGGCGCATATATCGACAGCCCTGCAGTTTTAAATTGTAAATTACTTAATTTTTGAAATAATGTTTAAGTTTGCTAATAATCATTTTTCACATGCAAAATGGTATAAATTAATTGCACATTTTATCAAAATGTTGACTGATTCTCCAAACAGAACTTATTTTTTAAAATATATATAATGATTTTTACTGAAGTTATTTTATTACACATACTGAAATTATGCTTTCGCCAACAACTAACTATACCACGTATGTACCTAGATTAAAAACAAATCTTGAAATAATTGCGTCTTATATTTATTTTTTGAAAAACATATTTCGCTAGTCAATCGGATTTTGTTATTTTGGTAGCATTTATTTTCATACGATCAAGATGTACTGTGATTTAAAAAGAAAATTTTCAAAAAAAAAAAATGTTATAAACCCAAAAAGAAGCGCTCTAGGCTAGATTCGAACCAAGTTCCTACAGATTACCAGCCGAGCGGCTTACCGCTAGGGTACAGTAGAATTGAGAAATGCTCGAAAAATAAAACATATAATATGCATGCTGTTTTTTTAATAAAAAACGAAAGGTTCCATTTTCAAACGAAATTTAATATATATTATATATTTTCATCGTTTCTGATAATTGTGACGTTAGCTCAGTTGACAAAGAGCTCGGCTGATAATTCATAATTATGGGATCGATCGACGGTCGCGGAGCTTTTTTGTATGAGAATCCAAATTTTCAGCCATTTGATAATTCAACTGTTTATGTATGCATGTGAAGTATGCGTATTTTGGAATTTTTAGAATAATTTAAATGTGTGCTTAATATATATAATTAAATCAGATCGATGCTGACAGTTGTTCGTTTGCCCGATCGGTAACGATTTCAACTCATAATCCAGAAGCGATGGTTCGAACCACGGCCGCGGCGCTTTTTTGTATGAGAATTCAATTTTTCAGCCATTTGATTTGTTTCGTCAAATAACAGTGTATTAATTAATGGCGACAGCGGGGCAGGATGGGGGGGAGGGAGGAGGACCGTCTTTCTTGACGTCATCGAAAAGGCAAAATCGCGACCATATACAAACGAAAAAAGTATGTATTTGGTATGAATAAAAAAATGGTGACAGCGGGGCTGGGGCGGAGGAGGGGGAGGGAAAATCGCGGACAATCATTCAGACGGACGGACATTATCGAGTATTAATATATAGATTTGCTGAATCAGTTTATAATGCTTGCGATATAATCTATGTAGAACTAGTACAAAAAAGTTGCGTTTTAAATTTTAAATAATGCCTTTTCTCCAAGAATTGATTGACAGTGACACCATAAATGTTTTTAAATTGTTATCATCCGAGTTGGAGTCAGTAGATGTAAAATGAATTTATACTCCTGATTTTACCGAAGATTGACAACAAAAGAAGATTTCAAAATCTGACGACGTAGTAAAATATTTTTAAATATTTAATTACATGCTTGAGGGAATACAATAACAACATTTTGTATTCGAATTATAAACACGGTTAAGTACGGATATAATTAATTCAATATGGTAATACCTTTTAAATAAACAGTATTGCTTAAGGGAACATGCTCGTATTCTTTGTTAGATGAAAAGCGATATTCACTAGTTACTTCTTCCAAAATGTCAGGTATATTATTTCTTTGAGAGGCGCGTAATGATCTTGACGGCGCCTTAAGCACTATTTTGTTTTGCGTGAGCTTCCAGCTAGGGCATGTTGGTTTTCAAAAACCGGGTTTATGGACCGATTTTTTTAAACCGAAATTTGCGAAATTTAAAAACCGATTTTATATATTTGGTAATCCAGTTTTCAAAATTAGAATATGAGTAGTAAACATTTAAGAAATGATTTTTCACAAATTTTAAAAATACTGTTTAAATCAATTCTCATAGTCCATAATAAAATCTATGAATTAAAATCCCCATAAGTCTTCAAAAAGGTTGTTTCTGATAAAAAAATAAATCATTATGTTGACACATTCAAACAAACCGTGATTTCTTTAACACTCAAATTATCGTTTCCCAAGCTCTGTGTTTGTGTGACAAATCAATTTTTGAATGTTTACTCTTCATATATATATATATGCATTTGGACATTAAAAAACGTTACTATTCAAATTTGAAACTGTCAATTACAAATACAATTTGTAGTTTAAAAGTCAGTTTACAGCAATTAATGTGCTGAAAATATTATATTTTGATATATTTTTAGACTATTTTTATATCATACTTAAAACACTAAGGGTTAAAATTGTCGTCAACGAGTCGACAAAAAAAATGTAACACTAAATTTGAGTTGTTTTTAAGATGTCTGAAAAACCATACAACCCATTCATTGCTATATTAGGAAATATAGTTTACACAATAAGGAAATTGAGCTATAAACCAGTTGACGTTTTGTGTTTGGAGGAAATATTTTTTTTCTATTTTAAACCATTTTTTGATTAACAATATATTGGAATGAAAAAGCCGGTGTTTTTAGAATTCGGTTTTTGTATAAGCTTTTTCCCCAGCTTTATTTCATAGGAATAAAGTTCTTAGTAAATTGTAACTCGTATCCAAGTATTATTTACAATTTATGTATATATTTAACATGAGAAATATCCTTTATTACCTGATTATATAAAATATACTTTCAAGAAGATTTGTAAACGATATGCTGTTAATTTCAAACTATTGTTTAATTTAACATAAACAATAAAATATATTTAATAATGTTTGTACAAGAATAGGATAAAATTATATTTTTTATGAAAGCGGTTGACAAATTTTTTCAAAGACAAAAAGTTCCGAATATGACACGGTTTCTAATTTACCTAGATCGGGCATTCGGAAGCTAAATGTGATTTAAAGCGGTGTTCTCTAACTTTTTTACACCTGCGGACCGGTAAAAAAAAGAAAAAAAATGCGGACTACTAATGCAGAACCGCATTATTGATGTCTACTTTTCACTAGAAAGATTTCATACGAATCATAAATATTACTAATATTGATGTTTTAGTGCGTTTTTAAAAATAGCATGCGTATTTAATTTACACTTTTACCCACAATTAGTTGGGTATATAATTTATAGATATTGAAAAATTTGAAATGATATAATTTGAAATGACGTTTTCTTGACAAGTGTTTAAATTCATACCATATTATACCACACTTGAGATCGGTTGCCGGCTTCACCACATTTGTTGGGTATTTTATTTCTCATTATTTTTAAGTTCCTTGGTGTCGCATCTTCCTACCAATTATTACTATTTAACAATAACTCAAAATACAAGTAAACGTGCAGACAAAAAATGATCATGTATTCATTATTTTTGCATGACAAATTTCTTGAAATTCGACATATTGTTGGTGGCCGGGTGGAAAGTTTCTACAGCCCGGCACCGGGCCGCGGACCACTCGTTGGGAAACACTGATTTAAAGCACATTCATCTGTTTTAAAATTTGATGTGACATCTTTACTGCGTATCATCATTCAATTATTCCTAATCAGAGTCACAGTTAGATTTTACTATATATAACATATCGACTGTGGAAAGGAAAAAGGACGTAACCCACACATAACAAATTTTACAAGCCGCAAAAAATCCCGTTTTAATGGTTTTCGACTTCATGCAAATTATGAAATAAACACAACTTTGTGTACGGAGAATTATAAATTGGGGTTTAATTGGCACAATCTAATATTAATTTAAGAAATCTTTTATTTTGGTTTTAATTTTCACACGCCCATCTTTTTTCAAACATAAAAGCTAAATTTGGATAATAGTTTCGCATTTGCAGCACTAATGTAAGACTAAAAATAATTTTAAAATGTGTATTGTTTTTCAAAATGAAATTCAAGTTTCATTTTACAACCATTTTATAATAAGTCGTGTTTGCAAGCATACCCTCAATTATTTTTTTGAAACAAAATCCTGCAAATTTTTAAGCAATTTTTTTGTTGCGACTTTTTGTGTTATGTGACCGCTACAGATAGTTCATGTCTTCATGTAATGGGTATGTTTGTAAGAATTTAAAAATACCAATTCTCTGATACATCGACTAATGTTTATAACGAGAAAATTCAGTCGATCCCCTCTTGCTCGTAATAACCCAGTTTTACTGTAGTTATTTAAGAATTTCATCATTAGATTATATTATCAAGTGTATTGAATATATATTAGTCTCAAAAGAGGGTAATAATGACATGTTTAATATTGCAAAGATTCCCTTCGAACTGTTAGAGCAACACATTGCCTTACACGCATGGAGGATAATGCAAGATTAATATGGCGACGTGTGTTTCTGTCTCAGGTGTCAGATTAATTCGGCAATATATGAAGATGTCACGTCTGCTCTGACATAACATACACCCCCCTCAGCCGTACTCTGATTATGGGAGATTATTATTCTAACTAACGAAATCAAAGATAATTTCTATTAAGTTTATTGCCAGTCCACAATCGTATTTTTGTTTATATTTATCTACTAAAATAAAAAAAAAGAAAGATTTTCCAGTGTTGTAAATAATAGCAAAACAAAGTGTTTTATTTATAATTTAATAAAAGTAAAAAATTGGACGTTTCTATGCGTATTTTTACGTTGTTAACAAAAATATTATTTTCAGATAACGTTGAGTATAAGATTTTTTAATTGATGTCAACTTTTTGTAAGAAATAAAGATCTTTAAGGGTTGTTACTTGTTAGTCAATACTTATCTTACCTATAAATTTGTTGGCACACCATGTTTTCAATTAAAACAATTAAAAATATCCAATGGGCCTAATTTTAATATAAATAAATTGTGCAACAAACATCAATTTAAATGTATTAAATTTTTGATCCGAATGGTTGAGTAAATAAAAAAATAAGCAACTATATTCAAACAAATTATTCATTAGAAAGTTGGTTTTTGACGACACCGACTCTATTGTTTTAATTTTTCTGTAAAATAAAATAATTCGAAGAATATTCATTTCATTTTTATTATTGAAAAGTAAGTGATTGTTTTTGCCAATCAAAGACTTTGTTTATAAGTACTTTTATAAAGTATTTAATAAAACCACTAGAACGCACTAGAGAAAATAATATAAAAACGTACACTTCACCTAGTTTCCCTCAAAAATCATTCTCAAATAATGAGGGTTTTAGGTTGATACAACAGGTGATATCTATCAAGAGATGAAAATAATAACCATTATTATAAGTTCTACGTAATTCTCATTCATAAAGTTATTCAAAAACACGTTTTTATGTAGAAAAAATGATTGCAATCATTGTCGAAAACAACACAGATATCTGTTGTACAAATAATATTCTACGTATGTTGGCAGTACTGTAATCTAGTGTTTCCCAATCAAATTCCATGATCCCTTTTTATCGATCGTTAAATTAAGTCAGATAGCTTCAAATAACCTGTCTTGAGACAATGACTAAGCAATATTCAAATGGTTACTATAAATCTAAGTATTATTCATATGCGCCTAAGACTTTTTACATTTTATCAACGTACTTAGATCAGGTTTAGTAATGGGACACTTATAAATATTCGTGTTAAGACCAAGAAAATACCAGCATTTTGTTTAATTATTTTGAAGTTTACCGCTATAAGTGTTGTTTGTGTCATTTTTTTAATTATCTGATTACTTCATCTGATAGAGCGCAAAATTTTAAACATCGCGGCACATGTAGAGTACGACCCCTGATCTAGTCTTTAGTCAAGTGATGTCTCGTATTATTCGTTTTACCTACCGCCAGCATGATTTAAAAGTATATTGAATATTGATTGCCATTAAAAGAATAGAAATATTGCCGGCAATATTTCTATTCTTTTAATGGCAATCAATATACAATATACTTTTAAATCATGCTGGCGGTAGGTAAAACGAATAATACGAGACAGCACTTGACTAAAGACTAGATCAGAAGTCGTCAACCTTTTAAAGCCTACCGCCCACTTTTGTTTATTTGTCATTATAAAATTTCCTTACCGCCCACCAAAATTGCTTTATTTCAATCCAGAATATGGGTGAAAAAAATTCTGGAAGGAATTTAGGAGAAATAAAAATCCCCCAACGTTCACCACGGTAGACTTTACCGCACACTAGTGGGCGGTACGGACCAGGTTGACGACCCGTGGACTAGAATATTCGACCAGTTTGAGTCAATATAGCCACGTGTTGCTATGTTATAAACCACCACACATGCTCGGATGCATATTGCCGTAAAAAGTTACTTGTTAACAGACGAGTTATCGTGTATTTGGTGCACATTGGGAACGAGATAATTGAAAAAACATTCAACATACACCGACGTACGACAACTACAGTATTTCGAATATCTTCTGAAATTGTTATGTAATATTAAAATTAAAGGGTGCGCTACTTCAAAAAGGTTAGGAAACACCGCCGTAATCGATTCTGTATGCATGCATTCCGATCAAAACGAGGTGAGTATGATCCAACTATAAATCATTTGCGCTCGGCCGGTGCAATATTTTAGCATTCAGTTTCGACTGACAACAGAAACGAATTAATTTTCCATTTGTGTCATACGCGAAACGGACAAAGCTTCTGTCAATATGCCTATCTCTGGTTTGATAGATTTCAATATCAATCTATGCTGACGTATTCAATGGGATTCTGATGTTGCCAAATATATGAGATAATAAAGTAATTGAAAACAGTTACGTTGCTTATTTTTTAAATTAAGATGTTGATTATTTCATTTCAAGTATTTTTCCACACAAAAATGATTGAGTTGTCTTTTGTTAGACTCAATCAAAACATCAATACATTTTAAAATAATTCTTTACATATTGTATTCATAACAAAGATTGTTAGTAAACAAAGATTGTTAGTAAACAATGTCTTTTGTATTCATATTTTATTGTTTAATATTATATGTCTCATTATAAATATATAATAATAATTTCTCAAATAATATAATTTAAGATAGGCTTATGTTTACCAGTCAGTCAAACTCAACAAAAACATAACGATTTAAGCAAATAATAAAGTAAAAATTAAGGTATATTTATAACCACAGCCAGTGCTGGCGCGAGGTAATTTGGCGCCCTAAGCATCGAGTTGAATTTCGGAATTCGGTTTTGATAAATTTTTGTTCGGCGACTTTGAAATCTTAGGAATTGACAGATTTTTTAGCTCTTCCCAGAATTTTTAATTTCAAAACCCCATGAATTTGCGGAATTCCCTAAATTAAAAAAATGACACCATTTTTTTAGCTCTCGCTCAATATTTTGTTGCTCTATAAAGAGCAGAATTTTTTATAATTGCAAAGATTTTTTTAAGTTTTCGAGATACTGCTTGAAGCTTGCTGCATAATTATTAAAGTATAAGAAAATATTTAACTCTTCCATTTATGCGCCCTCTTATGGTTTTCGTCCTCAGCGGTTGCCTAGTTTGCCTGTATAGTGGCGCCAGCCCTGTCCACAACAACCGTTTACAAAATAATGTTGATAGCTATTTCTTTAACATGCCTTTGTCAGATTTAAAACACGTGCTTCAAATCTTGAATAAAATGTTCAATAGAACAATATACAATATAAATACATAAAAAGGAAGTCTGTAAATAGATTTTTGTATGGCAGGCATGAAAATCGGTCACTGGTTTAATGGTAAGTATAGTAATGCCCGTAGTTTCATTAGTTATTTTTTTTAATTGGATTATAGCTTTCTTTTCGAAAACATTAATGTTTTCAATGTATGAATTGACTTTCTACTTATACAGTCAAAAAACAAGACATAGTAAGATCGATTGGTTATAAACCAATCCTGTTATATTCTTATCCTTCTATCCCGTCTTATTATTATCATAAAAAAGAGCTTTAACACTTCTTCTACGGTGCTAAAAAACCTTTCGATACGTTGCTGGTCTTTAAAGGACCAACTGAAAAACATTTTTTAATACTTGCGACTAGGGCTTGTCAGTTTTCAAAAACCGTTTTTTCGGCTAAATTTGTGACATTCGAAAACCGTTTTTTCAACTTCGTAACCGGTTGTGCCGAATTTTCCTTAAACGATTCTATAAACAAAAGGACAGAAAACTTGGATCTTTTATTTGATGGCTTAAAGAACATATGCCTCACATCATTACTCAACAAAAGGGTATTTTCGATACCAGGAAATTTTGTTACAAAACGATCAGTTTTGTGTTTTCTTAAATCATATTTTCTGAGGAGTAATACCAAATAATTTCTTGTTGGGTACTATTATGTATATAAATAAAACAGTTTTAAACAACAATTGGCATTGCAAAGAAATTACCAATAACATTAAAAGTGATTCTAAAATAACACAAAATTAAAATCACACACACACACATCTAACATATAATTAAAAAGTCATCTCAGATTAATAATTTTTTCATTTAGAATGGCAATTTCAAGAATTTGTAATTTTTTCAATGCCAATTGTTGTTTACAACTGTTCATTTTTGTATGAATAGCATTGTTAAATTATATTTCTTATCAGTTGACGATGCTCGTAATGAGCAAAACCGGTCCTGATATATTAAATAAAGTGGAATGAAGTATAAAGGAATATTGTGTTTTTACTAATATAATGCCTTTCCACCAAGTATTGACAGTGAAAACCCTAAAAGTGAAAAAATATACTATCAGCAAACAAAAGTTATTTGCATAAAGAATTTTTAAATTATTTATTACAGTATGTATTGTAAAATAATTTGTTCGGAGCTGATAAAAATTGTACTCACTAAGTTTTAAATTGATCTCGATTCAATCGCAGACTGGAATACTTCGATGATTAAAAACAAGTTATTGGCAAAATAAAAAAGAACGGTTTTGCATAAAACGAAGCGACGTTTAGTATTGCGACCCTAATCCCCGCGAGCTTTAAGCTCATACAGCAAGGAGTGTTGCGGAAACAAACCCGTTTTACTTAGTCGTTTAGTTTTGAGTTCGTTTATTTTAACGCTAGAGTTAACCACGTTGGTACTCCTTTGTAAAATCACTAGCGCCTGAAAAACTTAATATAAACACAAACAAAGTAATAATATGTTTTCCTAGGTTTCTTGTGTATTAAAATGTGCAGTCTTAACAACTTTTTATTATGAAAATAATTTACCAATATTATTTTATCCAACAATAATTTATGTTTATATTTTTTACTGAGTTGCAATAGATCAGTATTTTATCGATTCAACAACAAAGCTAGCCCGTTAAATTGCTCACATACATGTTACAGCTAAAATTTGAAATCTTTTAATTGTATACATACATAAATTATCAAATTTTGCTGAAGTTTACGTCGTAAAAATCTCGATTCACTTTTGACTTATTTATGTATGAATAACTAATTATTATAAACGTTAAAAATGAAGAAGGTATACAAAGTAAAAATGACGCTTGTTATGATTCTGTTGGTAAGAACTTGACTTTACCGAACAAGTGGGTCTGGGCTTGATTCCCGATAAAGACAACGTCAAATTTAGATTTTTTTGAATTTTAATTGAAGGTTTAAAACGTGGGTGTTTGTGATTTCAATTCTCAACGGGTTGATCATAAATGACTTTTTTTATCAAGCTTATTATCTCGTATGATCTTTCAACTATAAAGATTTTGGTACATTGGCATTAGCTGTAATAACAAGCGCTAGCCAGGGCGGAAATATTATTATGGCTGATGTTAGGTTTCGAAAGATATTTTGAATAGAAAGAGAACGAGAAAGACGTTGAAATTTTTGAGGTTATGTCAATTTCTTTATGAAAGGTAAACAAAGCAACTGCGTGATTGCGCGTTCTTTTAATAAGCTTGCAAAGTTAATTTGCACTTCGTTTATTCAAAATAATCATTTATTTTATCATATATACTGTCACTGAGGAAAAAATACCACATTGCTTATCGTTCTTTCAAATAAACAATTAAGATTTACTTATTTTTTATATACTCATTTTTGGTGTTTACTTTGTTAATGATAATTCATACTTAATTGGTTTTTTACGTTAAAGTTTACATTGCTAAGCGGACTTTTTATTTATAGTTTTTTTTTTTGTATTTTGCTGCAATTTATTTGTTTAGTTGTAATACCATATGTTTGTCATACCTTGTTTTTCTTACTTAACTTTTGTATAAATATCACTGTTTCATTGTATTTATTATCAGTTGACAATGCTCACAACGAGCGAAACCGGTCATGATCCAATAAATTTTATGTTGAAAAAGTACTAAAAATGTTTTATTATTTTTATTATAATGCCATTCCACCAAGTATTGACAGTAAACACCTTAAAAGTGATATATATTAGATTGTGGCAAATACAACATTTTCCGACCAAAATGTAATTTTATGCCAAAATGTCAGTTAGAACCTTTTCAAAGTAAGGTAAGTCTAAGCCATTATCGTAAACTTACATTCCATTATTTTGCAATTATCCATATTACTTTGTACACAAAAATCAGAGAAAATAGTAAAACTATAATGCAAAGTTATTAGCAGGTTGTGCGAAAATAATATCGTGATTGCATAATAAAGTTTACTCGTCCCGTTACAACAATGAGGTACATTATGCACACATTAATGATCCGCAAATCCTCTGGTTAAAAGCGCTCCGTATGAAGTTCATAATCCCATTATCCGAGGCAGACTGCGATAGACAGAATCACGTACACTTTACATAGAGCTTTCCCGACGTGAATTCGTTCGGTATTATTTTATGATATGCTTTGAATCAAAGTAAATTTGCAGTTTCACGAGGAATTAAGACGATATGGCGTTCCGGCGCACAACGTCCCTCCCTATTTATGAAGGAAAATTTTGTAGTTGCTTTTGTCTCGGTGAGCTTCCTATTCACATTGCCAGAAAAGATATATTTTAATTTATTCACTACACTTTGTTTATCTTCAGATAAAGAAATGTGCACAAAATTAAATTTGAATAGTTCAAGTTAGTTACAAAATCTGTGTGAATGTACATAATTTGAACGATTCAAATTTAATATTGAAATTCCACCAACCACCTTCAGCCGAAATCTTAAATGTGCACAACTATTCATTTTCTAATTTGCACTCCCAATGTAAAGAATATGATCTTCTTATCTTAGGAAGTTTATCTCTACAGAAGAATGAAGCATGAAAACTAACGATGTTTACCACTATACCAAGGAGTCGATATGTTATATTTTTTTTTAAATCGATGTCTGCTCCCAATGTAGAGCATATGGCCTCCTAATGGAGGTATCTCAATAAAAGGTTTTCTACGAGAACCGTTTGTTACTCAATCGCTCAACCTCACTATTTTTAAAGTGAGTAGTAGGAACAGAAGGATAAGGCTAAGACAGGGCTAATGGTTGGCTAATCGCTATTGCTACACCCAGTTATTAAAGAATCAGAAGGATGGGAGAAGACGAAATGATGTGAACTGACATCACAAACACCCAGTCTTCGATCACAACTTTGAATTGAATAGTTCTCAAATTCACTGTGATCTGACCGGAAATCGAACCAAGACCTGCGTGAATGGTTGAGCAACCTCTAACTATCTGACTCACAGCAGGCGACAAATATTTTTTAAATATTGCGTAATTTACTAATTTCAAGTAATTTATTAAAATCAGGACCGGTTTCGTATATGTTCAACTGAAAAATATACATTGATACATTTTTAATTAGTTATATAAAACCATGTAAGATGTTACAAACAACTGTTACTAGAAATAAGTAAAAAAGCAATAAACATGCTAAAAAAAATTCAATTAGTAACAGTAAGCTGACTTAATTTGAATCGTTCAAATTATGTACATTCACAAAGATTTTGTCACTTACGACCCGGATGTCACCTTTCAGCATCTACAAGCGTTCAAGTGCACGAATGAACTTGAACTGACGCTTAGTAAATGAATGTTTCGTGTTTGTATAAGAAATAAATGTATCATTGAGTTTAAAGCCACTGCTGGCGAATAAACTGACTATAAATAAAATATTCAAAGCGTCTTACAAATAAATATCAATGATTTCAAAGGTTCACTTAGGTATATATTGTTTTTAATTTTCTTTTAAAAATCCTCAATTGCTAATTTTGATAATGAATGCTTAAGATTTTTTTTTATACCAATATGGAGCATATGGAATCTTAATGGAGTTTATCTTAACAGAAGTGTTTCTACGAGAACTGCTTGTCACTCAGTTGCTCAACCTTTCTTTTTCAAAAGAGAGTACGAATAGGAGGAAAGGTCTAGGACAGGACTAGTGGTTAGCTAATCTCTCTCGATACACCCCGTTCATAGGATAAGATGGGTGGGAGGGGGGAATTCAAGACATCACATAAATCCATCCGATTGAAAAATCAATTTATAAAACTACCCGTACTGGGATTCGAACCCGTGCCCTCCGTAGCGGTAACCAACGACGCTGAGCACTCGACTCGATATATGTACTATATTAAATTTATTGTAAATGAAATTTCTTACTTAATTGGACAAAAACAATTTCTTACAAAACAACATGTCTCATAAAATTCGATAACTTTATTTTACCAATGATAAGAAACAAACAATGTTGAGTTTCTGCCATCTTCAATGCAGTAATGTACTATATCTACCTGTAATAAAAAATCATTATAAAGTCATAGTTCAAAAACCAAAAACCAAGAAGTAAAACCAAACATCAACGATGTTCCTAATGACCACTTGTATGCAAGTACCTATTCACTTCCATTGGCTGAAGTTTAGTTTATTTTCCTTACTTCGTTCAGACATTGTTTGTCTGTATTTTCAGAAAACCACTGGAAAATATTTCTTGGTGCACACACAATAAATACATGCAAAATAACTTGATGTTCATATTTCAAATTCAAATTAATGTTGAAACTAAATAATAATGATGCATAAAAATCATACAAGTGATACGTATGTTGCATTTATATAAAATATTTTCAAATTGTAGTAAAACAAAGGCTCGTATTTTTTTGGTCAGAATTTAAATAACATTGGTCAGAATTTTTACTGCCCGCTGTGGTGTAGTTGGTTAGAGCTTGCTATACCGATCAGGTGGGTCTGGGTTCGATTCCCAGTAAGGTCAGTATCAAATTGGATTTTTTCAATTTTAATTTAAGATCTAAGACATGAGTGCTTGTGAAGTTAATTCTCCTTGAGTTAATCTCATGTGACTTACAAAAATTTTCATTGAGTACATCTCGTATGATCTTTCAACTTAAAAATATTTGACGCATTGGCGTATGTTGTAATGTCAAATATTTTTGTTTAAATTTAAATAACTATAATAAAAAAAATGGTCATAATTTATCGGTCAGAATAAATTGTCATAATTTCAATGAAATTTAAAAAAAACTTAACCTAACCTACCAACCAAAATTGTTTTTAATTATTCTGACCGTTCAAAATTTTATTCTGACCAAAAATTGATTTAAATTCTGACCATTTAATTTGTTTCCTAAAACATTTTTTTTATTATAATGTTAACATTTAAATTGTGAATACCAGGCGTGGGGAACCTGCGGCCTTTTGGCTACCCTGGTGCGGCTTTCTGACCAATTCTGCAAATTCTGTACATTTTTGTGAATTCGTAAATTCCTGAGAGTATTTGAAAATTCCTGGAAGACCTAAAAAAAGGTGCCACGTTGTTAACTTGGGTAAATCCGCAAATTTCTGGGCGTTAGAAATTGGCATGAATTTTTTTCCGGCCAAATATTACCTAGTCAATGTTCAGTGCGACCTTATGTCGAATCAGACTGAACAAATAAAGCACTTGTTAAATTCAATTGTAATATGCTTGAAAACTTAAAAATTAAATTAAAAATAATAAATAAAATTGATAATGTTGTTATTCCTATCATAAGATAATAGTCTATTTGTTAACCTTGCGATGTTAACTCTGATGATGATAATCAAAGAAGAAAAACACGTGTCACATTTTGTAACACACCAATTGTAATAGTAAAGCTATCAATTTTTTTTTAATACCGACGAATTCATCGAAAAAAAATGAATAATCTTTTTGTAACTGAAATCTGGCAAAACAATTTAAAAGTTAAAAGAAGTCAAAGTTAAAAATTTAATCACCTTAAGCACCTTTGCTAAATCCCTAATCTGAAAACGGAAGGACAATAGTAATGAGGATCATTAGGTACAATAAAATAAAAATCTACTCAACTCAAATGGGTCCTTAGCACCTTAAGTGTCGGTACTGAATCGAATAAAAAAACAGTTGAAAATTGATTTGAGCCGGTTGAATGAAGGGTTCCCAGCTAAAAATCGTTCACCATTATGGTGATTTATGATCGTCGCTTTGCACTAACCTCTCACTTCTGACCCTTCGCTACCCTTCAGTCCATTTCATGACAAGGTTCACCGTTTGAACATCTTGTTTTCTTACGGGTATTAATGTACCTCAAATTTTCAAAAGAAATTCACGAAAATCTGGCGTATTTTATAAATTTATACGAGTTCAGTTTAATTTGTTCGTTTTATTATATTCATTAATTTTTTTTTACTAATGACCCGGGTTTCGTCTTTTGGCATCTTCAAATACACGGATAAACTTTCACGGTAAGAAATAAATTTATTAATCACTAAGTTAAAAACTGTTGATGGCAATACGGAGAAATTTTACTAATGATTTGATTTTAATGACATTTAATTAGTTGATAAAATATTCACTTAAACATATACAGTCTTTGTAGTCCTTTGAAATTACACGTTATTATCGTTCAAATGTTGTAACATGGGACTGCCTACTGATTTAAATGGTGGGAATTTTCAATAATACTATTAATTTGATCGCTGGAAAACTTGTCATTATAAAGTTAATTGTATGTACTTACATATATGAGTAAAGCAGTGGTGAGGTTGGAAGATTCACATGTTCATTTAAAATTGACAAACTAATTAACTGTGCCCTTTGGTATTGAAATTCTACCAGACACTTTCAGTCGAAATCTTCAAGTTATGATACGTATTATATGAGTATATTGGGGTTAGGAAGTAGTACTTTAACCAAAGTTTTTACTTAATAATTTCTCAAATGATATTTGACTTTGATATAATATTTGAAGAAATATTTAAAATTTGTGCCCAAATGCATGTATAGGTACATTTGATATTCTTCCCACGCATAGCCAATTTGTTTTTTTAAATGGAGTGTAGAGACAGTGACGAGGCCAAAAAAATAATTTCTTTGCCTCATCTTTACAAAACAATAACAGTTTTAATATTGTTTGAAGATCGAATGGGTCGGAGGGGATGTAAACATTGAAAACAACTTTTTCACTAGAAATAATTATATAAATCGATTAAAAAATCATCGTTTTAATTTATCTAAATGGAGACTTGAATTTGTGGGACAATAAAACTGAATAAAATCAACGCCCAAGAGCACTGAGGTTTCGGTTACAGAACGAGTAAACAAACTGCTCTCATTGATTATTTATAGTTAAAAAGATTCTATAAGATTAAAAAAATGCAGGCTTACAGTTCAATAATTCAATAAAGATCATTTACTTTGCAAAATGAATGGCTTCTTTGAGACTTAATTATCAAGAAAAATAAATGCAGACTTTTAATAATATTTCAAAATCAACTCGATAATTTCCTATTAAAAACAAATCCAATTTCTTTTTTGTGAATCGCTTTGCTATCAAATTACTGAGAAAATGGCCAGAGATTGAAAGGCGAACAGTTAGACTTAAATAAATGTCGTGCATTTATTTTTATCGAGGGTCCACTCTTAATAATGGACCACGCACAAAGCTAACGACGGGGGCCCGGTAAGAGGGCCCTGTGACTGGGGGCCGAGGTGCCATAAAAACATCGGTTATGGATGCGATGGAATATAGTCACCTATCGTTTTCGACTGCTGAAGGTGGTTTTTTGTTATTCTCAGGGGAATAAAACATTTTTGCATACGGTCGCACAACAAAGAGGTTACGTAACTTCAAAATTATAATTTTATTTAAGTTAATTATAGTATGTATCAAAGATTTTAAAAGACAGTTACGAAAACTTTTAAATTGTATATTTGGGTAGCAAATTTATCATGAGTAACTAATATTAAAGTTATAAGCTTTTTTAAATGTTAAGTTTGTGTTTATTTTTTATAATATGTCTCCCGCTGTGGTTTAGTTGGTTAAAGCTTCTTCTACCGACCAAACAGGTCTAGGATCGATTCTCGGTAAGGTCAATGCTAAATATAAATTTGAGACCTAATTTGTGGGTGTTTATGATGTCAATTAATTCGAGTTGATCAAGAATTCTTATCCGGTTTATCTCGTATGGTTTTTCAACTTCAAAATATTCGTCGCGTTTGTATAAGATGTAATTTTTCAATACCGTTATAATAATATATGAAACACCTAAACAGGTATTAAAATTGGTACATTTGTTCAGTAATGGAATCCCTTACCATAGCCGTGGTTGTTAATGAGCTGAGAATAATTTTGCCTAGCAGTTTATTGAAGACGTTTATGCTTACTTTTTTATCCATGTCCGCTCTTCATGTGGAGCATATGGCCTTCTAATAGAGGTATCGCAAAATATTTTTTTTGACGATAACATTTTGTTAGTCAACTTCTCAACTTCTCTTTTTCCAAAGAGAGTAGTAGGGATAGAACGATAAGGCTAGGACAGGATAATTGCTCCCACTACGCCAAGTTATTGAAAGATAGAAAAGGTGGGAGGGAAACTAAGATATCAAAAACACAACAGGAATCGGTCAATCAAAAATAATCTGTTCGTACTGGGACAAACGTTTCCTCTAAGCTGCGCGCGCTCGCGGCTGCGCAACAGTTTGACAGCCTTTGCGCACTCATTCCGAGTTGGTGCGTACTCCAAGACAACTATTCAATTAATATTTGATTAGACCGCGCAGCTTTTAAAATTTCCGAGCAGCAACCCTCTTGCCTTAGAGGGAGCATTGACTGGGACTCGAACCCGTGAGATCCGGCACGAAAGCCAACAACGTTAACTGATGCGCCATAAGAAGCGCATGTACTATGTTATGTTAACTACTGATTATTTATTGTTTACTAAAAAGCTACGTGCCGCAGTTGTCAAAGACTGCCTTAGATAATTGCGGCACGAACTGTTATTAGTTGGAGCACGTGAGAGTCATGCATAAGGACCAGTATACCCCCCTGTAGCCAATAACGAGGACCCCCTTCCAATTTAATATCTACCTAACAATAACCAGGCCTTAATATGTATGACAAATCATCATCAGGAGGCTTATCAAGCGATTTCTAGAATGGCTATTCTTCTATCAAATGAAAATATATATATTTTTGTTTTTTTTCAAATATAACTTCCTTTAATACAAAATGCTGGATCATATGGCGCAGAGATTAGCGTTGTGGGGCTTCGTGATAGACCTCAAGGGTTCGAGCCCCTGGACGAACAGCATTTTTTCTCCCACTATTTCTGATCCTTGGACAACTGGGCGTAGCGAGAGCGATAAATTAACCACTAGTCCTGTCCTAGCCTTGTTCTTCTATCTCTATTACTATCTTTGAAAACAAGAGAGGTCGACCGACTGAGTAACAAACAGTTCTCGTAGAAAAACATCTGTTGAGATACATTCATTAGGTGGCCATATGCTCCACATTGAAAGCGGACATGGAAAAAATACAAAATATTACTCAATATAAAATAATCGATTTGTGAAACCAAACATAATTTGTTGGGTCATGAATGATTGAGAACATTTTAATATTTTTAACACCATCAAAAGAGGCTAATTTTTTTTCTGTGCTATTTCTACATTGTTAAATAAATTATACTAAAACTTTATAATTATTTGTTAAAATTGGGCACTCAATCAAGATTTTTCTTATGGTTCATATTCTACAAAATATTTGAAGTTTACGATAATTTGATCGGAATTTTAGGGAGAAAGCTCAGAGTTCATAACACATGTGTGTTAAATATACGTTATTATTCCTCGCTGTGGACAGTCCTGATAAATATTTTTTCTATCAACTATACAATTTTATTAAAAAAACACAATATTCCTTTGTACATGTTTCCACTTTTATTTAGCAAGATCAGGACCGATTTCATCGGCATTAGTTACCAGTTGAAAATGCTAGTCATGAGCGAAATCGGTCCAGGTTTTGCTAAATATAAGTGGTAATAAATACAAAGGAATATCGTGTTTTGTTTTTTTAATATATTACATTTTCATCAAGTATTGACAGTGAACACGCTAAAAGTATACAATTTTAAATAAAGAATACAAATTATTTTGGGGGGTACTTAAGCCTTCAATCCCTCCCCTCCTTGGCTCTACATATGCATAAAATCATTTAAAAACAATATTAATTTTAATATAATACAGAGAAAAAGAAGCGGCATCTGTTATCATAGTGAGACTTAATTCAGGAGATGATTTTTATGAATACTCGGTGAAGCGAAACCCCTTGGCTCTACATATGCATAAAATCATTTTAAAACAATATTAATTTTATAATACAGCAAAAAAGAAGCGGCATCTGTTATCATAGTGAGACTTTATTCAGCAGATGATTTTTATGAATACTCATTGAAGCGAAACTACTTCAGATTTTTAATTTAAAAAATGTTTAATAAGTACAAAAAGTGGTTCATTTTTTATTGTAATGCGTTTCCACTAAGAATTGACAATGAATACCTTAAAAGTAAATTTATAATTTATTATACTACTTTAATTTCCATAGTCAAGTTTTCGACGCGCTTAAACTGATGATAATGTGTGTTCTATATTTTTCCAAAACGTATTTTTTTTATTCATTATTTCTCACCATAAGAACAAAAATACTCTGCTTAATTCTTTCTTCTTTCGATTATTTTATGCTTACCAAATATTAAAGTTGAACAACTAACAGTCAGTCTTTGCTAAAACAATCCATGTTGAGATGTTATAATATAATCCACTCTACGGTGAAAGCAAACTTTGGTGCATTGCAGCAATTTTTGGTTATATTAAGCAATATTTTTACTTTATACCAAATTCAAAACCTATAAAAGACTACTTGAGCGCCAAAAATGGTTTTAAGTTTTTGTAATACCTGGCTTTAATGAGAATAATATCTATTCAAGGTTTTTACTATTATATAAATGATCATTTTTAAAATTATGTTTCCAGTTTTTTTGCAAGATTTTACTGTTATCACAATTCAAAAATGTCTTCACGTAAAATAATAAAATCAGCTTTTTCAAAACATAATTTGGTATGTACTGCCATGCTTAAAACGTCATGACTAAAATGTAACTGATAGTCTTCTAAGTAGCTGATTGGTATCTCGTTTACTTGTAAAAATATCTTCAAGCAGCGAATCATAAACGATATCAAATAATACTCTTTCTCGGAAATGTATACACGAGACAATTTTGAATGGGTTTTGTTACACCATGAATTTCGCCAATCGAGTCTTGTATAATAAATGCTTTTTTTATGTAACTGCCCTTTCAACTAAAGGTCTGTTGACTTTAAATATATAGATTAATTCTCATACGCATTCTTTAATTCGTGTCTTTCCTTTGTATTCTCCATCCTAAGAAAAACTACAAATTTACTTAATTAAAAATAAATGATACTTATTTTTAATCGAATCAAACTAAAAATATGTTTGAGAGGTCACAAACAATAAATTTAAGTAAATCTAAGACTGAAAACATTAAAAATATTATTTATAACATAATAAACGAATTTATTTAATTATTAGCAATAACGAGAATTAAACTGTGTAGCGGGATTATTTTTTTGTCAATCCAACAGCCATAGGTATTTTCAAAAAGAATTTTTGGATAATGTACAAATTCTTACAAGCAAAAGAATAAAACAATGTTATATTAAGTGTAGGTTTATAAAATGGATATTACAAAGGCAAAAAAGAAAAAAAAATGAGTTTAGGAAGAATTTGTGTCTTTTAATAATAGTCTTGTAAATGCTAGATAAATAAAGTCATTGGGCTAAAGATATAAAATTGCGTTGAGGAAAAAAGGTATTTTTTTTTCATGTCCACTCCCAATGTGGAGCATATGGTCTTCTAATGGAGGTATCCCAACAGAAGCTTTTTCTACGAGAACTGTTTGTTACTTAGTCGCTCAACCTCACTTTTTTTCAAAGTGAGTAAGTAGGGGAAGAAGGATACGGCTAGAACAGGACTAGTGGTTGACTTATCGCTTTTGTTACACCCAGTTATTAAAGCATCAGAAAGATGGGAGGATAGGAAATAATGTGAATTGACATCACAAACACCCAGTCTTCGATCACAACATTGAATCTAATAATTCTCAAATTCACTGTGATCTGACCGGGAATCAAACCCAGACCTGCGTGATCGGTAGAGCAAGCTCTAATCAACTGGGACACGGCAGGCGAAAAGAGTATTTACGAATAAAATAAACATTTTTTCTAAGAGATTGAGGTTGTATTGATTATGGAAATGATTGTATATGAAATCTTCGCTTGTATGACAGGATGAGGTAAGAATAGGGTTGAAAATCACGAGAAGGGTGAGTATTCGAATGACACTCTGAAGTGCATTACCTTATCAAAACACCCGTGAGAAAAATCGCATTTGAAGGCTCAACAAACGACTGGGGTAAATTTGTGTTTCACGAGCTTAATATTTAAATCGATAGTTGCCGCCAGCGTGTGATGCGGTCAATAACTTTTGTTATTCCTGTTAAAATTAAAGTGGAAAGTGTTTATATAGACACAGCTTACTAAGTCCGGTAATATAAATTTAAATAAGGTGATTTATATCTGCATTTATCATTATCACTCAAAGTTAAAATAACAAAGAACAGTGTATAGAAAATGAAAAGATATAAGAATAAAAGAAAAAACATTGTGATTATCGAAAAAAACGTGTTTTGAAAAGGCTATGGGTTACGTCCTTTATCCTTTCCACAGTCGATGTAGTATTATATTTCAACCAAAATAGTTTCTAATTCAATCAACTAACCTTCCTTTTTAGTGAAGACGAGAATAAAAAAGAAGTCACCAGTCTATCAAAAGATATCTCCAAAAAATCTAGAATGTTTTATTTTGCTTACTATCAAAAATAAGAAAAACATTTATAAATTGATACTTCTTCTTATTGGATTTTGTTTTTCTGTAGTTAATTTGCTGCTTTATATTGTCATTGTAAAAATATTATTCATTTTTTTTCCATGTCCGCTCCCAATGTGGAGCATATGGACTCCATATGGAGTTTATCTCAACAGAAGTGTTTCTACGAGAACTGCTTGTTACTCAGTTGCTGAACCTCTCTTTTCCCAAAGAGAGTAGGAATAGAAGGAAAGGGCTAGGACAGGACTAGTGGTTAGCTAATCGCTCTCGATACGCCCCGTTTATAGGATAGGATGGATGGGAGGGGGGAATTCAAGACATCACATACATCTATGCTTTTGAATATAAATTCATAAATCGATTGAAAAATCAATTTATAAAACTGTCCGTACTGGGATTCGAACCCGTGATCTATGTGGCGGTAGCCATCGACGTTGACCACTCGACCACACACACTATGATACTAAATTAAGAACCGTCAATTTTAAGCTGGACTAAAAGAAGTTATTTAAAAATAAATTGAGTTTAAAATAATCACGCTTTTAAAAAGCATAAAGTATACTAACATAAGCAAAAGCTCGCGTTGAATTATCTTACATACAACATAATCTTGATCGATCACACCATATATCACTCCAAATTTTACAAAAAAAAAAACACTGTTATAATTAATTATTAAATTAAATTGCTTTCCTGATTACCATCGGGTAACTTACAAAGCTTCAGAGAGCTTTTACTTTCGAATTTAATTCAATCCATTGCTTATGACGGATTTTAGGAAACGCGCAGTGGCTCCCAACAAGCCTTAAAAATACGTAGCCCATCGTGACGCTAACTAATTGTCTGACGCAAAACTGGCGCAAGATAAAGTAGAGCGATTTTTCACTGTCTTAATTTTTGTATCCAGATTTGCCTTCATTCGATTGTTTTAATACACGCTTTTGTTTTTGTTTGCAGGTGTATTAGGCTTCTGAAAACAAAAGTCTATGTCTATGTAAAGTCAAAGTTAGACATGTTATTGTCCTTGAATCAAGGTTATTTCATATTTTTCTTAACTCGTTATACTGAGTAAATGGATAACAAATAGAGTTTTTGAAGCGTAAAGTTATTTTTATTAAATACTAGCGGTTCCCGGCAAGTGTGGCAATGCCACTCAAAGAAAGAAAGTCTTCGCGTTTTAATTGTGTTTTTTGAAGTGCATGTCTTCTTTTTCTGTCTGTTTAACGTTTGCTCCCCATTGTCTATGGTACGACACACGTGCCATCTACTATAATTTAATTGTACTTCGCCGATAACCTTCGCGCAAGTTGCATGAACGGTATGGCAGAAATACAAACATTGATTTTTATATATAAGATCTACTGTAAGTTAATTTTAATATGCCTTTAATCTTCCCGGAAGTGCAATCAAAAAGTTTGTCGAAGTTTTATTATAATCGGATCAGCGGTTTGGCAGCCCATAGAGTACGAACAAACAATTATTAATTTTTAAATATAAGATTTATCTTACTATGAATTTGATATCTTTAATTATTTTTTATTCAAATTCATTACACAGCTTCGCCAATAATTCCTTTTTTAATCTTTCATCTTCCTCAACTTTTAACCCTTAGACTCTGGTCTACAGTTTACGCCAAAGGCCATGCACAGTTTACGCTGTACGCGACAGACGGATGTTTACTATGAAAATGAACGATCTAAGTGTGATCTCATTATCACACCTGACATGGCGCAGAAGCACTGAATGTAGCATGAACCAAAAACTGCGTCTCTAGTTAATTTTAAGCATTATATCGCCCAAATGTCGCGACGTCTAAGATTAAAATAAGTTATCAATAAAATTCGTAAACAGTTGTATTTAATTCAATCGAAGAGAATTAAAACACATTATGTATACTCAATGGCAGTTTTATAGCGTCGTCTTCAAGAATGGTCAAACTAGTCAAAAGCTTACCCCCCGCGATTCTCATATACTCTCCAAACTTCATATTGCAACCATAAAAATGTGTTTTGACTTATTTAACAAAACAGCCATTAATCCGTCTAGTCATAAGAACTGATACAGCATATTCGAGAATGACTATTAAACCACGTCAACTGGCGAAAGCGTCAGGTAATTCTTTACGTGCCCAATGGCGTTTATAATTGTAGACCAAGAATTTTACATAATATTACAGTTTGATAACTTATTAAATATTCAACAGGTTGGGTAAAAAAATTTCACACGTATTTTTCCTATTTGAAAATTATTTTTAGACACAGTATCGTAAAGTTATTTAACCCTTTTAAGGGTATCTTCAGATAAACATACAATATACATCGATCAATAATTTTTGGCAGTCACATTATTTTTATTTTTCTTTGCGAATAAGCAAATGTTTGTCAGAAAATCAGTGACCATATGATATTGAGCGTAGAATTATATTTCGGGTCGAGTTTCTTCCCAGAATCATCATCAAGACATCAGTAGAGAGCCGCATGCTCACAGATAAAAGAAAAAAAGATATAGGTAGTCCCGAAATTGTAGTGGTGGCCGGTAAATGTGGCATTGGATCAATGCACCCCTTGTTTATGCAGAGGCGGTCATATTTCATGAAATAATATTCAAACATAATATTTATAACACTCACTCATTTTAAATTCATCATATACTTAGTAGTAGAAACTTTTAGAAAATTATTTAAAAATAAAGATGATTTTTTTACATTACATTTTTAATTATTCGTTTCAAAATTTAAAAAAATATATTTTCTTCTTGTTATAATAAAAAGTATTCTACCCAGTTTGATCCAAAACAAAATATATTTTTTTTCATATTTTTGCATTTAGTAATAGTACAAAATATACGGAAAAAGTAATTAAATAAAAAATACTAATAAAAAATGGAATAACTAAGTAATCAATTTTAATTTTACATATATAAATAATAAACTTATATCGTTTATCCTAATACGAAAAAGAGAAAATAACCAAATATTTATTTTTTTAATATTTCATATGATTTTACATTCATTTTATTATTTTTTTCCCATACAACTATCTGTATATAAAAAGGGTGACAAATAAAAATTCTTTTTATTACGCTGGATAAATTCAAAAAGATTTTTTGAAATTGGATTTGTGTGACCTGATTTTTTCCCGAACGCGTCATAGCAAAAGACTGATAAATCCATTCCAACACGTAGTGGTAAAATCGCCTCTCCGGTTTTTCCAGGTTTCCGGTATTCTCCGGCCTAATTAGGTTCACCGCATTGACTTGCTTATTTTACGCTCGGTCTGGTTATTATAATAGTCGACGAACAAGACCTTATATTATAATATTAAGGCCGAAAAGGTAAAGAGCCCAATGAATAAATTCGCAATTACTATTCGTTAAAAAATATCTTTTAACTTAAATAGTTTTAAATTAAAAAAAACTTTTTATTCAACCGTCCCCACTCCCCTTAATCAATGTATGTAATAATATAAATTTAAGATTTTTTTTAAATGTGCCAAATAGTTGAAAGATCATACAAGAAAAACTTGAGGTAAATTGACACCACAGACACTCATGTCTGAGGTCTCAAATTTAAATTTGACATTGACCTTACCGGGAATCGAACCTAGACCCACCTGGTCGGTAGAACAAGCTCTAAACAACAAGACTACAGTGGGTGACAATATATATATACATATATAGTTTACAGTTATAGTGTTTTCTAGAACCAAGTGAAGTGCAGTTACTCAGTCTTTTGCTTTGAAGAGTATCTTCATAGAAGGATTGGGCTAGGGAAAAATTAGTTATGCGATAATTCCTGCGATCCATTTAAAGGAATATGTAGACAAAAGAGGTTGTAAATATTAAATTTATTTTGTTTAGATAACATAAAAAAGACACACGCCACCTGCGTGGTCGAGTGGTCACGGACTTGTATCCCAGTACGAATAGTTTTTTCAATCGATTTGTGAATTCCTGTTCAAAGGCAGGAATGTTTGTGATGTCTTAAATTTTCCTCTGTCAACCATCTTTCCCTAAAAACGGAGCGTAGCTAGAGCAATTAGCTCTTTCCTTCTAACATATTCCCACGAGAATAGAATTCAAGAAAGGTTGAACAATTGAGTAACAATGAGTTCTCGTTGAAAATTATCTGTTGAGATAATATCCATAAGAAGTCCATATGCTCCACACTGGGAGCAGACATGTTAAAATATATTATAGCAGTGTTTTAAAGCGGAGGTGTCAACAACTTTTGCAAGGGCAAATTGATTTTTTTTATAATTTGAGGGCGCTACTAAAAAAAATGTTCATTTACTCAATTGCTTACTCTGATGATGCAATCACACATCTATGTCAATCTTTATGATACTAGCGTATTTTTTTTATCTCAGTGTATCTGGACTGTTCTGCATAAAATCAGTAATGTTTAATGCAAATAAGCCGTTATTTAAATACATATTTTGTATGTAGTTAGAAGACAAAGTTATTATACAATAGTTAAATAGTTTTAACAAAGTTACTCTGATTTGATCATATTTAAAAGTGTGATATTTAAATTCTGTTTGATTATAATACACGTTATCTTATGGTTGTCTAAATAAAAATATATTTTTTTAAAAGGACATTTGATATGAAAACCAAAAGCTATGTCAATAGCATTGAAAATCAAGTTATCTAGTTGTGATAAGGTGGCGATAAGATTGGGAGTATTTTATAAATGATAAATGCCCGTAATGATATCTTACCGTTGGGATAGAGAGAATTATTGCTACCTAACGTAATGTTTTATGACCCCCGTTTTGCCTGCAGCCACTTGTTTGGAAATTTTAGATTAATCTTGTTTCGCGTCTAATATGTTTTCATATATTTTTCTCAGTGTGCGGTGTACGGTTGGCATTTTTTTGACACACAGATAAATTGGGTATTCTCACAATAATAACCCAGTGTATATTTCATTATTTTTACCCTTGGACGTACGTACTCTTTTTGTTTTTAAAATTCGTTTGATCTTTTGCAGAGCATTGTATTACTAGCAGACGTAACATAATACTTTTGCTTTACCCCATTAAATCTCAAGTCAGTTTTATCATCTTTGACTTGAGAGTAAACTTAACACAAAGAAATTGTTGTCTCTCTTTTGTTTTGTATCTATTTATTTATTGTATTGATTTAATTATATTATATATTAGCTTATTTTTAGCTGTAGAGTTAAGATTTGAATTGATTATTATAAATACATCTTGTACAACGACCGATAATCTCTATGCTTTATTTTAACAGCATATACATTTTCAAGATGATATTTGAAAGTACATTTTTGATATTTTAATCAAATACATAAACAGTTGAAAATTACAAAACATCTAGCGATGAAAATTATTATTTTAATTTGAACTTCCCCAATCACCATGAGTTTTAATTAAATTTATCAATTCAAGTATCTTTAAGATTATGTTGGTCGACTTTTCTTTTTTTACATTTAATGGGTTTCAAGAATAAAAGGATTAAGTATATAAAAAAAATCTTTTTCAATCACTTCACGATTTGTTATATAGCAGTGAATAGCGTTAAAAAGCATGAGTTTTTCTTCTAATCACAATTAAAGGTTTACTATGCAAATATCATATTAAAATACGCCAAGCAAAATTGAAGGTGTTATATACGTTTTATTTAATTATTTCTTTTGTATTTTATCCTATAGTTGGCAGTTAATTTAACTTATTAGATTTATTAAATATTACCAAAGAGTGGGATCATTTTTTCTTTTCATCTTTATAAAAAAGAAAATGCCAGTGTTCATTTTATGATTTAGCTTTCTCATATTTTTGTATTTAGTTAAAAATGTACAGCAGTTAAAATTATATCTCATTAGTTTTTCTCATTAACGAACTTGTCATCAATACAGCTAAGTACCAATTAAGTCAGATACTTTCTTTTTGTTAGTAGTGTTTTTGCTTTTAATTATTCTTACTATTTGCTGGGTCGTCTTTCGCTGAATTTGAGAGTAATGCGAAACGTCGTCCTCTCCACTCCCCATCTTTGTTTATCATAGAAGCAGCTGGCTAGAGAAGAGTCGATGAGCCTTGTAATTGGTACGGGGAGTCCCTCGGCATGCATTACATTACTAGGAGAGCTTTCAAAAGCTACGGGGACAAAACTTTATTACTGGCTCTACACTAAAATTGGACTTCTTACACCACGGGCAGTGGAACCAGCGAGCGATCATGGCACGCCAGAATTAGTCCCGAAATTTAAATATTTAAGATTAGTTTTATTGGACCAAGGTAAACACGATTTTAATTATAATATTTTAAGTTTTCCGATTATTTGGTATGGGTAATTCACTGAATGGTTTAACGTGACTTAAAGAGAGAGAAAACATAGTTTTACAAAAGACGATTCCGTTTTAACAAAACTTCAAATACTATACATAATTGCGTGAAGTTATTTTCATTGTTTTGGATAATTATATATATTTTTTAACTCTTGTTTGCTGAAGTTTTTCATACTGTATTTAAAATTAATGCTAGCGAAATTGTCCTATGACAATATTGGAATAAAGAAAATTCGATTTCTGTAACCCGATATATTAGACTTTGAATACAATCAATCAAAAGTTTTTTAAACGGCTTGATTAATGTGCTGAATCAATATTTACTTTTAAATACGTCTATTGTCAATAGATTTCGATATGTAATAAAATCTTTTAATTTATATTGTAAATTAAAAGTGAAGTAAGATTATTGGGTTATTAGGAATTAAAAATTTATTAAATTTGATAGTCATTGAAAATGAGAATATTTTATTCATATCATTAAAATAAAAATACATGGAAAATATGGGTGTTTGTGATGTCAATTCTAAACAACTTTTTTTCATATGATCTTTCGACATTCAAATATTACTCGCGTTGGCATTACCTGTAATGCCAAATACTTGGGAAAGCTTACTCAAAAGCGGGAAAAACACAAAATTGTCATTAAGTTATTTACTTTAGTAATGTAGAATATCACTTTGTTACAAATTTCCCAAATTTGAATTATATTTATAATAACAATCATTCATCACTTAAAATTTATTAATCTTTGATGATTTTTTAATTATATGTTATAGGTGTTAAACATTTTAATTTTGTGTAATTATAGAGTGACTTATAATGTAATTTGTAAATTCTTTTCATTTTTAATTGTTGTTTACACCAATAGCTGTATTGCCATTTTTTTTAAATATAGCTGTTAGTTAACACAACTGATACAGATCACTCATTTTATCTTAACTAATATTTTGAAGTAATACTATATGCTGAGAAAGAACCAATCGACAATCTATAATAAATTTGACATATTTCAAAGTGTACATTTTACTTTCGATAAATATTTATGGTAATTGATAACTATTTTTATAATTACGACAAATTGTGCTCATGTAGTTTTTTACCGATTATATTAAAACTCGATATTTGAAGTATGTGATTAACAATAAATACTAGGCTTTTCGTATATTAAAACGACCTTGTTCTGATTGATTATCAATAGTCTAGTATGCTTACACGGAAAGTTAAAACCAACAAAGTAACATTTTTTAAAAAGAAATATGTATTTTGATATTTATTTATTTTTTATTTTTTACTATGACGATCAGAAAACTTGTAGTAAATAACACAATAAGCAAATACGTCGTCTCTTACGCTTACGAGGTTTTGGTAAACACTTTCAAATTAAATATTCCATTACAAATGAATATGGTTCAGAATAGGGGTATAATTACTGTTTAAATAAATAAGAAGAAAGGATCATATTTCTATCCCTCGAATAGGTCGAGGGTAAATAAAGAAATCTTTACGCTTGATTGAATTGAAACCATTTCCGATTCGATTGATTTAGTAACTTTTTACATCAATCCGAATTGATTTAATCTTTTTGGCGTACAGCGGAAAGCGTTCGTAGCTTGTTTGTTTGTACTAACCATGGCTTAACCCACTCTTTTATACATTACATTTTTTTCTCTTGATTTATAGCGTCGCCAAAACATTTATTTCGCTCGCGCTTGGCAATCGGCCCGAAGTCTGACTGAGCCAAAACTAACGGGCCTGGAAGAATGTACACATTACGTATACACATTATTTAGAGCCTTATTTTGCCAGTACTTGGGCCAATAACCTTATTTTAACGTTATTCCGCGTATTTTTTGAAAAAATATCGTACGCATCAAAAATAAAATGGCTTTTTGCCCGAATCGAGTTTGTTATGTAACATTATTTTGGTTATATTATCTTTCTTGATACTGAATGAATTTAACCCATCCAATTCTATATATATGTTACAGATCTGTCGCCATGCGGTCAAAGATGTTGACCATTCTTCTATTCGGTTAACAGTCTTGGAATAAAATCTTTCACTCATTGATTTTTCAGTTGTTTTATGAATTTACATCTAAGCCGTACATATTTTTGGTATTACATCATTCTTTCTTTCGAAGCTTAAAAATAGAGCTCAGACAAAGTGACTTATCAACTATTATCTATGTACTCTGAGACAAAAAGTTAAGCGTTATATTTATAATTAAGTTTTGTTGAACTACCTTACACATGAACGGACATGTTTTCACAAAAAAATATATACTGAATTGCAACGTTACATTCTGTAGCACGCTAATAACAAAAAAATAATACACATTTCTGTTAGTTATATATACCTACATAATTTTATGAGACAATTTTTTTTACTTACGACAAAACAAAGACTATTAAACACTTAAGTTTATAAGAGGTAAAACGGATTAAAACAAAAATGTATTATCTTCTTTTTTGTCATTTTAAGTTTTGCTTAAGTAAAATTTTGTACTTATTCTGTATTAAGAATTAACGTGTCAAGCAAAAGAAAAGGGGTTAATTAATTTTGATAGTCCTTGTGAAACGAGCTTAATTATGGTAATTAAAAGGTTTTTATTTAATGAACACTTTTATTTTCATAAAGTACATGAAAAAGAGGTTATTTCTAATAGTAATTTATTATTAAGCGTTTTACGCAAGAATAATTGTAAATATAAATATTTTAAATTATAGGCGATCAGTAAACAATATAAATGATCAATTTTTAAATGTAGTAATAAGAAATAAGTGAGCATCAAATTTCAATTGAAAAATAGCTATTGTAGCATACAATTTTATATTTTATATTTTAAAAATCTCTTGGCCATTTCGAGTACCAAAACTTTGCTAATATTTCTTTGTAAATTAAACTTTTCAGATATTTTTATATCCTTAATCCAGACAATATGAATCAAATAATACTTTTTTTTACCATATTTGTTTTCAATCTAGACTACATTTACACTTTTTGGAGATTATTTCAACAGATATGTTTCTACAAAACTACTTATTATTTGTTTGTAAAATCTTTTTTTCAAAGAGAGTTGAGATAAGAGTGAAGCTATAGAAGAGGACTAGTGAAAAGTAAACTATTTTCGCTACTTCCCTACCCAAGGATCGTTTGAGCTTAAGAGATGTAAAGTCATTGCATACATCCATGCCTTCGAACAGAATTCCATAAATTCCATGTCTACCCGTTTTAGAATTCAAGCTTGAGATCACCGTAAACCAATTTTAAAAAGTAGAACACTTGACTACGAACACAGAAATTGATATATTTAATGTTTATTTAGTATAACTACAAGTTTCTACCCTTCCTTCGATGAAGTTAAATCACTCACAGACCCGTTTCAATTTTTTCCAAAACGTATATTTGCCGCCTGTGTGGTCGAGTGGTCAACATTGCTTATTTTAGTTATGGAGGTCACGGGTTCGAATCCCAGTACGGACAGTTAAATAAATTGATTTTTCAGTCGATTTATGAATTTCTGTTCGAAAGCATGAATGTATGTGATGTTTTGAATTCCTCCCTCCCACCCATCCTATTCTATAAACTGGGCGTATCGAGAGCGATTAGCTAACCACTAGTCCTGTCTTAGCCCTATCCTCCTATTCTTACTCTCTTTGGAAAAAGAGAGGTTGAGTAACTGAGCAGTAACAAGCAGTTCTCGTAGAAACACTCCTGTTGAGGTTAACTCCATTAGGAGTTCATATGATCCACATCGGGAGTGGACATAGTATAAAAATTTAAAAAATATAATCCAATAAGGAGCATATGGCCTTCCAATGGAGGTTATCTACCAAAAGAAATCTAGGAAGATTTGGTATTTTTTATGAGACTGATTTTAAGAGATTGGAAAGAAGACTTAAGGTAAAACAAACACAAATTTTTAAAACGGAATTCGATAAATTGATTTTAAAAAATGCTCTTTTACAGGGATTTGAATTAGTAAGATCTGTCACAGAAGTAGAAGACGTTGACAACTTTTAGGGTGTTCACTGTCAATACTTGGTGGAAAGGCATTATATTAATAAAAACACAATAATCCTTTGTACTTCATTCCACTTTATTTAATATGTCAGGACCGGTTTCGCTCATTACGAGCATCGTCAACTGATAAGAAATATAATTTAACAATGCTATTTATACAAAAATGAACAGTTATAAACAACAATTGGCATTGAAAAGAAAATACCAATTACATTAAAAGTGATTCTAAAATAGCACAAAATTAAAATGTTTAACACATCTTACATATAATTAAAAACATAATTAATGTCATTATTTTAATTGTATCACTTTGTCAAAGAATTCCCAAATTTTAATTATGTTTGTAATTACTTTCAATCCCCATTCTAAATTTATTAATCTGAGATGACTTTTTAATTATATGTAAGATGTGTTAAACATTTTAATTTTGTGCTATTTTAGAATCACTTTTAATGTAATTGGTATTTTCTTTTCAATGCCAATTGTTGTTTATAACTGTTCATTTTTGTATAAATAGCATTGTTAAATTATATTTCTTATCAGTTGACGATGCTCGTAATGAGCGAAACCGGTCCTGACATATTAAATAAAGTTGAATGAAGTACAAAGGATTATTGTGTTTTTATTAACGTTGACAACTACTCCACACACCCGATAATATTTAACATATGATACATATAAAGTGTTTAAGAGTTATATGTTTGAATCAATAATTATTTAAATAAAGTTACAATCTAAAAAGTAGTACAATTTCAAAAACCTATAAAAACTACCTGCCATAAAATCTAATGGTCTACCTCCCCTGCCGTACAAATGGGCTCAAAATGATTGTTTAATACAAAGCTTATTTTATTTTGTAGAGAACAATATTTTGTATACTGGAGGCATTAGCATGGAACAAGTAAGTAGAGTAACACACACGTATTTTGACAATCTACAATATTTGTGTATGAGCGATGAACGTAAACATAAATTAAATTTGAATCGTTCAAAGTATGTACATTCACACAACTTTTGTCACAAACAGCTCGGGTTTTTCCTTTCGGCATCTTGTTTGAAGTTTGAACCCATTGCTGGCGAAATGGATTAACCCATGTAAATGCGTATTAATTTGAATGGTGGGTAATTTCAAGAATTATTTTTATTTAGTTTGCTGGAAAATATTATTTATAATTATATTTACTTACATATAATATACAAGAAATTTACCTGCTGATTAAAAAATGGTAAACTATTTAACTGTGCCCTATTTATTTCTAAAATTTTCTGGAAAAACAACTTATGCTCATTTGTGTTTGGGTGTAGCATTTTAATTCCTTCGTCTGCGTTGAAAAAATGGTTCTCAGAAATCAGGTGGTCGGCAAAGGTCACCATGTCTTTTTTAAAGTTATAAATAATATGAAAAAATATCATCATTGTTAAGTTCTACAAATATTATTTTGTATATAATTGATAGCCATTTCGTCATGCTTATACCATCATCCTTACTATGTTCTGAAGGCATAAATCAACTTTTTAATAGAGTAATGAAATTTTTCAATAGTTATATACATATATAGTTTGTGGTTTTTGTTTATAAGTGTCCAATATTCAACGCTTTAGGTGATTATTCAATTTTTTGGATGAACAAACAGATTGTATTCAAAATATTCATGCCGGAATACTATTGTACAATTCGTTTATGCTGAAATGTATAGAATTCTTGATAATCAATATATCTCTTATAAGAGTAAAGTAAATGAAATAAGTAATTTGTGTTAAAAAGGAGACACTAGACTTCTAAAAATATTCAAATTGAGACTCTTCCTTAGAGCAAGTATGTGCTTTATCCAGTTTTATGTAGGTTTCTTATTTAATATCTAGTTCGTTTATAATTTAAAAGATTTAAAACAAAACCTAAAAATAAGATAAATTTCAACAATTTAATTTAAGTATTAATGCTTGCCTAAGAATCAAAACACATGTTTTTAAGTAGGTATTACAATGTTTTTTTTTTATTTTAAGCATTTTAAAAATAAAAAAAACAATAAAAGTCTAGATAACAATTATTTATAATTAAAAATTAGAATCACAATTATCATTACAGTGTAGGATTTTCTGTATTTTTTTTTCCAATTTTAATTAAATAAAAATTTCTCGGTTGTCAATGTCAACAGAGTCACCCTTTAAGATATACATGTACAAGTACAACGACCACTTTATAGTTCCACAAAGTTGGTCCGCCGTTCAAACCGCAGCGAACTGAAATATGCTGACCATTGTGGAAATAAGAGCACTGTGAAACTTCCAATTGTGGAACACTGATTTCGTCCACCCCCACTTGTACAATACACGTAAAATGTACAAAACGATGTGTACTAGTTCTATGCCTTGTAATACAACGAAGCTTCAAAACGGGAAAAATTTTCTGCGTGGGTTGTACTATCGTTTTCAAACCTGTTATTGATTTATTTGAAATTAAAACGTTTGAAAAACTATTTTTTTAATAAGTATCCACTTCCTACTATTTTTACGGCTTAGTAGCATGTAGTTACATAACTTTTGACATTTATGATTCGTGAACACAAAAAACAAAAAAAGTCATTTGTTTTTTTCCAACTTCTTAGTAAAAACAAACTCTCCACAGCTCTGCTTATTTTAAGTTAGATTTATATTTCACCCAAAATTTAGTTGAGTCGTCGAGCGTTAACGTTGTTAATTCAATTTCCTCATATTCAACCTATCTTTAAACAGGCGTAGCGAGAGCGATTAGCTAAGCACTATTCCTATTATAATAATATCATTCTATCTATTATAATAATATCATTTTTGAAAAGGAGAAATTGAGCAACTGAGTATCAAACAGGTCTCGTAGAAAACAAAAATATGTTGAGATACTTCCATTAGAAGAACATATATACATTGAGAGCGGATATGGATACAAAGATGTATTATTCAATTATTTTTACATGCCGGTCTCTTACAACAGTATTTATTAAATATATTTGTCAGATTGACTACAATATGATATTATTTAAGTTTGGTTGAGAGAAATTGTGTTTGTAGGTATTGTTAATTATTATAATTAACATTTAGCCACATTGTTTGTGTGGCTTATTTTACTTTGCATTTGAAATATGTAACATTTTTTTATCTTACTAGTTCTTTTAATCTGGATAATAGTGAATTATTAATTTCCGTTCTATGCAGAGCCCCAAACGATGCACACAGTGAAATTCATCCCTTGTTATTCTCTTAACAAGTTGTATACCTGTGAAATGGCTTAGTCAGAGAACAAAAGCCGCTTAGCGAGTATGCTATTTCAAATCAACAACAGAACATCGTAATTAAATATACTGTAAGAACAAATAAACACAGAATGATACTAAATTTTGTTGTCATATTTGTGTTTGACTTCATATGACAAAATATCTCTCGCGGCTCGGAGACTAGAAAAATACTTCTCTGCGATGGGGTCGTTTAGGAACTCCAGTGATTTCCTCATTATTGGCCTTATTCTTATGAATTTCAAAAAAAAAATAGTCTAAGGGCTTTAAAATATCTCTCTGCATCATTCCTCATACATTTTTTTTATAAAAATCCGTGGTTTTTTAATAAATAATCATATTTTAAGTTGCGCGTAAAAAAGACGTCATTCCAGTGCAAATATTAATTTGCAACTGACGCGTTCAGCGGCGTTCAGCGCAGTTATCTTACAAACGATCGCTGATAAGCGGGCGCTTATCTCGTTATCGCATCGCGTATTTATACAAACTACAAAAGGTCCAAAAAACTATGATATAAGAATACCTTAATTATAAACATTGTATCACCCATATTAAAATAGATATTTAAGAAAATGTGGGTATTGGAGTCGCATTTCTTGAGCTTAGAACCGGAAAAGATATTAATTATCATTTTACTATAGATTAATGAATGTCGGGTATTATAGCAGAGCAGTTAGTGTGATTGGCTTCCGTGTAGAATTTCATGGGTTAGAGTCTCAGTATGATCAACCTATTTTTGGTCGATTTCTATTCGAAGGCATGGGTATTTGTGATCTTCAAAACCTTGATTACTCACTTGTCTAAAATTACTGATTACACATACCATACTTATTATCAGTTTAACTTAATTAATATCTGAGCTAGTCACACTTTGTGCTTGGTTTGAAATTAGACCATTAATGTGAAGACTAGGGAATCCAATCCCGAGCCAAAATCGATCCCGGTATTTCGGGGTTACAATTTTATGATCCCGGGATCCCGGGACTAGTCCCGAAATTGGGATTTTTTTTTATAGTGCTACACATTTCATTTTTATAAATAAAATTTATAATATTGGTCAAAAATTAATAAGACAACTTATTCTTTATTATATTCCCTATTATAGTAGAAATAATGAAATATATTTTTTGACACTGGTATTATATAAGAGCTAAAAGGAGTGATTTTTTGTTGAGTCTAATTTTAAAGAGTTACTCTATTATTGTTTTCCCACCTCAGCTAGAAATAGCCATATACATACATATTTAGAACAATAGAAACACCACTCAAGTTATCTACACACTAGATTTGACAGATAATAATAAACATAACAACGCATAAAACGTAAAGCAAAGCCGAAATGGCATTAAAATGAATAAAAAATCAATCAACATTGCAATATGAAAGAGAAAGATCCCGGGATTCGGGATCCCGGGATTGGATTCCCTAGTGAAGACTATACTCTTTTTAAATGTCGATAGCGTTGTGGAAGGCGCCTGTTTATTGTTGACTGCATACATACGACGAGTAGTAGTGGAAATTCAACTTGTACTTGTATAACATATTTAAAAAAAAAAAAAAAAAAATCATTGACCAGTTTATAGAAAGCTTTTACGTTGCATGGTATTAATTGGAAAATATGCAATATTAAACCCTATACTTTACAACTGATGGAACGTTTTCCATTTAAAAAGGAGCATAGCTTTTTATATCTGTCGCAAATACTTTTTTCCAATGCATCAAGCTGTTATTGTTCGAGCTATTTAGTTCATTCATGCATTCGCAATTAAAAATGGATTTTTGAGTTGTTTTGTTTGCATATAATGACGCCAGTGGCTATACAAATAACATTTTATGTGATGAAATAAAAACAGTTGCTCGTATAAACATTGATTTTAAAACATAAAATATAACTGCCATTTTTTTTGACATTTCGTTACCTTACTTTGAAAAGGTTCTAATTGACATTTTGGTCGGAAAATGTTGTATTTGCAACAATCTAACATATATTTTAATTTCAGAGTCATACATTTTTAATGAAAAAAGTTATCGGAATTCCAAAGTTCTATCTACACACTTTTTTCATATAGTAATTTTACAAGCTTCTAAGAAACAATAGGACTTTTTATAATCGATTTATAAACAATATTCGTCTTACAGTATTACAACTCAGTATATTTCTATAAAACTAAAATCTTTTGAATGAAGTTGGGACCACGTTCAGGTAAGACAATCGATCGGTAGGTGCCAACTGTCAAACGCATACTACATACCGAGTGTAGACAGTTCGGCTGGACGTTACAACCTTTTAAAACTCAATTATTATTGTCAGTTCAGAGCAAAAAGGTTTTAATTACAGTTTTAAGCACTGATTATCTCCAGATATATAGGGTTTAAATTTTGCTTAAAATTAGTAAAATGATTATGTTTATACTAGCTCATCACTAAAAGTAAATTTTTTCTTTTCAATTTTAAAATATTATATAATCAGTCAAATATTCAAACGCTCGTACCTCAAAACATGGTAAAGTGCAAATAGAACCTTTTCAAAGTAAGGAAACGATATTTCAAAATTGAAACCTCTCTCCAGGTTAAACACACTATCTACAAGGAAAAAGTTTGATATTTAGATTCTACTGATAAGAATATTTCTTTATGTCAATGAAATCTAGTTATTTTCAGGTATCGCCGCCTTGGGTAAACCAGGTTCCATCGGATACAGAATAAGCAATTTAAGATTTCAGAAGATGTAAATTTTTGTAGAAAAGATATTTTATTTAGTATGCTAATATTGAATAAAGTACTTTTGATAGAATACAGTTAAAATAAGTCGTCCCTAAGCATATTAACAGCAAACATTTAGTTGACTCACCAGAACAAGTTGTATTTAAATAAGTATTTTTTAAAAACAAAGTGTCTTATTATAAAACAAAGCTGAAAGCTGTAATGATAATAACATAATTCCACCATGCCTTTAAAAGACTAAGCTGTATATTGCCAGAATCGTCACCCCTACTCCCCCGAAGGTTGTATGTTTCATTTTGAGAATTTAGTCGTAACAAACGACGTGCGTTTGTTTTTATTACGCTTTCGCGACCAAAGATAAAGCAGTTTTCTACTTCACTTATCTCGGCAAGCTGTTTTTACGGTAACACCCTTTTTATGGGAGAGAGCGCCCCATTCTCTTATCCGATACAGCGAGTAACGCTGGTAACGTTTCCTCTCGTCACTTTACGCTATGGAAACCAGAAAGTTGGCTAATATGTTTATCTTACACTAAAGGTAAACAATTATATCGGAATATGTAATATTTCGTTTTAATAACACAAAGGCACATTATAAACAGTCAGCATGTTAACAAAAATTGGTGAAAAAAGTTTCCTAAAAAATTTTTTTTTTTAATCCATGTCCGCTCCCAATGTGAAGCATATAGCCTCCTAATTAAAGTATCTTAGCAGTATTTATTTTTTACGAGAGCTGTTTGTTACTCAGTCGCTCAACCTCACTTTTCTCAAAGTGAGTAGTAGAGAAAGAAGGATAAGGCTAGAACAGGACTAGTGGTTGGCTAATCGCTATTGCTACACCCAATTATTAAAGGATCAGAAGGATGGGAGGAGAGGAAATGATGTGAATTGACATCACAAACACCCAGTCTTCGATCACAGCTTTGAATTGAATAATTCTCAAATTTACTGCGATCTGACCGGGAATCGAACCCAGACCTGCGTGATCGGTAGAGCAAGCTCTAACCAACTGGGCTACAGCAGGTGACATTAAAAAATATATGTTTGTATTAATTGGTTCGTTCTTACACTGCCTTAGTTGATAAAGCCACATTTTGTAAGAATCGCATCTCATTTAAGATAAAAAAAAAATATGAAAAAGTGATTTGTCACAAAATATAGAGCTTGGGAAATGATGTTTTGAGTGTTGGAGAAATTACGGTTTGCTTGAATTTTCAATTTTAAGATTCATTTTTTTATAGTAAAAAACCTTTTTTGAACACTTGTTGAGATTTCCATTCAGAGATTTTATTATAGACTATCAGAACTGATATAAAACCGTATTTTTCAAAATTTGTGACAAATAACTTTAATTGTTTACTCTTTAATTACATTGAACAAATTTCTTGCATTGTTGTGGAGTCGGAGTCGGAGTTAAAAATATTATATGATGTGTATTCTCTCGCGGCTCGGAGACTAGAAAAATACTTCTCTGCCGATGGGGGTCGTTTAGGAACCCCAGTAGTTTCCTCATTATTGGCCTTATTCTTATGAATTTCAAAAAAGTAGTCTAAAGGCTTTAAAATATCTCATTGCATCATTTCTCATACACTTTTTTATAAAATCTGTGGTTTTTTTAATAAATAACCATATTTTAAGTTGCGAGTAAAAAAGACGTCATTCCAGTACAAATATGAATTTGCTACTGACGCGTTCAGCCCAGTTATCTTACGAACGATTGCTGATAAGCGGGCGCTTATCTCGTTATCGCATTATCGCGTTATCGCGTATTTATATAAATTACAAAAGTTCCAAAAAACAATGATATAAGAATACCTTAATTATAAACATTGTATCACCCATATTAAAATAGATATTTAAGAAAATGTGGGTATTGGCGTCGCATTTCTTGAGCTTAGAACCGGAAAAGTTAAAATCTTAAAAGTCCATAGTATTGCCGCTGCACCCTAAGTTGACAAAAGATTATCTTACAGTATACATATTATGTAAGCTAAAAGGCAATGATTGAAAAAAATAATTCGGAATCGGGGTCGTTTTTTGTAACCCACTCCACAGCCTGATTTATATAGTTCAACAATTATTTTAATTTTGTATTTAAAACTTTAGTACAGAAATATAATAATACAATAAAGGGACGACAAAAAACTTTTTTACTTATTCCAAAATGTCTTTATAATATCAATTTCATTTTCTTTTCAGAAAGTTGAACATAGATCAAAACCGCAGACCATAATTACAGTTACTTGATCAGATTTTACTTTTAATGAAGCATCTTAATACTAGTTTTTTTACGACTGTGATCTATTTTTCAAAAGAAAGAAAGAACACAAAAATACTCAAAAAGAATAAGTAGGTGGTTTACGAACAATCTCAATATGCTACGTTTTTAAAGACACAATAAGAGGTAGAAGAGTTATATATTTTCATTACATACATTAACGTCGTTGAAAACAAATTCATGTTTTTCATTTTTTTTACCATATCCCTCCAAGTATATGGACTCTTAATGAAGTTTATCTACGAGAACTGCTTGTTACTCAGTTGCTCAACCTTTCTTTTTCCAAAGAGAGTTGGAATAGAAGGAAAGGGCAAGGACAGGACTAGTGGTTAGCTAATCACTCTCGATACGCCCCGTTCATAGGATAGGATGGGTGGGAGGGGGTAATTCAAGAAATCACATACATCCATGCCTTCGAACAGAAACTCTTAAATCGATTGAAAAATCAATTTGTAAAACTGTCCGTACCGGGATTCAAACTCGTGACCTCCGTAACCGAAGCCAACGGCGGTGACCACTCAACCACGCAGGCGGCTAAATTCTAAATAAGAATTTTCGAATGTGTGAAAACCACAGCCAAATAGGTGGGATGCTGAAAAGAGTTGACCATTCCACCAACGAAACAACTATGAATATTATATGTGTTTTACTAAGCCTTGAAGCAGCAAAAAAATAATTTTAAACAACAAACATTTCATTTCGATAATTCATACATATTCAAAAACAAATCAAATTATTTTATAAATTCTGTCCAACGCGCTGTTATCAGTATGTGTCCTGAATAAACGATATGCATCCGTCAATCGAAACGCGAATTATTAATTAACTTGTGAGTAGTATGTTGAAACTGTGCGATGCATTCATTGTGCATGTTACAAATGCATTTTAAATATCATCATAAGCCTTAGCTTTAAATTATTGAGTTTTTTAATAATATTGCCGCAATGTAAACAAAAAATGACTTGCCTATAAATTGTATTTGTAACACCTTTTGTGCTGTTCATGAAATATGATTTATATTTGATATTTATTACGGTATAGTCAATGCTTTTTTTGCTAACGATTAACCTGTTTATTATTATAAAAATAAAAATATTCCAGTCAATACAGCGCATTTCATTGAAGAGATTTAACATATGTCAGTAAAAACAAAAAGGACATCATATAAAATATATGAATGGATTTATATGACATTATTCACATGAGACGTATTTGAAATTGTTTAGGTTTCAATATAGGATACCGTTTTTAGTAAAGGTAGTCACATACAGACATACTTTTATCATCTAATCTACATACGTCTTTTTTCCATTTACCAGTAAATAACCGAAAATATTTACCGTTTACCGATAATTTCAAAATGACGGTAAATTGAAAGCCTTAGTTAGAACTTTGTTAGAAACGTTATAAATTTAGAAATATGTGGTGTTCACAAGACGGTGCAACATTCTACACAGCGCGCGTCTCAAATTGACTGTCACTGGAAATCATATTGTTAACTCTTAAAACAAATCTCTAAAAATAGCACCCAATTATTAACAACTTTAGGAAATATTAAGTGTAGTGAACAATGTTTTTTTTACGTAATGTGTAGTAAAATAAAGTTAAGATAATCACATAATTTAACATGCGTAAAACTACAGTTCAAGCTGAAAACTCTTGTATTTCTATAACTAACTTAAAAGTTTTTTGAATCAATATGCTAATGCCACTATGGCGTAGACCACTTCTGTAGAGGGTCTACGGGAATATCGTAGCTGTAGTCGGGTATTCCCGCCGATGCGATGCTATCGCTTGTGTAATTATAATTAACTATTTGTTTTTCTCGTCACTCGCGTCATGACACGAAGGCGCAGCAAAATCCGATAATTAACTTAACGGCAACACGTCAAAGAATCATTTCGAAAGTAAACATTTTCCCACTACATTTTCAAAGAACCGCTGTTCTAGAATAATACTCATTTAAAAATTGCGCACATATTAATGTTTAAAATGAAAAAAATAATGTAAGATTTATATACCCGATTAGATGTTTTAAAATATGTATTGCTAAATCGATTTATTAATTCATCATATGTAATATTTGAATCATTCTCTTATGCCTTTACTGCTAAAAAATAATAAACAATAAAAGTCTGGCTATCGTTTTTAGGTTGTGATTAGCATCCATATCGCAAAGCGGAGATGAGTAACTGAGGAGTTCATATACTCTATCTAGTTGGTAGACAATGTTTAAAAATGTATAAGTTTTCCATAGTCGAATTTGGTGGTAAATAAATACCTAATTATTTTCATTTTTTTTATAAACCATTTCCGCTCCCAATGTGGAGCATATGGACTCCTAATGGAGTTTATCTCAACGGAAGTGTTTCTACGAGAACTGCTTGTTACTCAGTTGCTCAACCTCTCTTTTTCCAAAGAGAGTAGGAATAGAAGGAAAGGGCTACGACAGGACTAGTGGTTAGCTATTACTTCTCGATATGCCCCGTTCATTGGATAGAATGGTTGAGAGGGGGAAATTCAAGACATCACATACATCCATGCCTTTGAACAGAAATTCATAAATCGATTGAAAAATCAATTTATAAAACTGTCCGTACCGGGATTTGAACCCGGACCCTCCGTAGCCGTAGCCAACAACGTTGACTACTCAACCACACAGGCGGCTTTTTCATTTATAGCATAATTTACTTTCAAAATGATTGATTTTCTTAGCGTGAGATTTTTTTGATATATTTTTATTCTTTAAGCTATTTTAAAGACGTCAATCGCTGCTTAAAAACGTCATTTACTCAAAATTAAAACAGGTATATTGCTGATTTTGATAAATTGCGTTCATTTTGTTTTTTTCTCTTTAAAAATCATTTAAAATCTGAATAACATACTATTACTGGATGCGTGGTCGAGTGGTCAACGACGTTGACTTTGTGTTACTTTTTTATGTTAACCGATATCGCCAAATTCAATCTTAACAGTCAAGGAAGATTTTTTTGCATGACCTTTGATTACAAGTTTTTGAAGGAAAAAATCTTTGCGAATCTGCAAAAGTAATTTATAAATTATTACAAAAAAAATCAAGACACCATTAATTTGTGAACGTCTGATAAAATAAATTGATTTAATCAAAAGTTTTCTAGTTGTATAATAGGTACTTTAGAAAGGAATATTACTTTACTTATAACAAAATGAACGCTTTTTAAGCATACTTCAAAATGTTCCATTATATCATTTTTGTGTCAGTGAATAAATAAAAAGCTTTCATATAATGCTGTGTAAAAGCTCAGGGAGTCACTGATGTATCAATAAACCATCATTTATCATCATCACAGTGTATGACTGTCAATACAAAGCAAATGCCTAGACTAAAAAAAATGATAAATTATTTCACTAAAAGGGGGAACTTCGACATTGCGTTTATATTAGGTTGACCAGCTTTTCCTGGTTGAGAGTAATCGTTTTGTTACGTGATTAGTTAACATTTTTTTGTTGTTATATGGAGGGTGAGATTGTTTTCATTAACTGACACAATCAATCATTTTTAATTAATGTTGAAATATATTTATAATTAAATATTAAAATATTTATACTTTCGATGGATTCGGCGGTAACTTTGTGGAAGTTCATTTTAATATAAAATAAAAATAACTTTGATTATTCCACGTATTGTGTATCAAAATGTGACACGTGTTTCGCCTCTTTCAGAGGCATCCTCAGACAACTACTTTCGCAAATGTTTGCTTAAGTACGAATGATTTTAATTTTACTATTCTGATATATTATAATAAAGATTATTTTTATATTATTAAAATAAAAGCATTAATAATAAAGAAACATTATTAAATAATATCTTGAATAAATCAGGTGGTTCACCACTGTTAAATATATTTTCAAACGGTTTATCCAGTCCTATTTGATGCAACTCATTAGATAATCATTTCTTAATGTAAATGTCATTTTGTATTACCTTTATCGTTTGTTTGTTTGTTTCCCCCCCACCATTTTTATTTGATTTCTGTTATAATATATCAAAATAGTAATATATTTTCTATCGGTTTAACCCGTCTCAATTGATCCAACTCATTAGATAATCATTTCTTAATGTAAATGTCATTTGTATTGCCATTATCGTTTGTTTGTTTTTCTATCATCCCCTCCCATTTTATTTTGATCTTTATTATAATATATCAGAATAGTAAAATTAAAATCATTCGTACTTAAGCAAACATTTGCGAAAGTAGTTGTCTGAGGATGCCTCTGAAAGAGGCGAAACACGTGTCACATTTTGATACACAATACGTGGAATAATCAAAGTTATTTTTATTTTATATTAAAATATTTGCTTATGCGAATCATTGAAAATAGAGTTTTCAATTCATTGAAGATTTACTAAAGAAACTGCACAATACTTCAAATTTTGAATATCTGGAAAAAAATCTTGGAATTATTTATGACGTATTGATTAATTATCACGTGTTTTGGTGAGATATAAAAAAAGAACTTACCACTTTAAAAAAAAATCTTTTGAAATTTGGTGAACCATTATTGAAATGAATTTCAGAAGTCAAAGTTACTTTCTTTATTTTCATTTATTTGGTAGAAGTTCATTTTTATAAATAATGATAAATGTGGAGAGCTATTTTTAAACTGAAGTATTAAATTTCAAATGTCTTTTAAATTTTATTATTTTGTTAGAAACTTAAAAGAATTATTTTTTAATATTATTAATATTAGTTTTATAGAATAATACAATATTAGTATATTTACAACAATGACTAATTATGACTTTAACTTTTCCGGTTCTAAGCTCAAGAAATGCGACCCCAATACCCACATTTTCTTAAATATCCATTTTAATATGGGTGATACAATGTTTGTAATTAAGGTATTCTTATATCATAGTTTTTTGGACCTTTTGTAGTTTATATAAATACGCGATGCGATAACGAGATAAGCGCCCGCTTATCAGCGATCGTTTGTAAGATAACTGAGCTGAACGCGTCAGTTGCAAATTTATATTTGTATTGGAATGACGTCTTTTTTACGCGCAACTTATTTATTAATTATTTATTATTTATTAAAAAACCAAGGATTTTTATAAAAAAAAAATGTATGAGGAATGATGCAGAGAGATATTTTAAAGCCTTTAGACTTTTTTTTTTTTGAAATTCAAAAGAATAAGGCCAATAATGAGGAAACCACTGGGGTCCCTAAACGACCCCCATCGGTAGAGAAGTATTTTTCTAGTCTCCGAGTCACGATAGTTAATGAAACTTAAGCGCTTACTTTCGTAAGAAAAGTATATACAAATTCACCTTCACTAAAACTTGAGTATTTCATACATTGAGTTAGAACGTGTCTTGTCTCTTAAATAAAAAAGCAATGACAAAAACTAAAAAAAGCTTAAATCATTATAATGACTGGTTTTCATGACGTCATGAAAATCTATTATGTTATATTAATAACAAATCAAATTTATTATGCTTATTTAACAAATATTTATTTTTAATTCATCAAATTGAATGCAGAAATATCATCTTGAGAGATGCTCATGATGGTTTTTCTATCTCAAAATAAAGCTATTTCGCCAAAAAAATATTACTAAGTTAGCAATGAGATATCCAAATATCTTAAAAAAACATCAAAAAATACATAAACGATAATGCAATGACGATTTATATATATATTTTTTTTTTGTGGATGGATAATATATTTGTGCTACTTGAAATATTTTAACTATAGTATTTTTTTGTTGTTGAGCATCTTCATTTTCGTTTATTCTTTTTTTATATAAATCCACATGTCTCCAGCTATCAATACAAATAATCTCAGTTTTTTCCTACCTTTCTTTGATTACGTATCTCGTTTTGTTATGAAATATCATTTTATCTAACAAATGTTAAACTAGATAGAGTTTGTATATAAATATACAACATATTGTTTTTCCAAACTCTTAACATAATAACACAAAAACTTTAATCTTTGGACAACGTTTTTTGTTTTTTTTATTTATTCAAATATCGACTGTGGAAAGGAAAAGGACGTAACCCTCAATTATCCAAAAGAGCTTTTTTTCGATAATCACAATGTATACAACTTGACACACATTCTATCAAAAGGATGGAAACTGAAAATGCCGAATAAGTATCTAAATTTAGCTTTTAAGTTTGAAAAAGATGACCTTGTAAAAAATTAAAACCAAGAAAAAACACTGAAATAAAGGTTTTTCCGAGACAATTTCTTTAATTAATATTAGGTAATGTCAATTAAACACCACTTTAGAAGTATCCGTGCACTTCAAGGTTGTGTATAATTCATAATTTGCATGTCACAAAATCATCAAAACACGTTTTTAGCGCCTCCTGTAAAATTTGATATGTGTGGGTTACGTCCTTTTTCCTTTCCACAGTCGATATGGTTTTGAATACATACTGTTTATATAATAATACATTTTTACCTTAACATTTTAATTAATAAAAAAACTTTAGCGATATTAAATAAAATTCAGTCTAACACAATACATCCTCTCATCACTCTCACATTCTAATTTATATTGCAAATGTTTGTACTGTATTTATAAACATCATTTTAGTGTTTGGGCGATAGAATGGATGAGAGAATATATATTGTGTATCTCGTCTTAGCCAGTATATATAGCTGATTAAATGTAAGTTTAAACATAGTTCTGGTATAGGTATAAGCCAAAATAGCTATCAACTATCAACAAAATAACATTTAAAAAATCTGTAGATTCTACCAAGTAAACTACTTCATTACAATGTAGTTCTAAAAGTAATTGCCAATTCAACGAACAAATTGACTAGATATTACTTAAATATTTCACTCAAAGTATTTAATACTGAATATACGATATTTGCTATAAAAGTCGCGTCGTTGCATTCTGTGCCAGATCTCATGGGCTCGAGTCCCAGCATGAACAGCATTTTTTGGTTGATTTATCGATTTCTGTTCGAAGACGTTGATGTTTTTACTGTCTAAAATGTCCTCCCCTCCCACCCTTTCAGTCATTTTCTGCGATTATTTAATCGTAGCGAAAGCGATTAGTAAACTACTAGTCTTGTCCAAGCCTTATCCTTCCCTCATTACTACTCGCTTTGAAAAGGGAGAGGTTGAGCGAATGAGTAACAAATAGTTTTCGCAGAAAACACCTGTTGAGACACCTCAATTAGGAAGTGATGTGATCCACATTGGGTGCGGATATGGAATAAAAAAACGATATTGTTGAATACATATTTTATTTTTAATATTGCAATATTGGAACACACGAATCGGTTGTTAGTTGTTACCTTCATTCGATACTACAATTTACGCAAAGACTTTAAACAATAGACTATTTATTAAAATCTACGAACCAGAAACTTCCTGAAGAAAATTTAGTTCATCATAAATATCCGAATTTAATCTACCCCTCACACATGCCTTAACACCCCCTTTGATAGAAATGGACCTATTCTATACAGAAGACTGCCAGCATTTTCCATGCAAACGATCTGCTGCCGGCTTTAGTTCAGTTTTCAAACAAGCCGAAATGTAGACGTGAATATTTAAACAGGCACTGAGGGCATCATTGTTTCGTTTTCAAAGAAATTAATGCAACCAGCTGGAGGAAGGCTCACGTAGACGAAAGCTCCGTACCACCCTCTGTTGTAAGAGGAGTGTTCTTCGTGTTAGTCGATTACAAATATGTATTTTTGAATAATATTATTATTAGGTTTTCAATATTTTTCCTATCATATCGACTGTGGAAAGGATAAAGGACGTAACCCACACATATCAAATTTTACAGGAGGCGCAAAAAACGTGTTTTGATAATTTTGGGCCACATGCAAATTATGAATTATACACAAACATAAATTGCACGGAGACTTCTATACTGGTGTTTAATTGACATAATCTAATATTAATTAAAGAAATTGTCTAGGAAAAACTTTTATTTCAGTCTTTTTTCTTGGTTTTAATTTTGAACAGGGTCATTTTTTTCAAACTTTAAAGCTAAATTTAGATACTAATTCGGCATTTGCAGCTTGCATCCTTCTGATAGAACGTGTATTAAGTTTGATACATTGTGATTATCGGAAAAAACCTGTTTTGAAAGACTGTGGGTTACGTCCTTTTTCATTTCCACAGTCGATATTCATTCTCTATTATATATGGAGAAGATGTTATTTCCGAATACATAATTTCAATAATTAATTGATGTATATTTTCAGAAAACATCGATAAGTAAGCTAATTTCTTTTCACTTCTAAAGAAGCTTTTCAAATATGATAATGTATTTATGTTGTTACTTTTCAATCGCTCCTTTTATAGAGTATAACGGAAAACGTAGCAAGTAAAATTAGCCGTTTCATGTCGAGCAAAACCAAACTATAAACCACGCAGCAGGGTGAAACTGTTTCAAGTAATTAATACTTTCAAAGCCGAGAGTTTTTGCAAACTTTGCATTTATTGAATGATTCAAAAGCTAAATCGGTTGAATGAAAGTCTATCTTTAGTTTATTGAATGAAGTTAGATTTCTTTTAAATATTACATGTGTGATTTATTAATTGATTGCGTGCAATTCAATCATAAAAATTTAAATCTTTGTTGTAATAATTTTAAGCGATAAGTTAACAACTTTATTTAAAGACCTATCTTTTTAGGTTGAGTGACTTATAAACAAAAATTCGTGTAATTTATAAAAAATATCTTCGTAGGATTTTTAAAACATCCCAGTTGATTTAAGCATTCCTTATTACTTTATTCCGCTGGCATTTATCTGTAAAAATGAACAGGGGTTCAGTGGCGTGTTTAAACAGGGATATTTTATTTTTTTCAATTAACACATAAATTTTGACCAAAACGTACTATTATTTCTTCAAATAAATTCTGCACTGCCGATTTGTAAAATATTGATATCATCAATCTTTTTTTAATATTAAATGATTCTTTAATTGATAGTTACTTTTTTGAATGTATTTTAATATACTCTTAATTTCAAATAGCTCTCAATATAAAATAAATAAATCTGTTTATTTTAAAAAATAAGAGATCTCTGCTAAAGCACGCTACTGGCTTCCTGCTAATTTTTAACTGATAACTTTTAGTGGAATGGAAAAATAAAAATTGCTTAACTCAACTGGGATGTTTCGAAAATCTTATTAAGCTAGATTATATCAATAACTCAAATGTTTGTGAATAAGCCACTTAACAATTTCTTCAGATATAGATGTCGCTGTAGACCTTTGCACTTACCCTTAAGTCTCAAACGTACTTCTCTATTTAAAGATTTTTCCCATAAGGATTGAAAAAACTTTATTAGTGTTATTATTTATTTTCACCTTGCAAACGAAAATATTCTCTCGTGTGTACGACATACCTTGGTATTTAAATTGTTTTTTTTTATCCTATGATAAAAAGAAAATTAAATTAATTATAATTGAATATATCCTAATATTTTATAAGGCATCTACTGAAATTGTGTATGATGTTCTGTCTTAAGAATATGAATATCATAATAGAATAAGAAAGTTTGGTTGGTGAAGGAATAAGGGAGTAAGTCAGTTGTTTATGGGTCTCTAAGGACGATTATGAAGTCTTTATGGTAATAGCATGCAACGTGCCAACGGGCCCTGGACTCCAAACACAGCGGAGCTACCGCAAAACTGTTATATATAATATTAACATATATTCAGAATGAATACATCATGATGCTATTGCGTCGTGACTTCGTTTAAGGGACTCTGTAGAAATAAAACTGCTATCTGATATTTAAAATTTTTCATTTTTCTTAAAATTCATGATTGATAATATCAAGAAGGTTTATTGAATTGTGTTTGTTATGAAGATGAAAAATGATGTTTGATTCTTTTTGAAGACTCATAAAAATGTAAAGATGTATAATAATAAAAGTATAAATATAGACAGTGAACACTAATTACATAAAGCAGGCCTACTCAACCAAAATTGTAACCCGGGCCGCATTGACAACCTAAAAATTTAAAAACTTTTTTTTAAGGGACATACATACATTATACAAAAAAGTACATTTTTTTATTACAAAGAATTTCATAATTATTGATGTTTTTGTGAGAACAATAAATAATTTGAATGCAGAGGTAATCTGAAATCATTCAATCTGGGTAATTGTGTGAAAAGAAAATACGCATTGAAACATCGAAAAAATCCTAAACAGTTTCGTGTTTTTCATATAATTTAAAAAATGTTATTGGTTTAAATTACATAAATGTAATTTTAAATACATTCTGAAGTACCCGATACTTAAAAAAATATTCGTCATATATGACCGCGGGCCGCACATATAAGCGCCGTGGGGCGCAGGTTGGCCAGGTCTGACATAAATGATACATTATTTAATTTAAACTGTACTAGTTTGTTTGCAAGTAGTTAACTCTGTGCTTTTGTTGCAGTATCTATGAGCTATTTTTCTACTATGAAACAACAGGAATTGATTCATTAAACGTTTTATGGATTTGTGCTCGAAGGAATGATTTGTTGATTTTCAAATATAAAAAGTTGATCTTTGTTCGACATGCTCCTTAATTTATTGTAAATGAAAATGACATAACATGGTATAATAACTGACGTTAATGCATCATGACATGTAAAATATAATGTTTAAAGTACATGAAAAAAACAAATTGACATAGTTGAAAAAAAACAAATTATAACAAATGTAAAGATTTGAGTGAAAGTGCTTAATAAACAAAGCTTTTTTTTGCCTATAAAGGCTGTACTTTTTTAAGCGAATTATAACCCAGCTTATTAAACGTCATTAAAATCATCATTAGTAAAACCAATCCATATTGTTATCAACAGCTTTTAGCTGAGAGATAAAGTTATTTTTTATATATGCACGATTCAATTATATACCAATATTCAGTTTAAGCTCATACGTCTACTTCAGTGTTGCAAAAACCGCAGCCCAAAATGGCCTTTGTTGCGTTCCAAAATAAGAAGTACTTCATCACCAAATTTTCAAATAAATATGGTAAAAATCTGTGATTGATATTTAAAAAAATCATGCAGCAGCAAAACTTTATAGTCTGGTAAAAGATATTTAATCTGATAAAATTAGTTAACTATTTAATAACACACTTTTACCCTCTGCGGCTCGTGAAAAATTAGAAAATGGATACATTGGCCCTTCTTTCAAAAAGCTTGTTTCAACAACTGGTCTACTTGAACGCCCGAGGATGCCGAAAGGCGAATTTCGGGTTGTAAGTGACAAAAAGTGGGTGATTGAATAAAATTTGAACGATTCAAATATAAATTCGAAATTTCACCAAGCAAGTCTAAGCATCACCAAGTACAATTAAGTTAGTTATTAAGTTGTGATTAGAGATTCTGTGTCGAGACGTCCCGGGACTTGTTGGGTTTTTTGCTGTCTTAAGCCAGGGAATTTTTTTGGAAAATGTCCCGGGATTTCTGACTGTGATTTATAATGTGCTAATAACATGTTCATTTTAATTAAAAAAAAAAAAAAAAAATGGTTAAGAAACTCTCAGAAAGACTGATGTGTATTAAATGAAAGCAGATATAAGAGAAGAGCCCCAAGAAAAACGGACACAACATGGTCGGGACGTGAAACTTACCCGGGGTTTTAACAAAATTAAATAGGCATATATAAAAGGGATATGATAGAAAAACAGATGTTTGGGATTTATTATTTCGTAGAAATATCAAATACCTTGTGTTTATATATTGTTATATAACTGTAGCAAAAGCAAATTACAAAATATTAAAATTAAATGTTCACAGCTGATGTTGTTTTATGTAAAAATGTTTTTTTTCACTATTTCACAAAGATACCAATGTCTCAATTGGACAAAAAAGGTCTAACAGCTGTATTGTGAAGTTACGGTCATAAATTTACTCCTGACCGCGGTTTCATTGATATTTTTTCATTACATGTACCGTTATTGTACCTTCTTAGTAAAAACTAACCGTAAGCCATGCTTACTTACATTCATTACATAAGAAAAATAATATTTTTTAAACATTGTATTAAAAAAACGCGAATTTGAATAGTGCGTACTTTCAAAAGAGTGTATGTAATACATAAATACATACATACATGCAAATATTTTATTTTAATAAAATTATAGTTTTATTGAAGAGGAAATAAATGTCTCGAGTCCCGAGACTTTGAAAACCCCGAAATTTCAGAATCCCTAGTTGTGATTAGCTTAATATTTCGTCTTAATATTTTTTTAATAATATCAAATACAACATGTCTCAAGAGAACAATTGTTAAGGCAGTACTTGGAGAAAGTTCAAAGATCCTAAATAACCACTATCACAATTGGACACGGAATAAAAATTACAAGGGTTGGATCAGATGCCTCCAGGCTATGAGAAATCTTCAGTACTGTTTACCACGAGGGTCGCAGAACTCTGGGTCGTGACGAGATGCGGTGAGATACAGGCGGCCGCGGGCTAAATGTGGAGGCGATGGTTTACAAACTTCTCTAATATTACTTGCGTCGTTTGAACAACTCAAATAGTTATAAGATATCCCATTAACGTTCATCAATTTACTCTGTGTTTGACAACAATTCTGTACAATTGGATTATTAGATTGTTAATAAACGCGTAGAGACTTGTGAAATCAGTGCATATTTTCTGGAAACATTAACTAACCGTTGCATGTGCCAATTTAGATCGAAAATCAATACCGATAAATAACGTCTTAGTAATTAAATCCAGTATTTTAAAGTATATCGGCTGTGGAAAGGATAAAGGACGTAGCCCACAGTTTTTTTAAAACAGGTTTTTTTCGATACTCACAATGTATCAAACCTAATACACGTCCTATCAAAAGGATGCAAGCTGCAAATGCCGAATTAGAATCTAAATTTAGCTTTTATGTTTGAAAAATACATCCATACTTTCAAAAATATGAGATTTAAAAAAATACGTTTGTACTGTTACCCATTAGATTCGTCATGGAAACTAAAGACGTTGACTACTACACTACAAACTGACAAAAGAGAAAAGGATAAGTTGTTAGCTAATCTTTTACGCTATTTCAAGTTTTAAATAATAAGTGAGTGGTAGTGAAAGAAATCTGCCGCCTGTGTGGTCGAGTGGTCAACATCGTTGGCTACCGCTACGGAGGGCACAGGTTCGAATACCGGTACGGGCAGTTTTATAAATTGATTTTTCAATCGATTTATGAATTTCTGTTCAAAGGCATGGATGTATGTGAAGTCTTGGATTCCCCCCTCCCACCTATCCTATCCTATGAACGGGGCGTATCGAGAGCGATTAGCTAACCACTAGTCCTGTCCTAGCCTTTTCCTTCTTTTCCTACTCTCTTTGGAAAAAGGGAGGTTGAGCAACTGAGTAACAAGCAGTTCTCGTAGAAACACTTCTGTTGAGATAAACTCCATTAGGAGTCCATATGCTCCACATTGGGAGCGGACATGGTTAAAAAAAAAAAAAAAAACCTGTCTTTTAAAGTATATGTAAAGGCTGTGGAAAGGAAAAAGGAAGTAGCCCACAGTTTCTTTAAAACAGCTTTTGTTCGATAATCACAATGTATCAAATTTGATACACGTTCTATCAAAAGGATGCAAGCTGCAAATGCCGAATTAGTGTCTAAATTTAGCTTTTAAGTTTGAAAAATACATCCATACTTTCAAAAATATGAGATTAAAAAAAATACGTTTGTACTGTTACCCATTAGATTCGTCATGGAAACTAAGGACGTTGACTACTACACTACAAACTGACAAAAGAGAAAAGGATAAGTTGTTAGCTAATCTTTTACGCTATTTCAAGTTTTAAATAATAAGTGAGTGGTAGTGAAAGAAGTCTGCCGCCTGTGTGGTCGAGTGGTCAACATCGTTGGCTACCGCTACGGAGGGCACGGGTTCGAATCCCGGTACGGGCAGTTTTATAAATTGATTTTTCAATTGATTTATGAATTTCTGTTCAAAGGCATGGATGTATGTGATGTCTTGAATTCCCCCCTCCTACCCATCCTATCCTATGAACGGGGCGTATAGAGAGCGATTAGCTAACCACTAGTCCTGTCCTTGCCCTTTCCTTCTATTCCTACTCTCTTTGGAAAAAGAGAGGTTGAGCAACTGAGTAACAAGCAGGTCTCGGCGAAAAAAAGCTGTTGAGATAAACTACATTAGGAGTCTTTATGCTCCATATTGGGAGCGGACATGGAATATATAAAAAAAAGTGAAAGAAATCAAATTTTTATTGATGACTTTGCATACGAATTTATAAATCGATTGAACAAAAAATTTATGGAAGTAATCGTACCTATTATAACTGAATTAAAGTTAAACGCCTAAATGCCTTAACCTCTTGACTACAATCCTGAATAATAAATTACCCGCAAAAAACTGGAAAACACTTTGTGAGATTTACTAACACTAAATGTTATTTTATAGTACATTTACTTTGTATATGTACAATTGATGTTTACAGCAGTACCTTGTCATCGATGAAAAAACTCTGTTTATGTATTTACAAAGGCAGTGTGAGAAACAATGATGCGTGATCTCGATTTGTATGCAAGCAAGTGGTTGCAGCCGGAACACAGCCTCAAGCTGTTACCCAACTTAGAAAGCTCCCTGGAAAAACTTTCTTGCCGAGCTTAAAGTGTTGTTTTATAAAATTAAGTTAATTCATATAGAGAAGTAGTTTTTGCTACGTGAACTAACCATACAATCACATTTTGAAGTATAAAGTTGGTTACCAGTTTGTTGCTTTGAACGGGAATGGAAGATTATTGTAAGTTTTATACTTAAGTAGTTTTTCCGATGAGGGTGGTTATTTTTCGTACAAAATAGTGTATGAACGAATGAAGGTTTTTTATATTTAGTTTTACTTATATGAAATGGGCCTTTGAGAGGTGAAGTGAGGCAACTAGTAAAATGGTTAACCTTTTTTCTTTGATATAAAATAAAAATAACTTTGATTATTCCACGTATTGTGTTACAAAATGTGACATGTGTTTGGCCTCTTTCAGAGGCATCCTCAGACAACTACTTTCGCAAATGTTTGCTTAAGTATGAACCATTTTTATTTTATATTAAAATGAACTTCCACAAAGTTACCGCCGAATCCATCAAAAGTACTTTTTTCTTTGATTTTTAAGTATTATCACGTTTTTACTTGGTGCTCCTGTGAATTGCATATCTATATTTTACGGAGATAACACTATTGAATTGTGTATTAACTGAGGTTTGACCGCTTTTATGATACTTTAGGACGTGTAGAATATTAAAACGCATTTTGTTTATTGTTTATAAAATACCACTTAGTTCACTTCACCTCCAATTGGCCCATATGTAATATTTAAAATGTCGGAGTAGAGTTATAGAAAAACACGTATAATTGAAACGTGTTTTGGATGTGTTATGCTGATTCTTGTTATCAATTTAAAAAAATAGCCAACGCAATATTTTTCTAAATTTTTAATCAATTATCTGATCGATTATGAGTAAGAATGATTTTGTTACTCAGTTTTTTTACATTAAAAGTGTGTTTTAAAGACATTTTTAATTTCAACTAATAAAGACTTTCTCAACGTCACATATTTTACAGGGACAAAATATTTGATTTGTACATTTCGATTATGTATTGATTTTGTTCAACTTAAGATATGCATGAATAATTTTTATTATATCGCTGAAAAAATTGCTTATTATTAACAGTTTATAATAGCACTTTATTCAATATTGATCTACATAGACTAATAAATTTATAATATTTTTCCACCGTCTTTTAAAATTCACTATAACAATTTTAGTGGTCGTAAAGATTTATTTAAATAATTTAAAGTAAAATTAAATATAAAAAAAATTCTACATACTTCGTTAAGAACAAAAAAAAAATGGTAAAATGAATAGTTCTAATATTGATCTACATTTCTTAATAAATTTATAATAATTTTCCATAGTTTTTTAAGATTCATTGTGACAATCTTAGTGACCGTAAAGATCCATTTACATAATTGAAATAACAATTAAATATAAAACAAATTCTACATATAAGTCGTCTGGTATCAAAAGCAGAACTGTTCCATACATTATGTATTTGAGAGTTCTGCTTTGATACCGGACGACTCATATTATGTTCGTTAGAAGAACAAATCTTGATACAATGAAATTTTCTAATATTGACCTACATTGCTTAATAAATTTATAATAATTTTCCATCGTTTCTAAGATTTATTATGACAATTTAAGTTGTCGTAAAGATCAATTTATATAATTGAAATCAAAATTAAATATAAAAAAATACCAAATTCTACATATTATGTTCGTTTAGAACAAAAAATCTTGTTACAATGAAATTTTCTTGGTACGATGAAATTTTAAAAAAATCTCAAGAATTCATGACGAACGTTTATAAATAAACACAATAACACGTGTGTTTCTGAAGTAGCTGTACTTCTTGAAGTCTTACAGCCAGGTAGGCTCTGGTTATAAATGTAAAATTTATTATTCACGTAAGGGTGGAAGCCCGTCTCGCCGTAAAGTTGATACATAAGTGGAGTATAATAATAACCTTGCAATTTGTATTCTTCTCGTTTGGTCGCCACTCCATACTGAAGGGAATCCCACATACTCCGTGGTAATAAACAGAAAGGTCCACGTATGAAACTAATTGACTGAGACACCCGGCCCCGGGTGGGTCGTAGCGAGGGTGCTTTGGGCCCTTCCAGGTCGGATGACAAAGATTATCGAAAAAGTATTTTTCCTTTACTGAATATATTCATATGGAAAAGATTATTATACAGAAAGGTATCGAATATTTATAAATTAATAAGCTTGCCGTAGTGTTATGATATCGTAGGCATGTCGTATAAAATGTATATATAATATGTACGCCACGTCATTATATCAGAGCTAACAGACCGTGTTCAATTAAAATTTAATCAATTTTGTTTAATAATATTATTTATTAATTGTTAAAAATTAAAAGTACATACAGTACATGACATAACAGCTGACGCCAACTCGCCATGTACTTGACAAATATAATGAGACAAAATATATAAAATAAAACTACATAATACATCAAAATCAACATACAAAATCAAGAAATAAAATAATAAAATTTAACAAACAGTTCACAAATACTGTTACTAAAAATGTCCACTTCTCTAGGTTATGAGTTGATCAATCGAACGTCCCTTGGAACTTGTGACTCATACCTCCTAAGCGAGGTATAATTTTTTAGAAAAACAAAAGTTTTTGCTCATAGTTTCACCCACGTAAGAAAAAATTGGGAGCATGTAAATAAATAGTCATGAGAATTTCAGGATTATTAACTCGGCTCCGAAGGAGAAGAGAAAAATGCTTTAAACTTGAAAACGATATTCGAACTTCAAGAGAGTGAAATGATAACATTCCTAAATTATATATCGACTGTGAAAAAGAAATATATATGACTGTGGAAAGTAAAAAGGACGTAATTCACACAAATAAAATTTTACAGGAGACGAAAAAAACGTGTTTTGATGATATTGGGCCAAATACAAATTATGAATTATACACAACCTTGAAGTGCACGGAGACTTCTAAACTAGTGTTTAATTGACTATATCTAATATTAATAAAAGAAATTGTCTAGGAAAAATCTTTATTTCAGTGTTTTTTCTTGGTTTTAATTTTTTACAAGAACTCCTTGTTACTCAGTTGCTCAACCTCTCTTTTTCCAAAGAGACTAGAAATAGAAGGAAAGGGCTAGGAAAAAACAAGTGGTTAGTTAATCGCTCTCGATACGCCCCGTTCATAAGATAGGATAAGTGGGAGGGGGGAATTCAAGACATCACATACATCCATGCCTTTGAACAGAAATTCATAAATCAATTAATAAATAAATCACTGCCACACAGGCGGCATAATTATATAATTACAATAGTAATTACATTGATGGCGAAATCACGATTCCTCTCTGCTTAACTGTTGTTTATTAAATGCTTTCGTTATTATTTTTTAATATTGTATTTAAACGACAGTGTTGTTATTATATTTTAATTTAAGCATAAAAAGTTCAACAAAAGCATTGTTTGAATATGGTAATATTATTTTTAATCATACATACATCGCTTTTGGCTACTCTGATAAAATTTTATTTGTCATTAAAATTGTATATTACATTGTTTTCACATATACTGCGTAAAAACAAAGTATCTACATGAAAGCAAAATTATTACATGTAGAATGTAAAATCATTAACTGCGTAGTAATAATTATTTTACGTGTGCTTTCAATATAATATACAAAATAATGTCAACTCAACGAGCGTAAAAATATGTAACACGTTAGTTAAAATATCTCTCACAGGAATATTATGAACTACGGTATTTTGTAGTTTATTTTTAATCACAAAATTGCGTTCTGTTGATAATTATTTACCAGTTTTGTCTGAATAGACGTACAGTTTTATTTCACTGTTTCGTTTCTTATTAAAATAATTATCATAAAAGGTATGAAAATATTTTACCACTAATTACAATAACTTGACATGATGTATTTCCTCTCCTTGATAAGCAATTTTAGAAATGAAACGAGAACTGCTTGTTACTCAGTTGCTCAACCTCTCTTTTTCCAAAGTGATTAGGAATAGAAGGGTAGGGCTAGTACATAACCAGTGGTTAGCTTTTCGCTCTCCATACGCCTCGTTCATATAATTGGATGGGAGGGGGGAGTTCAAGACATCACAAACATTCATACCTTCGGACAGAAATTCATAAATCGATTGAAAAATAAATTTATAATAATTATAATGCTGAATTAACATTTAATAATGAAAATAAGGAAAGTTTTTAATCATTAACGGTACGTCTTAAATGGGCGAAGTCACAGCGAACGCAATTGAAACACGGTTTAAAGCGAATCAAAATTTCATATAAACTTATCGCGGCTTGCTTTTTGTCACGTAGGATACTCTATATCGGTGAAGACCATTTGATATTTTCGTGCCGCACCGAGTTATTTTCCATTCGCTTTGATTTCGTTTACGTAAGACATACAGTAAGAGGATGTTTAAATTATAATAAGCTGCTTACTATGCCTGACCAAATTTTTGGTTGAAAACCACGCAAAATGTATATGTATTGAATATCTAATGTATAATAATAAGGTGAGAAAATATTTTATTTTAGTTTTAAAATTTTATTTATATAAAGGTAATTGCAATTTTGACTTATCCTCTGCCTAGAGTAATAGTTCTGATAAGGACATAAGATGAAATGGGAATCAAACATATATAACACTGTATTTGTAAATAGAAGTAAAATACTTTGATATTTTTTCACCTTATGCAGTGCAGTTAATATGATAATGCAGGAGAGAATTGAAATATAACAGTATTTTCTTAAGAATTATTGTAGTAAGTACATGTATCAATGTTTATTATAACATTAAATAATGCTTATAAAATATGTATTTTAAAATGTTGTCAAAAAAATTAAATACACATTTTTACTGATTCCACTTGTTAAACCATTTTTGATTCTATTTTTACTAAAAAGTTTTTTAATTCATTGCCTTTTCAACTAACATTGACAGTGAATGTCTTAAAGGTGATTATATTAAGAACAATAAATAACTATGTGATTTATTTATTTAATTAACATTGCACGAGGTTGACAAATTATTAATTTAAAACTTTTACAGTGCAGAAAAAAAATTACAATTTAATATTCAAAGCAGTAGAAAAAAAATGGCAAGGAAGTCAAATGAGTAAGCTCCGACGAACTCTACTTTAATACATAAAAAATAGTATTCGTCAGAACTCACCCACGTCTACGTGGAATATGTCGACATCCGAAGTAATGTTGTTGAACACCGCTAAAGCTCTCCCTAGTGGCATCCCCATCGGCAGGCTTGTTCTACATCTTGGAAATATATGGAAGTAAATTATCTAACATTGTGAAAATATCATAAATAGATTGTGTTTGACAATATTAGTGTTGAAGTTCGTATTGCAATATTATAATTACTTCCAAAATTCCTGTTAATATCTTATCAAGCCAAGCTTTTGAGCTTACCGTTTTTTAACGGTTTAATTTAATATTGAATGGCTTATAAAGAAATGAAAAATTATGTCATAACCAAAAAAACAGTCAGGCAACATTTCTCATATCTTTATTATTTTTTTACAACATTATGTTTGATGGGACTGTGAATTATTTATTACCCGGTGAAGTCGAGTATTTTTTATCAGTGAAAAATCCATTATGTATATTATATTGACAGAGAACACAGATTTTGCAGAAAAAACATTCACTCTTTATTCCCTAGTCGACCCTACCCTTTAATAAAAGAGTTGTTCAAATATTTGGACACTGCGGTGTTGATTATGATAAAAATATACTTTTAGGTCAGCGAATTCTCAGTGGAGGCTATTTTCCGTACACAGTTTTATATGTGGGCATAAGGTTAGTCTGTAAATCACTATTAATATGTATTATCTCCCCATTCTAATTATTAAATGATATTTTTTTGAAGTTTGTTGTAGTTAGCTTTTTTGTTGGTAGCTGTGTGATAAAAAATACCTGAGTGAAATATTTAAACATCAATTGATGGATATTTAATCCACAAACCATAGCACACAATTAACAAACGATACTGTTAATAAAAGCCAATATTTTGTGATTATTTGTGTCACCATTTCGTCAACAATTAGCGATTTAAAAATACTGTTTTTGATCACCTAGTAAGATGAAAAACGTCAACTGAATTATACCAAACAAATAATTGAAAAAAATTAATAAATCTCACGCATACTTACATTATTTTCGCTATTTTTTTACTAACAGATTTGCAACAGTAGGGTGACGATTTGTTTTTCGAATAACGGTTACCTTAAAAACGGCTTTTAGTAACAGCTTTTTTCTTATACTGATTTATATAAAATTGAGTATAAGTTTCACCTATTCTTACATTATAATTGGGTATATGACATTAAAACTTTTAAAAGTATAACTGTTTTCGATGGATTCGGCGGTAACTTAACATAATAAAATTAAATTTGATTACTTTGTTATTCTAATTGAAGTGACATTTTTTTTTGCTTTTTGAGAAGCATCATTAGTAAAAACATCGCAAACCTTACTTAGAGATAAACTATGTCAGATCTAGTTTATAACAGTTGTAATACAACATAAAAATGTATCTTTCATACGCTTTGAATCTATAAGCAAGCAAATGTTTTAAAATAAATTTCCCAATTTGTAGTAATAATCATAGTACATAATTATAGTGATTGTTTTTTTACGGCATTCAACAAATTATTATTCAACTATATTTTTGTCATATCTTACAAAAATCTAATGTATATTATAAAAAATATCTCGACTGCTGAACATTCATGAACTAGAAGTTAACTTTGCATTTATATTACAAAAAAGAATAATGTCTTCTTCACTGCTCTACTAGGCAAAAACGCTGCAACTAATTTCGAGAAAGAAAAGTCCAACAAGTGTCAACAGGCTTTGTTTATCAAACAAAAAAGCTATCTCATTATGCTTTCTCCCTTCATTCTTTTTTAAGTGAAGCTTTTACTCACCAACCACTACCAAGAAGTATTTTTTTTTTGGTTAATTGATAATTATTTATTTTAATTACAATTAAATGTGAGATTTTTTTAAATTTAATACTGGAGCACACCTGCTGAAATTAAACAAGATTTTTAATATTTATTATGTTTTTATATAACGATGAGGTGAGTATTTTTTTAACATGTCCGTCTACATGTGTAGCATATGGACTCCTAATGGAGTTTATCTCAATATAAATGTTTCTACGAGAACTGCTTGTTACTCAGTTGTTCAACCTCTCTTTTAACAAAGAGGGTAGGATTAGAAAAATAAGGCGAGGGCAGAATTAGTGGTTAGCTTATCGCTCTCGATATGCCCAGTTCATAGGAAAGAATGGGTAGGAGGGTAGTGAGGGTAGGGTATTGCTGGCGATTTAGACTCAGTGATACATTTATTTATCATATAAACACGAAACATTCATTTACTAAGCGTCAGTTCAAGTTCATCCGTGCACTTGAACGCCTGAAGATGCCGAAAAGCGAAACCAGGGTCGTTAGTGACAAAATCTGTGAGAACTAACATAGTTTGAACGATTCAAATTTCATCATTTTAAATAAAAAAGGAATTAGTACAAGTGAGAATTTGTCTTTTAGTATAATGCTTTTCCAACAAGTAAGTATCGACAGTGAGCACTCTAAAAGAAAAAGTTTGTAAATATATAATAAATGAGGTTTATTTTATTATATATTAAAAAGTAATATATTGTTTATAAACTTTGTCAATTATTTAACGAAAAACAATTATATTTAACACGTAACATGCCATCCTAAAAAATCCCGTTCCCTGCCATGATAGCATCTCAGTTTCACTGTTTATTGAGAGTATTTAAACCTTCGTTAGAAGCTTAAATGATAAAAACTTATTGACAATATTAAGAGAAATGTTGAATGACTTAATGGCTCAACTATTTACGATTGCATCATGGGCATGGAGGCGTTAATTAAAAAATAGTCAATAAATTGAAATGTATATTATGTATATGTCTTTAAAATAGCAAAGTTATATTAAAATATTGTTAAATAAAAAAAGCTCTTTACACTTTTCAAAAGAAAGTTTATAACTTCTGCGTAAGTAAAAAAAACATTTACTTACAGTTAGGTTTAGAAATTTAAAAATAAATACACAACCAAAAGAACCAAGTATATTTAAAGAATGGCATGTTTCTATTTTGGTCTGATACTGTTTTATGAGTACTCAATACAAAAAAGGTGACCTTAAATGGCTACACAAAGTTTTATTTTCAATCGGTCAAAAAAATAACATGCCACAAATAATATCATTTTATAACTTATTAAGATTTTTTTAATAAAAAAATAGAATAATGCGCTGTAAAAATTCACATAATTTTTTTAACAAATAAAAAGTACAGTACTTTATATTTTTTTTTTTATTGCAATTTCTTAAAATTGTTTCAGCAATAACATTGTATTACAAGTTATTTTAATCATAAATTTATGTAACTTGTAATCTCGTTTGTTTCACATGCTACGTAACAAATTTCAACACTTGTTTCACCTTTTTTAAGATGCATCTTCAGACAAACTTTTGTAAGGAAATTTACGAATAAACTAAAAACCATTCTAATTATTCACTTATAAATTATTAAATAATGCTTAGGGTCCATAACTTTTTTCCGAATTCTTGAAAAGGAACCATACATTTAATAATAGTGTTTATTAAAAAAATAATTGAGTCACCCGCCCATTTTGAAAATTCCCCTTGTCAATTTTTTGTTTTAGACATACCTAGAAAATAGCTTGTAGGGAACTGTTGTTTTGAAATAAAAGCCATATTTTCTTAAATTATATTGAAGGATATATTATCTTTTTCAATTTAATTCATTAACATATGGTTATTTTTTAAAATGAAGAGGTTTCTGTGCATAATTTAATGTAATTCCAAGTAACTTTAGGTGTTTATTCTGCATTTTTTTTGCTAATTTGATGAAGTTTTTCTACTTTTTATTTATAACTAGCTGGATCTCGGCAAGCGTTACAATGCCACTCAAAGAAAGAAAGAATTTTAATTGTATTTATTAAAGTGCATGTTTTCTTTATCTGTCTGTTTGACGTGTGCTGCCGATTTTCTATGGTACAACACACGCGCCTCTTACTGTAATTTATCTGTATGGTAGACATACAAACATTGATTTTTATATATAATACCTACTGAAAATAATTTTAATACATATGTTTATAACCTTCCCGGAAGAGCAAGAAAAAAGTTTGTCAAAATTTTATTGGAATAAAATGAGCGGTGTGGCAAAGCATAAAATACGAACAAACAAATATTCATTTTTATATATTAGATATGTTATCTGTTAATGGTATTATATGTAATTTTAAGATGTCTGGCAAATGAACTCGTGATAATCGATGCTAAAAACACGTCACATAATATTTAAAACGTGTTCTTCGCCCCCTTTTGGATGGTTTCAAAATATCTAAGGGTCCTTTATCATTTATAATTGTTTTAAACTTCGAAGCCCTTCAAAGTCCTGAAAGATTCTTTAAATAAAAGTTAAAGAAATAAACAAAATAACGTCTTTATTAATTCATCCTGAATGAGAGTAACACAATGGCTGTTAATAAAAGTTACTTCTGCTCATTAAAAGATTTCCGAAGAGGAAGAACTCCAAATACATTATTATTTAATATGAAGTATGAAATATCTCATTAAAAACCTGTTGACATTTAACAAGTCCCGGATTCTAGTGACCCCAACAAATTGCGCCATAAGCATTTTGACTTCTTAAAGCATTTTAACACTAAAAAAGCTAACGGTTCCAGCTCAAGACAACAATTATTGTACCCCAAAGTACAAGTTATCAACTAGCATTGCCAAGATAAATAAAATTTATTTATTATTATTTTGATAGCTGCCTATTGTATAATACAGTGGCCAGTTACGTTGGCTTCTGTGCCTGATTTCACGTGTTCGAATCCCAGTTCGAACAGCATTTTTTCAATCGGTTAAGCGAATTTTCTGTTTGAAGGCATGGGTGGATATTTAACTCCCTTCTACCATTGTAAAATAACGGGACTTAGCAAGAGTGATTATCTAACTCCTAGTCCTGTCCTAGTTCTATTTTCTTTCCCTACTGTCATATAAAAAGAGAGGTTGAGCAATTGAGTAAAAATCAGTTCTCGTAGAAAAACTTGTATTGAAACACTTCCATTAGGAGGTAAAATGCTGCCAAATTCACATATTGCTACCTTAAAGCAACATTGGGATATATCGAAAATACTAGTTTCGAAATAATTGACTTTTAAGGTTTGTGTTGTATTTTTTAAATAGTAAATTATGCCTTTTTAGTATCTTTTACGGTTTATGGTAAAAGATAATAGTACTTTTATTGTTTATAATTATTTGTATCTTGTTTTTCTACTAATCTCGCTGATAATTTAAAGTTACGGGGTAATCGATAATTGTTAAAGTCAGATTTTCTTTATTTAGATTATTTTTTTATATTAAAATATTTCACTGCCTCATGTTAAGGTTAATCTTCCAGCTATGAATTGGTATGATTATCTTAAAATAGACTTTCTTCATTTTATCTTACTGTTGCTTTATGCTTACGAATAGTGCACTCCGGAACAAGGATATCGAAATGTTTCAAATATTCTGAATTCATCCATAGTTTCAACCGTATTAGCGTGGTCTATTGTGCCCATGAAAGAGAGAATGCATTACAACGAACAGTTCTGCTCGTTTGAAATTTATCTCAAGGCAATCTCATAGAAGGTGATAAATGTTCTGTTAATTATGCTTATATGTACAATACGGACATAAAAACAACAAAGAGAACTACTTGGAAGAGAATTTAATTTAAATGAACTTTCGAGGGCCCGCTTGAGTTAACAGATCCAAGTTTAAAATCAATAGGTATAGATCCAAGCACAAATATGAAAGCTGGTAAAGTTTGCCTTGAAGCTCAATTGACAACAAAGTTAGAATATATCCAATTGAAGAGATAATTGCTGCATAGCTTATTGCAGTCAGAATTTGTAACTTTTCCGGTTCTAAGCTCAAGAAATGCGACCCCAATACCCACATTTTCTTAAATATCTATTTTAATATGAGTGATACAATGTTTATAATTAAGGTTTTCTTATATCATAGTTTTTTGGACCTTTTGTAGTTTATATAAATACGCGATAACGCGATAACGAGATAAGCGCCCGCAATAAGCGATCGTTCCTAAGATAGCTTTTCTAAACGCGTAAGTTGCAATTTAATATGTGTGCTGGGATGACGTCTTTTTTACGCGCAACTTAAAATATGATTATTTATTAAAAAAAAACCACGGATTTTTATAAAAAAATGTATGAGGAATGATGCAGAGAGATATTTTAAAGCCCTTAGACTATTTTTTTTGAAATTCATAAGAATAAGGCCAATAATGAGGAAACCACTGGGGTCCCTAAGCGACCCTCATCGGCAGAGAAGTATTTTTCTAGTCTCCGAACCGCGAGAGTTAAAACCACAATTGATACAAAAATATTGCTTAAAAATGTACGGCCATGAAACAAGTTTTATAGACAAAGAGTAATGAGGAATATTTTTATGTTAAAAATAATAATGATAATAAAGCAAAGAAAACAATAAATGTGGCTTTCAAAAATCTATCAACGTTAAATAAAAAAAAATGTTTTGAATGTAATGTTCATTTCTTTACTACACCGCTGGGAAAAAAATCGCTTTATTGAGGGTTAAATAAAAATGAAGAAAGAACGAGTGAAAAGTAATCAGAATAATTGCCACCCACAGTTGGTAATCAGTGCGACAGAGACGAACCGTTTGCAGTTCTCTTTCTAATTGGTTCTATTAAGAAATTGTCTTGCCGGAGTAAAAAAATTAAACGCAAAAAATAATGGCCTTTGTTGAAACACAACACTGCTTTTTTGACGAATTTCCGTGTTGTCTTTTAATTTAGGAAGGTTTTTTTTTCACAGAGATAAATGGTTATTTAATCATCTCTGTTTCGGTGGTCGTTCAATATTTTATTCTGAATTATTTTTCTGGAAAATGCGTAAAATATTATAGGCTAAAACTATACTTCATATGTTAAGACGTTTGATTGTATTCGTATAAAAATGGCTGGAGCCACATTCAACTCAATGCGGACTGTCTGGGACACACAGCCGTACTCGATTAAAACCAAAGCCATTTGTCCAACGCTTACATTCTGACGGTACTGTTTTACGGTAGCGAATCATAGCACCTGACGACGACTCACAAAAACCGTATACTTAGCTTTGAGAACAGATGCTTGCGTCGGATAATAGGGGTGAAGTGATTTTATTCTGTGAGGAATTAGGAGATAAGGGAACGTATAAAACAGCGCCCAGTCACATCAGTGGTTATGGAGAAACGTTGGAACTTGCTGAGTCACGTGCTGCGGATGCCTCCAAAAAGATTCAATCCTGTCTGCCTCTTCTTTTGACCGGTGGGATTCCGGTGCCCTGGACGTCCGTCGGGTACTATTCATAAGATGTACTCGGTGAAACCGAGGGATTCTGGCATGTTAAGGGAGGAAGCAAAGTAATTGGCGGGAGACAGGTAAAGATGGAAGTGCCGTGTGGCGACCATATGCTTCTCATAGGTAGCAAATATGGTCAAAGAAAAAATGGAGAAATTATAAAATTCCTGAACCGACAAAGCCACTTATTACGGAATTTAAATACAAACTTTTAAGCCGATCGATCTTAGAGACGTTTACCGTAGTAAAACAACGAAAAAATTTAACTCTCAATTCAAATAATATAATATATAAGGAGTAAGAGAAATAAACAGAGATTCTATTTTCATCAACAAAACTAGCGTTAGCAACTCAATGTCATTGGTGATTTTATAGAGCTGGCTAAGGATAAAAAGACTTACCATTATATTGCGAAAATCTCTCTTTATATTATAATACATCAGAAAATAAATATACCATGAATTGATTAATATATATTTTTTAAAATCTGATATTTTATCGCATTATTGATTTAAAAAAAATCAGAAAAAATCACCTTAATATTGTGAGAAAAACAGCATACACAATTTCACAAATACCTTTCGAAATTATTGAGAAGTTAAAATTCATTTTTCTATTTCTCTGTATTCCTACAAAGAAAATTATACTTATACAAAAAGGTTAGAAAAATTGCTACAAACTAAATTTGTAAATACTTTTTTGCTGTATATAAACAAGTTATGAATTTAATAGATTTTAAGACAAATTTACTAACTGCTCGATTCATTGTTTCTTTGTAAAATGATTACCAAAGTGGATCAGAGATTTAAATTTCATATGTGAAATATAGGACATTATTATAGAAACTTAATTTATGTAAATGTCGCTTAGCAACCAAAATTATTATTATATAAATAAGACAAGTAATTAATAAGGTCTTCAAGGTAAATACATGTTAAAATGAAATTTGCGAATTGATTTGTATTTCAATAACCATTGGGGAAAATGTATTGCTTGATAATAAGTAAAATTATTAAAAGAACTATTTTTTAATTTATTAAGCTTAAATGTACGTTTTGTTACAACTTAAAACCCATTTAATTTCATGGAGAAACCTTCTTACCAAAAAGCGCTTTGTAAGAACGATCAAAACTTTATGTCAGAAGATATATTGAATATCGTGTGTCAAAAAAATTCTAACACTGCTTCAAACCATACCGATGGAATCTACAACGAAACACTCATCAAGCATGAAGTCTTACACACAATCATTCATTATTGTTTGCATTCAAGATCATCGTACAAAAATACAAATATTATTATAAATTTATTAGAACAGAAATATTAATATAACCTGAATCGTATAAATGTTATGTTTGAATATTATTTCATGAAATATAAAAGCCCTTGCATTGATCCAATGCCACATTGAACGGCTGCTACTGATTATCAGACATTCTTAGAGATGAAACCGATTTATCTCTAATCCCTCATAAAAAACATAATCAACTGATATCAGTTGATAATGCTCGCCATAATCAAAGCCAGTTGGAGTAAGTAAGTTTCACAATGTTGAATTACTTGTATTATTTAATATTGTATTTATCTTTCAAACTATTTAGACAGTCGGCTTGGAGGATATCTCCATTTGGAGGCCATATACACACTCCCACATTGAGAGCGGACATGGTATAAAAAAATGTAATAACGCGTTGAATATTTTTTGACACTGTTTTATAAAAAATACCAACTTAAAGCGACGCCAATATGATTTTACGTAAAGTAATGGTTAATCTGTATACCGTTTAAATATTTACGAAAAGTTCTCGAAAGATCTTTAACTTTAAAGTTCAAAACACTAAAGATAACGACGTTTTGTAAGTAAATACATTACCGGTACATCAGAGGCAATACATTAAAGGTGTACTAGAACTAATTGAGACAAGAGATGTCCGACAGTAAGATCAATGTTGCCCCGCGTTGCTTTTGTTTTGTTGAGTTATAGCCCCCGGGGGAGCGGACCGGGAATGGGGCAGATGGGCCAAAAGGCGGAAGATGGGGTAGGAAGAATCGCGGAATAAGCGGAGAGTGAGATGGGGTAGCGATTGCTGGATATCGGCAGATTTGCGAGGGAGACATTCGGATATTTCGGATTGAGAACGGTTGCAGAGGATTTTCGATATTTATCTCAAATGTGTATCTGAAACGTCTCTGGGATTTAATATTATATTATTATGTACAAGGTGAAACTACTATGACGATGTATTTGTACGAATCGAATGAGAATACTACTGAACCGTAACTCAAATTTCATTTTTAAAATAACAATATTAGGCATTTCAGCGACTCGATGTGAGTCATAAATTTTGTTATATGCAATTAGCTTTTCCGGTTCTAAGCTCAAGAAATGCAACCCCAATACCCACATTTTCTTAAATATCTATTTTAATATGGGTGATACAATGTTTATAATTAAGTTATTCTTATATCATAGTTTTTTGGACCTTTTGTAGTTTATATAAATACGCGATAATGATAACGAGATGAGCGCCCGCTTATCAGCATTCGTTCGTAAGATAACTGGGCTAAACGCAAACGTCAGTTGTTAAAGTATTTTTCTAGTCTCCGAGCCGCGAGAGTTAATAAATTTTAAAAATTGTGTATAATAAAATATATAAATAGAAAATAAATGCAAGAAGAATTTAAAATGAGTGAATGGTATAAATGTTATGTTTGAATATTATTTCATGAAATATAACCGTCCCTGCATATAAAAGGGGTGCATTGATACAATGTCACATTGACCGGCCGCCACTTCTCCAAGCAGAAGCTTTTCCACAAGAAATGTTTGTTACCCAGCCGCTCAATCTCTCTTATTTAAAGAAAGTAATAAAGATGGAAGAAAAGTCTTCGGCAGAATTAGTGGCTTACTAATCGCTCTCGCTACGCCTAGTTATTGAAGGATCGGAAAAGGTGGGAAGAGTTTTTTTTAGCATCACAAGCACCTATGATAATTAATAAAGCCATCGAATCTTTTTACCATGATCGTTTTTTTGTTTAGTGAATTTTAATTATTTATAGCTGGGCTGTGGAGTCGTGTTTAAAAAAAGACGACTCTGACTCCGAGGATTTTTTTCAATAATTTCATTTTTAATTATTTTTATTAATTTATTGTTAAAAATTAAAATTATAGTACATGACATAACAGCTGACGCCAATTCGTCATATACTTGACAAATATAATGAGACAAAATATAAAATAAAACTACATAATACATCAAAATCAACACACAAACTCAAGAAATAAAATAGTAAAATTTAACAAACAGTTCACAAATACTATCACTAAAAATGTCCACTTTTCTAGGCAATGAGTTTATCAATCGAACGGCCCTAAGAACTGGTGACTCATACCTTCTAAGCGAGGTATAAGTTTTAAGAAATAAAAGTTTTTGCTCATAGTTTCTCCCACTTAATTGGGAGCATGTAAATTAATAGTCATGAGAATTTCCGGATTATCAACTCGGTCCCGAAGGAGAAGAGAAAAATGCCTATATATATATATATATGTATACCATCAGATCATCTTTAGTCAGTCATGCATGAAATGTCAACACTTTGGACTATTTTGTTTAAATACACATCATTAAATATATCCAGCCGCTCATTTTTCATGGCTCCGATTCCGGCCGAAATACCACGATTACGCGACTCCGACTCCGACTCCAACTCCGTCTCCACAGTCCTGATTTATATTATAGAATCTGTGACCGTTACTTTTATTTTACTTTACGTATTTTTTGTTCTAAAAAATAAATAAAAAGTAAAGACTAGTAAAAAGTAATGTGCACACTATTATATTCTTTGTTATTTTAAGTACAAAAAGCTTCGCGGTAAAATCGTCGACCCTAAGTGGTGCACGCTTTTTTGTGTCCATTTTTCTGTGTACAAGAAAATAAAGTTGTCATAAATCCGGCGCCGCGACGGCTGGACGCGTAAGGCGTCGTTCTAGCAGGGTTATGATCCGAGACCCGTCAGGGTATAGCGCCCAGCTTTTGGTTTTTGACTTGCCGCACGGATTCGCAACAAGATTTTTAACTATAGCTATTATATTATAAGGATACACGTAATAATGTTGCGTAGGTCTTCCGTATTGTATTTTTTTATGGAAACAATAACAAAAAATATTTGCACTACATTTTCTTAGGTTGTACGTTTAAAGCAGCGTTGTCCAACAGAAATCATTTGATGGGTCAAATAAAATATTACCGGTATATGGTGGGCCTCTTATCAAAATATTATGAAAATTAAACATGTTTTTATTTATACGTAAAACATGAATAGACTGATAGTTCACAATAATTTTATACGCCTACAAAAATGAAAAAAATCTTACAAAAGTAGAATTCTGTTTTATCAGAGATTAAAATAGATTTTCTGTACAATTTTGAATAAGTGACATTATTAGACGCCGTTTTACTTTAATTATATTAAATACAGTATACATCACATTTCAATATAAAATTGACAACACTTTTATTTATCATGATTCGTTACTATGCGCGACACGTGTTCCGTCGCTTTGAGAAGCTTTTTTAAACTAAAAACAAAGCTAACATTAAAACTATTGAAACTTAAATATACCTACGACAATTTAAATTATACCGTGCTTAATTTATAACAGAAAATCACGATCGGCCACCCAAAAGATCAATTTTTAATAAACTGCTAGACTCTGAATATAAAATATTAACTTCAATAAGAATAAAAGTATTGAGGGTAAAGGTAATATTTGTTTAAACATTAACTTTACGGAAAACTCGTGGACTTATTCAGCACATATGTAGTTTATTGTTATATTTTACTTCTCGGTCTCTTTTTGGGTTTCTGACTCTTTTCCTAGATTGTATTATATAGCGTTTATATTTATATAATTAATATCGTTTGCTTAAAATTCAAAGTTTAATATAAAATACTTAAAAAGGATAGTCGAAGAAATGAAATTTTAAAAAACACGATATTTTTTAACTCAACAAAAATATTGATAAGAATATCGATTAAAGTTGTCACTGTCAAAGTATGATGGAGATCCGAACCCTTTTTTTCTTTTTAACTTGCTTCAATATAAAAAACGCATTTATGATCTAATGATCTTTTTTAGTGAGTATAATAAATGTATGTCGGTCAGTAGTGCAGTGGACAACGTCGTTGCCTTCCTTGATGGACCTCATGGGTTCAAGTCCTAGTATCAACAGATTTTTTTCCAATAGGTTAATTGATTTTTGTTTGAATAAATCAGTGTTTGTGATGTCTACCCCCACTTTTCCAATTCTTTCCAAAGGAGCGTCACTAGAGCGATAAGCTAACCATTTGTCATATTCTAGCCATGGCCGCCCTATCCTTATATCCCTAAACTTTTCTAGTAAAAAGTTTTATTGATAAACCTCATTTTAGAAGCCAAATGCTCCACATTAAAAGTAGAAATGCATTGAATAATAATGATGACAAAAAATCGAATATTTTAAAACTTGTTTCAATTTATACGACATAAAATTTTATATTGTAAAGATACGACCATCATTGTCATTAATCTTTTTGCACGCGTAAACAGTTTAAATTGTATTTAAAACATACCAATGTGCCAAATACTTCATAAAAAGTCATAGAAAAGAGGAAGAGAGAAGAGTCAGAGATGATAACTTTTTGTAAGTCACTCAAGATCAACTCGGAGTGTCAATACATCACAAACATCCTCATCTTAGATCTCAAAATGATCAAAATTTTAAATAATTAGGGTATTACTTGCAAACACTTTCATTTTAAAAACAATGTACATTTAAAAAGTATTTTTAGTCTAACATTACTTTGTAATGATATTTTGGATGGGGTCAAGCCATATTTGAGACTGATTCCTAAAAATACTTTCAAAATTTATTTTTATCTACTAAATTACATTCATGGTTCATGTTAAACAACTTTGGAATGAGCTGGGTTTGCAAATAATACCCTCAATTTAATAATCTTGCCAGGAATTGAATCCGTACCAACCTGACCAGTAAAGCCAAGTTAATACTTATTATACAGTAGGTACAACCGTAAAAACCAAATACAAAAATCACGTTGAGTATTACAGTCCTCTTGATTAGTGTTTTGAACTTAACAAAACAAAAAATACCCTCGCAACTCTTTGCATGGTTGAAAGTCTTTCGAAATAAAGTGTTATTTATATACGGTTAATAGTTGAGAAAATACACAGGGTGATAAAATCTTTGTATAAACAATCGAAATCTTATCTACAAAAAGGCAGATAGACATCTATTGCCCAAGGGGGAGATACAAGCGACGTTCTAACGTGACGTGAAATAAAAAAACTCAACTACGTTGCCCGTTTTTTGAGCGCCATTTGGATTTTACAACCAATTTTGAAGTTTTGTCTACCAAAACACTATTTATATTAGTTTTTGTACTTTGTTTGTCTACGGATAAAGTCGTTGCCCTCTTACTTTTTCATAAAGTTCAACTTTAATAAAATAGCGCAAACGGTATTATATACACCTAAATTTAAGCACTTGACAAGGTTCCCCAAAGATATGCTATTTAATAAAAAATATAAAATAACTTTGATTGTTTCACGTATTGTGTTACAAACTGTGACACGTGTTTCGCCTCTTTGTGTCTGTCTGAGGATGCCACTCAAACAGGCGAAACATGTGTGACAGTTTGTAGCACAATACGTGGAATAATCTAAGTTATTTTATATTAAAATAATTTCCACAAAGTTAACGCCGAATTCATCTGAATTTTTATAGATATTTATTCATATATAATATTAACATTTAAGTAACAAAAAATTGACGTTACAAAAAAACATAAATTTAATTCATGACCATTTCGGCATCTCGCAATATTTTTTTATAAATTTCTTGGTGTTTTTTAATCTTATTATAACGGAATTCTTCTGATTAGATACCAGTTCAAACATAATTGAATACATAACATAATTAATGTATTAAATATATGATTATTATAATACAAACGGTATTTATAATTTTAGTTTGAGATATAAATATTTTTTATTTCCGTGGTTGGTATGGGTTATTTGTAAACATAAATTGTTATAAAATATACTTTTCTACAAGCTTAAATTGTTCGCTGTCAATTCTTTGTGAAAATGCTTTATGTATAAAATAAAAACAATAAAAAACACTATTTTTACATTGTTTATAAGAACAAGATCAGTTTCGGTTATGAATAATGCTAGATTAAATGCTGAAAATATAAATTAGTGCAAGTTATTTATACAAAATTAAGTTAGACGTATAACAAGGTGTAGCAAGCGATAGGTTAAATACATTTACACATATGAATGATTAAATAAAAACCATTTATTCGATACATTTAATAAACATTTAACCTTTTCGTAGTGCTTAATAATGTAAGCAAAATATATTTGTGAGTTTGTTTATAAAGATGAATTATTAATTTTCTAGTGCGTTTTTCTCTCACCTAAATGCCGCTTCCTATTGTGATTAACATCTAGGGAACACCCATGGCGAATTTGGCGACCAAACAATCGTTGATAATAAACAAATAAATGCTCACTGTCTGTACGGGACACGGAATACTATCTGGCTTAGACACTCACGCGGATGTCGTACCCTCGTCTTAGTCAATATACCAAGGAAAACTTTTACTAGGCGGCACTTTTCGATATAGTAACAATATCCTTGACAAGTCACAGACACTGTTTGCGGTATAATACATTTATGCACACTTTCATTAACAATTATAGATCGAATATTATGCCATGATCAAATCTCACTCAACTTACTTATCAATTGTGATATCATATAAAATGTGTTACCTATTTTTTAAATTTCCTTATGGTACTTAACCTTGTACCTATCACACTATCAGTTGATAGTGTTTTTATGAGGGATTGAATCATCCCTAAGATATCTGATAATATAGGAATGCTCTTTGACCATTTTGACATTTGACGAGAGTTTATAGGCCCTAGCTTCCACAACCCTTTTTGTGATGATATCTTTTGTCGCCCGCTGTGGTCTAGTTGGTTAGAGCTTGCTCTACCGATCAGTTTGGTCTGGGTTTGATTCCGGGTAAAGTCAATGTCAAATTGTTTTTTTTTCAATTTTAATTTGAGATCTAAAACATGAGTGTTTGTGAAGTTAATTCTCCATGAGTTTATCTCGTATGCTCTATGAACATCAAAATATTTGACGCATTGGCGTATGCTGTAATGTCAAATATTAAAAAAAAAAAAAACTGGCAGACATTGAAAAGTTTTAGTTTAATTAATTGTGTTTAAAAATTATCATGTAACCAGTATAATCGATTTTTTTTTATAGTTTATTACCGTAAATAGCAACACTGTTTTTGTAAACCCGAAATGATTTTGCGTTTTTTGCTTCTTTAGTTTTTGGGACGTGTACTGGACACAACGTGTATCCCGCTGCTAGAAAATGGCTACATCAGCCTTTAGCTTAAACTCACTTGAATTTTGTTGTTGTTTTGTGTGATACATTATTCCTAGAATGGCGTATCGGAAAGCTCGTCGTCCGCGATTGAAGAAATAATCCTTTTCAATTTCGACGATAATTAAAAATATATTATTATTTTGGCTGTCTATCGCGCGCGCAGATTCTAGCATTTTTTAAATTTACTATAAATTCATTTGTGCAAGCCGGGTATTAATTTTTGTAGTGTAAATTCTATTTGATCATAACTTTGTGTGATTTAAATAAAATGACATTGAGCGATGTTTTCATTCCAACCTACTTGTTATAAACCTCAACTAATCATTAAACTGCGGGTTTGGTCGCCCCCCCCCCCCCCCCCCCCCCCTTTTTCCCCCCCTTTTCCCCCCCCCCCCCCCCCCCCCCCCCCCCCCCCCCCCCCCCCCCCCCCCCCCCCCCCCCCCCCCCCCCCCCCCCCCCCCCCCCCCCCCCCCCCCCCCCCCCCCCCCCCCCCCCCCCCCCCCCCCCCCCCCCCCCCCCCCCCCCCCCCCCCCTTTTTCCTCCTTTTTTTTTCCCCCCCCCCCCCCCCCCCCCCCCCCCCCCCCCCCCCCCCCCCCCCCCCCCCCTTTCCCCCCCCCCCCCCCCCCCCCCCCCCCCCCCCCTCCCCTAATAACTTTCATTAGTGTGGATTTATTCTTTGGGTATAACATCGTGTATAAAAAAAACTCACAATAAATGAAACTCGCTTGAATTAAGAATTACGAGTCATGTCAATATACGTTTCCTAGGTGGATCATTTACGCGGAACTTTCGTGATTGTGTTATTTGAAAATCATATTAAAAAAATATTTGAATATATATTCAAATTGAGAACCACCAAAATCTTTTGCGTACTCTAGTTGGCGACCGCTGCGTTAAGAAATACATTATTATTTTTTAGTTATGAAGTCCAAGATTTTAAATAAAGCTCATTGTATTCTTTTCAGGCAGGTACGAGGTCGCTTCTTTTTTTAAATAACATTTGTAAATTATTGATGGAACATATTTGCTTTGCTATGTCTAAACATTCTTGAAGATATTTTAATATTAAGAACAGCTGTCATTACTTTCAAAAGGAAGTAGTGTAACTGTTAGTAAAGTCAAACAAAAGCATCTCAGTCACGAGTTCTTAACGCTTTGCTAGCAATTTTGCAACTGTTTTAACTTTATAAAATTATTTCAAGCTGAATGCAGCGTGAAACTGAAATGACAAGACCGTCGCGTGAGCCGGCTGCAGCCATGTTCGCTCTGAAAGTTATTATTTTTCACTCAGAAAACCGTTTCAAACTAAGTTACATTAAAAGAATATTGTTTACTCAACTTCTTGACTGTTGACATTTGTTGAGAAATATTAACGACTTCATAAAAATGATACTATGTATTTTCATGTGACTTTGTCCTGCAGAACATAGACCCAAAGTACGATCTCAACAAGGTTTGAGAATATTATGCTGCATTGGAAGGAATTTGGTATTGTGTTTTGAATTTTTCCAATTGAAAAATAGACGATTTTTTATATATTGTGTTAAATCGAGGGCTTGGGATAACAGGGCTCTTACTACAAAAATCCGTGTTAACGTTAAGTCCAAGAAAAACAAAGGTAAATCACCTGTTATACTGGTTAAGTGAACTGTTTTATAATGTGAAAATTAATAGAATCTTGGAATTGGAAGACCTAATCTGGATAATTTGGGGAAAAAGTATAGCGAATTAAGGATTTCAAATTCTTCGGTGGGCTAAAAAAAAACGACTCACCAACAAATTCAAATATTATACGATTTCACGTTGAGTCCCCAATCCCGGGTTCCCGGGATTGAAAATTTATCAATCCCAGAAGCCCGGGATTAGAAAAAGGCTCCGGGATTGGTATGCAGATAGGGTAATTCAAGCCTAAGGTATCGACTGATCCTATTAAATTTAATTTAAAATGTCTACAAGACTGTAGTTTTCAAATTGGAAATAATATTGTGTTATTCGTTTTAGTACTTGATTCTACTGAAAAGTTTGAGTTTTGGAAATAGTACGTTTTGCATTATAACCCCACTATTACCAAACGTATTGTATGTATATAAAAGATGACGTGTGAATCAATTATGCTGTTTTGTTTGTATAATTTCTTTACTGGCTATTTACTTAGCGTTGTTGTATAAAAAAAAATATTACAAGTAAGTGTTGTCTTGAAAAATAATCTGATGAATGTATTATTTCTGAATGATTAATTGTTGAAAAACTTTCTGACGGATTTCTCCGCGTAGCGGTCTTCCGCCTGTTCAATTATTCAGTAGGTCTTGGAGCTTCCTGATTGAAATAGAATAAAACACATAGCAATCAGGTAGGATATTTCATTTCTTATGGATAAACACTGCTTTTTCTGTGCCGAGTAAAAAAACTCGTAAAGCTGTGCTTTTATCTCGTTTTTTTTTACTTTGCTTTTGAAAAGGGTGTAAAAATATCTATGAATAGATAAGTACGCTGTTGACTGGTTGTCGGTTTTTTTCTAATTCATTTTTTGTGTGCCTTTTTATTTATTATTTATTCGCGCACTAAAAATATCAAAATTCACCGTTAATAAAATTAAATAATAAATATGAACGTGTGTTCGTCGCGAGTTTTATATAAAAAAAGATTTTTATTATTTCTGCTTCGTATTGTTTTTATTTTTTGAAATATAATTATCAAAGTAAAATAAAAGGCAAATATCTGCAGTTATTTAGGATATTATCAGTACTAGTTTAGCTTAAAAAAATAGAATTTTTAACTAATGCTAGTCGTAAAAACGTCACTATTCAAACGTGCATGTTAGCTGGGCAATGGTTGTTCAGTATTTTTTGTTGTGCTTTCATTAAATCCGTAAAAAACCTTTTATTGTTTTAAGTTAACACAAAATCTAAGGTTGAAAGCTATGTTGATTATACGTTATCATCAGAAATAGTTTTGGTTAAGAGATCTCATTAAAACCATCAATATTGTTATTCTTGTAGATTTTTTTTGTATTCTACGTCTGCTTTCAATGTGGAACATATGGCCTCCTAATGGATATTTCTCAGTTGTTCAACTTCTCCTTTTCAAAAAGAGTAAGGATTGCAGGATAGGGCTAGGACAGGACTAGTGGTTAGCTAATTGCTTCCGCTACGCCCATTTTTAAGATTTTATTTCGGATAAAAAATCATATATACATATCACTTTTAAGGTGTTCACTGTCAATACTTGGTGGAATGGCATTATTATAAAAATAATAAAAGATTTTTAGTACTTTTACAGATAAAAGTAAATCTTAGATAAATTAAATCTTAGATCTTAGATAAAAAGTAAATATCAATTTAACTTGTATAAATAGCACTGTTTAATTTATTTTTCTTATCAGTTGATAATGCTCGCGAGGAGCGAAACCGGTCCTGATCAAATATTTTTTTCGTGGAAAAAGTACTAAAAATCTTTTATTATTTTTATTATATATACATATTATATGTATATTGAAAAATCAATCTTTAAAAACTGTCAGTACTGGGATTTAAGCCCGTGCTATAATTCAACGACGTTTGCACAAGAACCGCAGCTGGCATTTTAACTCACTTTAAAAGAGTTCTAAAAAATGTAAATAATGTACAAATGTTATAAATAAAATAACAAATGTAACAAATGTACAAATGTAATAAATAAAATATGTATATAAAATAAATAAAGAGGTATTAATCGTAAAAAGTAGTGTGTGTATTTGGTAAATGTAGTATCATATAACCGTTCTTTATTTATGTTGATATAATATAAAGGATAAACAAACTTTGTAATTCAATAAATGAATCTTGTGGTATCAAGAAAATAGCCCCTAGTTCTAAAAACATTGTTTCAATAAATTTCTATTGTATTAAAGATATATAAAGAACCCTACATATTTATTTGAAGCTTAATACATTTACAAAGAACACTGTAGATTTGTATGAAAATACATGTACTTGTATTAAAACATTAGTAATCTTAACAGTCGCCTGCTGTGGCCCAGTTGGTTAAAGCTTGCTCTACCGATCACGCAGGTCTGTGTTCGATTCCCGGTCAGATCACAGTGAATTTGAGAATTATTCAATTCAAAGTTGTGATCGAAGACTGGGTGTTTGTGATATCAATTCACATCATTTCCTCTCGTCTCATCCTTCTAATCCTTTAATAACTGGGTGTAGCAATAGCTATTAGTTTACAACTAGTCCTGTTCTAGCTTTAACCTTCTTCCCCTACTACTCACGTAGAAAAAAAGTGAGGTTGCGCGACTGAGTAACAAACAATTCTCCTAGAAAAAACTTCTGTTGAGATACCCCACATTAGGAGGCCATATGCTCCACATTGGGAGCGGACATGGATTAAAAAAAATCTTATATTTTTATTTCTATCGTTTACAATGAGATAAGTGAAGAAGTAATATGCTGATTATTTAAATAAATTCACCGTAGACATAATTTTATTTATCACATTATGTGTATTTTATTTTAATATACAAATCAAAAATTAAATGTTTTATTCTAAAATATGTTTGTTGTCATATCTCTTCATATTGAAGGTACTTAAAACCTATATCAATCATAGATTAAAAGAGAAATATTTAAATACATTTTTCCGCTTTTAACGAAAAGTGCAGCGTTGAAATATGTACTATTTGGGATTATTTTAATATAAAATGAAAATGGATAACTTCGTTATTTCACGGATTTAGTCACTAATCAATTTCGGCGTGTGTTTCTCCTCGAGGCAAAACACGTGTCACAATTAGTAACACAATCAGTGGAATAACAACGTTGTCAAATTCAATTTTATATCAAAAATGAATTTATACAAAACTAGGCCGAGCCTATTGAAAATTAAAGTTATTATCAATTGTATTTGTAACTTTCACCACCAGATATAAGCGTTTAAAGTGGTTTTCGATTTTATATACAATAAAAGTCTTGGATGCTTTTGACATCCCTTAAGATTGCAAAATATTTTTTATTCATTCATGGTAAAAACATTTTTTTCATAATTTATTCATAAGACGTATGATAACATGAAGAAAATATAAGTGAATCAAAACTGTACGCGTTTTTAGTTTTGAATATATTTTTAAAAATATATACTAGCCGGTTCCCTGCAAGCTTTGCAATGCCTTTAAAAGAAAGAAAGTGTTTGTGTTTAAATTGTGTTTATTGAAGTGCATGTTTTCTTTTTCTGTATGACATTTGCTGCCGATTGTCTATGGTACGACATACGTGCCACCTACTGTAAGTTGATTGTACTATAACTTTCGTGCAAGTGCAAGCATACGTTGTCAAAATGAACTGTATGATAGACATACAAACATTGATTTTCATATATAAGACATACTGTAAGCTAATTTTACTATGCCTTTAACCTTCTTGGAAGTGCAAGCACAAATTTTCTCAACATTTTATTGAAATCGGATGAGTGGTATGGCAACGCATAAAATACTTTTAAAATAATTTGAAATCCTTGATATTCACTTATTAACATTCTTTTATGTATTTTAACTTTTGGCGATAAAGGAATCATAAGATTTGAACGGCTTATCTCATAATTATAAGTATCTTAAAAATCATTATAATATCAATGCATCAAAATTGTTATCTCACCTAAATCCAGAACTCTTTGTTTTAGGCATATAATAAGAATTGTTATATAGGTAAAAGTGAGGCTTCGGCGGGCATAGGTGGCGTTGTAAAATCAGCAAAGCACATCATCCCCTGAGGGAGAAGACCACTTTTGTGAGCACCTGAAGCGATTTGCGGGCAGAGGAAAGGGTAGTGCGCGAGACCTGAATTCGAATGCCGACCACCCCTTGGCGGGCCAATCACAACAGCTTTTCTTGAAGAGGTTTAAGTAAAAACATATATTTATCATACTATATTACTTATTATTCGAAATGCAACATGAAATTATCAATAAGTAATTATTTTTATAAAATTAATTAATATGCATATGGACAAAAATTCTGGTTTAAGGGTTGTAGGTAAACTTGAAATTGTATAAAATAAACTAAAATGGCTGTAATTCGACTAAATTTTTAAAAATATGATTTAGTAATTTGAATGTGCTTAGTAATTAGTTAATAAAAACTCATACAGTCATACCTAAAAATTGATTTGCATATTATTTCGAATATATTTTTGTCGTTCTGACTATCTATAGTAGAGGAGAATAAAATTATATTTTGAAAAAATGGTAAAATTGAGAAATCGAGCAAATAAGTTTGGAAACTCTTGCACTATTTAAATGGTTTGGTTAAATTTAACTTTAATATTTGTTGATATAAATTAATAAAAAACTTGAGAACTTCTAAGAGCATGACTTTTGAGATTATGGCAATATCCCAATCTATAGTTGCAATTTTTTTATCCATATCCACTCCCAATCTGGAGCATATGGCCTTCCAATGGAGGTATCTCAACAGCAGTTTTTTTACAAGGACTGTTTGTTACTCAAACGCTCAACTTCTCTTTTTCAAAGAGAGTAGTAGGGTTAGAAGAATAAGGCTAGAGCAAGACTAGTGATCAGCTAATCACTCTCGCTACGCCTAGTTATTGAAAAATGGGAAAGGTTGGAGGGAAGTTAATACATTTCAAATAATCATGCCTTCGAACAGAAATCAGTTGAAGTTCAGATGAAGCTTTCAGTTGATAATAGGCAAAAAAAAATTATTAACGATAAAAAACAAAAATCAAACCGGCTAGCTGGTGGTAAGTTATTGACCTGTCTATAACGTAACCATATTCGGTTAATTTAAATTGTATTATGAAATTACATTTTGAAATTTAAAAAAGACAGTTTTGTCGCCATTTGGAAAAGATCGAAGAGTATTGAAAAAATCGCTGCAAAAACACATCGTTGCAAAATGAATTCTACTGAAGATTGAACATGTCTTTCTTCTGAACATCCCCGTATCATTTTGGTCGACGGTGATACGAAACGACGACCACTGTTGTTTTACTAAAGGGCCAAGGTGCGAGTAAAACTTTACGTCGAAATAAATATTCGGTTTTATGAAAAGTTACGGAGGTATTCTTTGCTCCGAGAATTCTTTTCGTGGTCTGCGGACGTGATGCACTGCTATATTCATATGTATTTTTAAGCGGCGGAAAGGAAAACAGTAAAATGGAAATAAAAATAGATATGACAAGTTGATTTGAAAGGGTAACTAAACCAAAAGTGATATAGGGAAGCAAATCTACCTCAAGTTTCCAAGTTTTAAATTTGCACAGTTACTTGCGTGCATCGTTTTTTTGTTTTGAAAACATCGCAAATACATTCATAAAATAATTTAAGAATCAAATTTCTTCGATGAATACTATACTAGTTTGATTTGCTATTCATATAACTATACATTATGTATTGCCGAATATCTAGTACATTTAACAATCACATCAAATAGGTATAAAGTTTTGATTTTAATTATTTTAGTTTCATTATGATTTTTAATTTATTAATATATTTATGAAAAATAATTATCACTTGAAAATGAGTACTATGATATAATATAAACCATTTCATTTTTAATGAAATATGTTCTATTCAAATGTTTTATAATATGTATTTTTTTAAATGTTTTTTTACCGTAGATTAATAGTAAATATTCCATAAAAAAATCAACATTTGAGATCGAAATTCAAAAAACCTTATTCAGATATAATTTAAAATTTTGACTGTAGGTAATTGGTGGAATTTCAATATTAAATTTGAATCGTTCAAATTATGTACATTCACACAAGTTTTGTCACAAGTCAGTTCAAGTTCATCCGTGCACTTGAACCCTTGAAAATACCGAAAGGCGAAACCCGAGTCGTTAGTGACAAAACTACATAATTTTAGCCATTCGAATTTATTCAGATATGTTTCATTTATTTTCCAATTTAGATAAGGTCAATAAAATTAAATTAACACAATTAAAAATTACCTTTTTTAAATTTATTAGAATTATGCCTTTTCTGGATAATAACGTATTTTCTTAAAGTTTGTTCATCCAAATTATAATCGAGGATAATATACAATTGATGAGTAATTAAAGTAATTTTGAAAGTAAGGATGTAAATGATGAATATTTCTGAATAAATCAATCAATAACGTAAAATTATCAACAACTTTATCATAACACCGTAATCTATTTCCGTATCCATAGTTTGCCAACCCTTAACTATAAATTCTGACTGGAACTTGGAGATTGGCCATAAATTGTGATGCTTAACAGCAATCAGTGTTAAACAACAAACTTCCTTTAATTATACGCTTCAAGACTTGAACATTTGCAGACCGGAACAAATTTATACCTGAAGCCAAACCTGATTTGCTTGACAGCCCAATTTAAGATAACAACGATGTACATAATGTGTCTGATATTAATTATTTTAACATCAACTGCCAGAGAAAGGTCTTACTAGAATCAAGTCAAAGATAGATATCACGTTTAAAATGACGTTATTTAAATTCTTACCTAATTCAGATCTGTTCAATGATCAAATTATTTTTGCAAGTTCTCCTTTACTTTACCCTTTATTTTAACTGCTCTTTTATATTATATATATATATATTTTTTAAATTTTATTTCTTTTGTAAGAATTGATGTGGTTTTTAAAAATGTATTTTTCAGAATCTTCATTGCTGTCGATTTTGTTGAAGTACACAGACTTATTACTTGGAAGCAGGAAAAACACAAAATCATCATTAAGTTATTTACTATAGTAATGTAGAGTTTCACTTTGTTAAAAATTTCCCAAATTTTAATTGGGTTTATAATTGGCATCATTCACCACTTATAATTATTAGTCTTTGATGATTTTTTAATTGTATGTTATAGGTCTTGAGCATTTTAATTTTGTGTAATTGTAGAGTCACGTATAATGTAATTTGTAAATTCTTTTCATTGTTAATAGTTGCTAACACCTTTTATTTCAATTTAAATTTGTATAAATAGCACTGTTTATATATTTTTCTTATCAGTTGAGAATGCTCGCAATGAGCGAAACCGGTCCTGACCTAATTAATAAAGAGGAATGAAGTACAAAGGAATATTGTGTTTTTATCAACGACGTTATATTAGATAAATTATCTTTTTTCTCAGTAACAACGATGCACCTTAACTCTGTAATTATAAACATTGTCAACAACTCATTCTCACAAGATTTTCTAAAGCATTCAATCAAAATTTGAAGAAACATATGATTAGGAACAGTTTTCCTGAAAAAACTCAATCATTTGTGATATGTGGTGTTTTTTGTTTTGTTGAACTCATTTCAGTTACCAATATGAATCATATAATAGAAATATGTCAACAGAAGCTCTTCTATAAGAGCTGCTTGTTACTCAGTTGCTAATCTCTCTTTTTGTCAATGAGAGTACGGATATAATGAAAAGAACTAACTAATCGCTCTTGCGATGCTCTACTATTTATGATTGGAATGGTGGGACAGAATTTTTAAACATTACAAACAACCATGCCTTTGAACTTATATCTATAAATCAAAAAACATAATATTCATTTGTACTTATTTTCACTTTTATTTAGTAAGATCGAGACCAGTTTTGCAGTACCACTGCACCACAGACCCTGCAAAAAAATATGTTTTTTTTAATAAAACAAAAATAAGGAATTAAAAACTGTAAAAGCCTGTTACAAAAATTTTACTTGGTATTTGAGTGTTCTTAACTCTGTCATACAAATATAGTTTCACCATTTTGCGCATCGGGTCATTTTTTCTTAATATTCCATACAGAACTATTTTCTCACGTTTTTCCTTCTGCGTAAGAAACTTCCAAGTCTGAAACTAAAAAAAGTCCTTGGAAAAACATTTATCATATATGTTTAAACTTCTCAAGGCATGCAGCTTAGCTCAAAAGTATCTTGTGATAAAGTTTCTGCGAGAAACTTTCAGTACGTTTCATATTTATTTGCAACATAGTTTCATCGCGCGCTACATTTCAACATATTTCTTGAACCTAATGTGAACCAATACATTTTTATCCGGTTTGATTGTATTTTTAAATAACATAAATATAATCGTAGATTTTTTGTTAAAAAAACCATTTAATTAAAATATATGGATCAACAGAAATATTAAAAGACTTCTTTACGATACCACCTTTGAAGTTAACCCTTCCTTTACTATGCAAAAAAAGCACAAACTCCTGAGCTGTGTATCCGTAACACATCAGGCAAACGGGAGTGAATTATGACAATTATATGTAGTACTGCTGTAGCAGTGTTATATAATTGTCATGATTCAATCCCGTTTGCCTGATGTGTAACGGATACACAGCTCAGGAGCTTGTGTTTTTTTGCATAGTGAGGGAAGGGTTAAATATGCCTGAGACTTACAATTACCGTTGTTTTGTATATGAGTTGGAGTACATAACAGCTTTGAAAATTAAATAAGCTAGACCTGCCAAAAGACAAAAAAACCTGTAAAATCAAGACGAAGACTCTTGCGCCTGGTCAATGGGTTTTCCTGTACTGTTAACTTTTCCGGTTCTAAGCTCAAGAAATGCGACCCCAATACCCACATTTTCTTAAATATCTATTTTTAATATGGGTGATTTTTAATATGGGTGACAATGTTTATAATTAGGGTATTCTAATATCATAGTTTTTTGGACCTTTTGTAGTTTATATAAATACGCGATAATGCGATATCGAGATAAGCGCCCGCTTATCAGCGATCGTTCGTAAGATAACTGGGCTGAACGTCGCTGAACGCGTCAGTTGCAAATTAATATTTGTATTGGAATAACGTCTTTTTTACACGCAACTTAAAATATGATTATTTATTAAAAAACCACAGATTTTTATAATAAATGTATGAGGAATGATGCAGAGAGATATTTTAAAGCCCTTAGACTATTTTTTTTTGAAATTCATAAGAATAAGGCCAATAATGAGGAAACCACTGTGGTCCCTAAACGACCCCCATCGGCAGAGAAGTATTTTTCTAGTCTCCGAGCCGCGAGAGTTAACAAGTAAACAATTTGATAAAGCTATATTGGTTGAAAAGCTTAATTACCATTGTGAAGAGAGACTTCAGAACACTTGTCACGTTTTAGAAGAGTATTCTAATGTATTCCATTAATCAATGTTCAATCTGAATGTAAACAATTTGGCTTCCTAGTGAAATTATTTTAATATAAGTTGTTTACTGTTTGTTACTCGATCAAGCAAGCCCTCTTTTTTTGAAGAGGGAAGCAGAAATAAAAGGATAAGACAGGACACGACTAGTGGTTAACAACTAATCTCTCTAGCTTCGCTGTTATTGTAAAAATTGTAAAGGTGGGAGGGACTTTTTGGACATCACAAACACACATAATAAAACCGATAAATTGATTGAAAACATTGTTTGTGCTGGGACTCTAACCTATTTGATCCGTCACGAAAACCAATGACGCTAACCACTGCAATACGGATCCGACAAGGGAAACAACCCCTAAGATAAATTTCGAACAAGCAGAGCTGCTGCTGCAGTCCATTCTCATACGGACCTACTTCGATCCAACGATCTAAGCCAACGCCAATATCACGCATTAGATAAATTCTTATTGCAACTTTTTAAATGGAATATTATACTTGATTCCTCTCTAGATTCAAAGTGGATTATATTAAACTTTTCAGCCACAGCGGGTTTTAAAAATATGGATTTAAAGGATACCAAAAATCAGTTAAACTTTTTTTTTTCATTCTACTCTTTTATCCAGCTCAGAACCAGTCCAAGAACATAAGGCCTGAATGCATTCATTTCGTCGTAAAACAGCGGCTGCCCACATACAAGTTATGTACATAAAACAATGATTTACTATCATCCTTAGTAACTAGTATTTTTTTACTTATTTACCATGTCCACTCTTAACGTAAAGCATGTGGACTCCTAATGGAATTTATCTCATCGATTGAAAAATCAATTTATAAAACTGTCCATACAGGGATTCGAACCGGTGACCTCCGTGACCAAGCCAACGACGTTAACCACTCGACGACGCGGACGAAATTATTTATATTAAAATGCCTTATAAATTAAGTTAATCAAGAGTTATGAATTCATAGCCACTCTACCAGTATTAATCTCAACAAAGTTATGAAAGGTTTATATTGATACTGCAAAAATGCTTTCAAGATCAACCCCACTGCAGTGATATTATCTACTTAACGATAATAATCCTAATAAAAGGTCTTTGAAAACTTTTCGTGAAATTGAAATAAAGTGAAAATTTTCTCGTCGACTACAAATGAAATTAAAATATTTCATTGGCGGCTTAATGAAGATCGCAGACTGAAAATGTTTTTCTTCTCTTATTTATTGATGATTAAAAATTACTCTATTATATTTGATCAAGTATTTCGCCAGCATGGTCGAGTGGTCAACGACGTTAGTTTCGGTTACGGAAGTCACGGGTTCGAATTCCAGTACGGATAGTTTTATTAATTGACTTCTTAATCGATATATGAATTTCTATTCGAAGGCATGAATGTTTGTGATGCTTTGAATTCCCCCTTCCACCCATCTAAAGTCTAAAAAACGGAGTGTGGCGAGACTCATAAGCTTACAATTAATCTTGTCCTAGCCCTACCCTTCTTTTTCTACTCTCTATTAAAAAAGGGAGGCTTAGCAACTGAGTAACAAGTAGTTCTCTTTAAGACACTTATGTTGAGATATACTTTATAAGGAGGATTAGGAGCGGACATGATGAAAAGAAATAGTTCTCAAGGATTAGTAAAAACACAATAATCCTTTGTACTTCATTCCACTTTATTTAATATGTCAGGACCGGTTTCGCTCATTACGAGCATCGTCAACTGATAAGAAATATAATTTAACAGTGCTATTTATACAAAAATGAACAGTTATAAACAACAATTGGCATTGAAAAGAAAATACCAATTACATTAAAAGTGATTCTAAAATAGCACAAAATTAAAATGTTTAACACATCTAACATATAATTAAAAAGTCATCTCAGATTAATAAATTTAGAATGGGAATTGAAAGTAATTACAAACATAATTTAACAGTAAGTAATAACAAACAAACGTTGTATCACTTTGTCAAAGAATTCCCAAATTTTAATTATGTTTGTAATTACTTTCAATTCCCATTCTAAATTTATTAATCTGAGATGACTTTTTAATTATATGTTAGATGTGTTAAACATTTTAATTTTGTGCTATTTTAGAATCACTTTTAATGTAATTGGTATTTTCTTTTCAATGCCAATTGTTGTTTATAACTGTTCATTTTTGTATAAATAGCACTGTTAAATTATATTTCTTATCAGTTGACGATGCTCGTAATGAGCGAAACCGGTCCTGACATATTAAATAAAGTGGAATGAAGTACAAAGGATTATTGTGTTTTTACTAATATAATGCCTTTCCACCAAGTATTGACAGTGAACACCCTAAAAGAGTTCTCAAGGGGTTGGCGAATTGGAAGAAGATGTTAATCTATCTACTGTTTTTTACCTTTGCAACAGTAAATAAATAAATAATTTTCAATTCACAGTAACAATGTGTTCAGCACAGCAGTGTTTTTGCCATAGTATATTAATTTTAATAGTTTTTGTTAAAAATGTAAATCGACCCACTTTTAAGCTCCCTATATTTGTTACGTTAATGTTGAAGTTCAGGGACTTATAAAAAATCATTTGATATTTTCTAGTCCCAATTCACTTAAATTAATCAAAAAAAAAATGGGTCGTACGTACAAGAGCACTCTTTCATTTCGCCTCATTATTTTTTCACTTTACGTTGACGTCATAAATGGAAATTTTAAAATGACGCTCGATAAAATTAATTACGGATTTTATGGAGTAGAGAATTTTTTTCTGATTCTATAACATACAATGTATATATAGGTGTTAACTTTTTAACTGCCGATATGTGTATGTATTGCGGTACCTAGCAAGCCGCAAATTTTATTGTAAAAATAAACCTTCTAAATATATCGTGTTTGACAATTTATTAAGTTTATTTATAAAAACTTACCAAACAAATGAAGAGTGCGCCAATTTTGTTACGTGTTCAACATATTTGTATGTTTAAATAATATATTTAGGCTACTAAAATCCTTTTTAAAGCGGAGCGTCTTAAGACGCATAATTTGTATGACCGGCGTCCCGTCCCGTCCTCGGAAAATTGTGCGCCTTAAGACGCTTATGGCAGTTAAAAGGTTAAGCATTTTAATTTTGTGTAATTATAATGTAATTTGTGAATCCTTTTAATTGTTAGTAATTGCTTACACCTTTTTATTTCAATTTAACTTGTATAAATAGCACTGTTTATATATGTTTCTTATCAGTTGATAATGCTCGTGAAGAGCAAAACCGGTCCTGATCAAATAAATTTTAAGTGGAAAATCTTTTGTTATTTTTAATATAATGCCATTCCACCAAGTATTGACAGTGAACACCTTAAAAGTGATCATTTATTCTATAATTAGTATTCTAACAACCGTATTCTTTCTCTGTCTTTCAAATTTGATTTTTTTGTTACATTTTTAAATAAACTTATTATATGTTGATATTGCTTTATAGCAATAAACTGTTTTCTGTGCAGTATATGAATCAATTTGAACGAATATAATAACATGTAATAAATAATTTACGAAAATTCAGAAATTATATATATATGTACATACTTAACCTTTATGAAACGCAGGCAAAAAGTTGACAAGTGATACAATTTGATAAATTGATATATTTTAAGCACTTTCAAAAAAGAATCTTTGAAATATATACATATGTTTAAAAGTTCTATCACTTTAAATTTTTCGATCGAAATTTGTTGATTTTCATTAAAAATCACCGGAATTCGGGATAGGCATTTTGCTAAAATGTGCAGACCGAATAATGTCAAGTGATTCCTGCACTGCGTTGCCTGCGTCTCGGAATACACGAAGTATAAATTGGTTATAAGATATTTTTTTTTATAAATCTTTCCGTTACAGAATTCGAAGACATTAATACCGTAACCGAAGACAACGACGAAGACCGTTCGGCCACGGACCAGGCAATATTATACCATGCATACATATATCATGACGTGCCAAATTCATTTGATAGAAATTCACTAGCTCTCTGGCGAAAATTAATTATGTAATAATGTTCGGCACTATCTAGTCTGGTCAAATATCTACACAAAGGAAAGTATTTCAAGGAGCAAATCTCACGGGAAATTAAGTTGAATGCATTCTGAAAACGTTATATTTGTTTAAAAATACTAAAATAGAATTCATTGTGAACAGGGGCGAACCAATTTGTACAGTTTTGACGACACGGTATAAAATGACGCTATTTTTTGTAGTAATCAAACTTTTTCTATTCTTGGTTCAATTCATACTAATATACCTAAGAGAGTTTCATAAATGCAGGTTTTACACTCGCAGCTCAGAGACTAGAAAAATACTCAAAATCCGATGGGGGTCCTTTACCGACCCCAATAGTTTCCTTATTGTTGGCCTTATTCTTATGAAATTAAAAAAAAAATAGTCTGAGGGCTTTAAAAAGTCATTTAAAAATTGTATTAAATGCACCACGTTTTGTTACGAAAGCTAGTTGTTTAACAATACACTTACGTGTATGTAAATGTATTGCACCGTAATACAAAACGGATCGATATCGAGCAATGCGGAAAGGGAAGTTAGATCAGTGCACAATATAAATAAAACATCATAATCTCGATTTGCGGTCGCATTCAACGGATACGTCAATTTTCAATGAAATATGTATTGTCGGCATTATCATTTAGAGTTTTTCAGTAAAACTATCTTGGATTGGGGAGGAGTTATGTTCTGTACAATGGTGAAAAAAAAATGGAGCGAATAAGGTTAGTAATCAATGTAGTATGATGTATATATATATATATATATATATATATATATAAATATATTATTTCCCAAGGGTACTCAACGTTGTACCCACCAACACCCGCTACGGCTTCACACTCTTTATATAGGGTGTATTCCGTAGCGTAACAACGTTAGTCGTGTTCAAAATTTTGCCAGAAATGTCCCGAGAAGAAATTCTTCAAGACTTGGTTGCATGCACTACAGTGTGCAGAAATTAAAAGTTAATAATAAATGCATTTGAAAATATTAGATTTTATCTATTTAACTCAACTCTTTTTCCAAAAGACGCGGAGAATTCATTAAATGCCCTATAATTTAATAAATATTTATTATTAAACAATTTCTAATTGATGAGAAGACATCTTCAAAAAATATATGAAGCCGTATCAAATGACAGATATCATATAAATTCTCCCGCTATTGCATAATTGGTTTCAGTAATATCCAATACTCTGATTTACGGCGGCAATATTCCCTTTGGCGAGACAGAACAGTTGTCATTGATATAGGGGTAATATGAAACACGCGGCGTCGATAATGTATGGCGTTATAAGAAGCTAGATGGAAGACAATCTGTGCTCCGGGAACTCCTACAGATGATATTATTATATAAGAAGAAAATGACAAATTACGTCACATTAACTGAAGTGAAAGGTCCGGGCTAGGAGATAGAAAACAGATTGCGCGTTAGAAGAGGTAAATCGGCTTAGCGTTGTGATCTTACTAACCCGAAACAACCGTGATATTAAAAACTTAACATTTATCTTGCCTATTTCCTTTACTAGGATGGATTATTATTTTATTTGCAACGTGTTTCTAAAAATCTTTTTTAAGTTGTTAACTTTCAATTGTATTATTGAAGTATCGCGTAAGTATTTATTTCTACAAATATATTTTTAAAAAAATGGTTGATTGCTATTTCGGCGTATGCCTTCATTAGAACTATAGTTCTGATGAAAGCATACGCTATATTTTTTAAAAAAGCTATCGCTGGAAAAAGTGTTGATAATTTAAACAACCGCTATACAAAAAAAATAGTATGACAAATGACAAGGTATTTAACACAATTAGTGCAAGAAAAATAATGACATAAAGTTATAAACTACAGTGAAACCCCCAATTACACTACTGCGCGCTGGCTTGAAATATTTGCCACAAATTCCCCAATTGAATGGTCGCATTCCATTGTCGTCGCTATGAGACGGTCATCTGTGTGGTTCATACAGTCAAATGTTGGCTAGCGTCTGTGTATTCAACACGTGCAAGGCTATACACGCATACAGCCGGGCGACTGTCTTTTTGTTGGGTTTTGGCACGCTTTGCATTTTATCACTTAGTAACTAAATATTTCGTCCATATTTTTTTTTTTTGCAAAACTAAGGGAAATCTTAGTTTTGCATTTTTCGCGGAAAAAACAAAATCCCCAATTTTGTATGACAATCACTCCCCCAATTACACTACCCCAAATTACACGGTCCTGACTTTAGTTTAAATGGGGGTTTTACTGTACTTATTTTTGGTGAAAAACATTTTAAAATCAAGTTAAAAAAATGGTTATCAAATAATATATTATTATATAAACAAAATTGTCAAATAGATTTTTTTAAATAATATTAAATCACTTTAATAATATTCAAAACATTGTAAAAATATAATTGAAGAATCGAGACACAAAAATTGCAGTTTTCGTATATTTTGTTATAGATGAATCCTATGAAACAAATAATTTTTTAAACATTCTAAAAGTGTTATTTTGCTATTTTAATATAATATAATTCACATTGTTTTGTGCAATCCACTTAATAACTGCCGCGTTTATATCTTAATATATTATTTTAAATTAACTTCCGTAAAATTACCACCGATTCCATCGAAAATAAATCTGATTAATTTCTGTCAAAATATGTAGACTGCAGTTTTTTTTTTTATTTCAGATCCCTGAGTTCATTTATTTAAAGTAGGAATATTTTTTTCTCAAAAGTATATTGTTGGGGTAAAATAATTTCCATTTCAAAACTTGATTGAAGTTATTTTTCTTAGAGCAATGCTAGGGTTAAACAGGTTCATAGTATGGGAGAGTCCGAAAAAGGTCAAAAAAATTCTAGGAAATTACAAAAAGTATCTCTCCCAAATTACTTAATACATATCATTCGAGTCAAACTCAGGTGGCGCTCTAAAACTATTGCCTATGGACATTTTTTTCAAATAAAGTCTTTATTACGTTTGGGGATAGGTAATCTTTTTAGAAGGGAGATTTATTGTTGCTAAAATTGGACTTAGATCCTACAATAAATAGGCTTATTTTTTATTATCTATTTATCTTGTTTCTTTCTTAAATACATTCTTCTTTTCAGCAACTTAATGAAATATAAATGGATTCAACCCATATTCGAGATATTAATAAAATATGTTATTCTATAAGTAATCAATTAAAAATAATATGAATGTTATTTTGATAATGAATAGGGCTTTTACAAAAACCGACTTTTTAAAAAACCAGTATTAGAATTTTCATAAAATTCGGTTATTCAAAATTTCACAAAAAAGGTTTAGTTTAATTAAAGTAGGGAAAAAATAATCTTTCAAAATAATTAAAAATAAATTTATGATATGTAATTTTAGTAAACAATATTTCATGTTTCTATTTGGTGGTAGACTAATCATTCGTACCATGGAGAAATGTATCTTGAGTCAAAATGTACCACAGACATATTACAGTATTAGTATATATACCCAATCTTGTTTTATGTCTAACCATGGTGATTCCACGTCAATATATTTACCCAATTTACCAAGCTGAAGACCTAACCCAAGTTTTAACGCTCCGATTTTTTAAATTGACCAACCATGATGTATAATTTTTAAATAATTATTTTTGTATACCCTCCTACTGTTGGTTTTAAAGTGTTATACACTTTCGGGCTATCATTCACCAAGATGTGCAGTAACAATTCGGATTCTGGGATGGAAACATTCAAACAGATGTTTGTAATGTTTTCATCCCTATCTATAATCCACTAATCTTCCTTTCCCACATGAAAACGGCCTGTCTCGAGAGCGACTATAATAGCTTAACACAAGTTCTTTCTTACCTTTATTATTTATTTCTTGTCGTTCTTAAAGAGTTTAATACTGACTCAAACTAATCAATTACGACGATTCAGTCGTTAATTTGATGTTCAATCAGTCATCGTTTAAAATCATGTAGAGAATCATTAAGTTGCTAAATGCATTCTGGAAGCTTTTTGAAGTTTTGAGTGAATGGCGAAAATCTAACATTAAATGTTTTATTTTTGTGGAATTGCCTGTAAATATGTTGGCAAATGTAATTTATTTTTTTAATTTTTACGCAGATAACGCATATATCAAAAGTTTGAAGAAAAATTGACTGTTCTCAAACTGTGTTTTTTTTTGCAAAAAACCCAAATTTTCTCTATGTCATACGAGATAAATTCAATGGGAATATTATTTGTAAATCACTCGAGATTTACTCAAGGACATCAACTGACGTCAAAAACACCCATGCGTTAGGTCTCAAATTTACATAGAAAAAAAATACATAAACCTTACCGGGAATTTAACCCATACCCACCTCATCGGTAAAGCACGCTCTAACCAACTAGACCACAGCTGGTATAAAATTAAGACATTTTAACAATTATTTTATTTTATTAATAACTAATAAAGGTATATTTATTTAATTATTTTCGTAAGAAATTTTGTATTAAAATACACTGTAATTATAAAGATAATCACAACGCAATAACACGTAAAAAAACTTATATCAAAAGAAAGAAATTGATTTTCTCAGTAAATGTGTCGATATTTGTCACGTATCATTAATTGTTCTTGTAACTAGGGACTATTATCCCGTGATCAGGGATCCCCATCAATTTGGCGATCCCGTATTTCCGGAATTGTCTAAATACCGATTCCCGGATTTAAGGATTCACTAAAAAAAATAATTTAAAAAAATATCTAAATGCCCAAAACATATGTTTTTAATTGCAGCCAATAATGGAAAGAGAAACCTTGAACGTAGGTGTTTGTGATATAGTTATCCGTCGAATTAATCTGGAGCAAATTTGATTTAAAAGTAATAAAACATATCGCTTTGGCCGTTAGTTGCAATGTCAGATAATTGTTGAATTTAAAACTAGAGATAAAGAAAAAAAAATATAGTTTCTTGACTATGGAAAGGAAAAAGAACGTAACCCACACATAATAAATTTTACAGGAGACACAAAAAACGTTTTTTGGGTACTTTTGGGCTAACGGCAAATAATGAAATCAATACAACCTTGAAGTGCATGGAGACTGATAAATTGCCTTTTAATTGATTGTATTTAATATTAATCAAATAAAATTGTCAAAAAAATAATTTCCTTTCTCTTGAAAAAGTCCTTTTTCCTGATCTCAAATTTTAGGGGTTCTTCTTCTTTCAAACTTTAACTTTTCCGGTTCTAAGCTCAAGAAATGCGACCCCAATACCCACATTTTCTTAAATATCTATTTTAATATGGGTGATACAATGTTTATAATTACGGTATTCTTATATCATAGTTTTTTGGACCTTTTGTAGTTTATATAAATACGCGATGCGATAACGAGATAAGCGCCCGCTTATCAGCGATCGTTCGTAAGATAACTAGGCTGAACGCCGCTGAACGCGTCAGTAGCAAATTAATATTTGCACTGAAATGACGTCTTTTTTACGCGCAACTTAAAATATGATTATTTATTAAAAAAACACGGATTTTTATAAAAAAAATGTATGAGGAATGATACAGAGATATTTTAAAGCCCTTATACTATTTTTTTTTTTAAATTCATAAGAATAAGGCCAATAATGAGGAAACCACTGGGGTACCTAAACGACCCCCATCGGCAGAGAAGTATTTTTCTAGTCTCCGAGCCGCGAGAGTTAAACCTATTTTTTTTTATACAAATTTGACATTTGCAGCTTATATCCTTTTGGTAAAACGTGTATTAAGTTATATACATTGTGATTATTGAAAAAAAACTGTGGGTTAAGTCCTTTTTCTTTTCCACAGACGATATGTATAATCCCGGGATCGAAGAATTCTAATTCCCGGGATTAGATGCCCTACTTGAAACGTATTCAGTTGAAAACTTGTGGTAATTTTCAATTACATGATCGATAGATAAATAACTCAATTAAGTCAATCAAATTAAATCCAACAGGGGTGACTTAAATATAACCATTAAACCACCTAGTCATGCGCGTGATAGAGAAGCGTTTTTGTTAAACCCTATAAAATGGTTTACTGCCTATTATTCCACGACACGAATTCAACTATATCGTAACTATCTTAATAACGATTTACTATTATTTTAATGGTGTCATCAATTGTGGGTTTTCTGTGACAACTTTATTCCTTTGATAAAATTGTATGCCTCTAACTTAGTTTGTCAAGGGTTTATCTTTATGTTTTCCACTGTCGTCTGTAAGAAATAGAGGATTTATTTATAAGCACCTCATTGTTTTCACTATCTTTTTTGAAAGTCGAAACTTTACTAGTCAGTTTAAATTTATGGAATAATTTCATTAAGAACCCGTCTTATTCAATTATATACAATTTTGGCAACCATTTAAACTTTAGTTAAGTGCATTAATATACAAGTTTTCTTTTTTAAATCTAAGCAAATTCAACGGTAAACTATTTGGGCTGGGCAGGTTGGTTGAAAAACTAAACTAGCGGTACGCTTGTCAAGTACTGTAGGACTGCACTGAGATGAATACCGAACGAACAGAACTATTTGCTGCGGTTCGTTCTCATACGAACCCAATAGGCAACGCTGACTCGATCTCAACCAAAGCCAACTAATTTTCAAACATATATAAGGAACGGATCATTCTAGATTCCTCTTTAGATCTTACGCGGAGTATATTCTAAGTATACGGATACATATTACTTAAACTCACTGACAGAACAAATCACATTTTTTCTCTTTCTTTTATTTTAAAGCAGAATCTAATACGCATAATAATAATAATAAGCTGAATAAGAATACAAAATATAAATGTGTGACAGGATATATTGTGTATATCTTCTTAGCTAGTATACTAGCTGAGTTAATGTAAGTTTAAACATAGTCCTGACGAAGGCATACGCCGAAATAGCTATCAACTATATTTAAAATAATATTATCTAAAACTATTTATAAATTAATAATCCTAAAAAATATATACTGCTACAAAAAAGCGTTTTAATTTTTAATATAACTATTTTCCATTAACAATAGTTGACAGTGAACACCTTAAAGTGATAGGTAAATGTTTATCGTTGCGTATCTAAAGTAAATGCAGTCTGTACAGAGATTCAACTGTGGTTTTACTTACTAAACAAAGGATACTTTCACGCTTGCATTCTTTCGAGAAAAGCGGTAGCATACCCAACCTGCTTGCACTTTTCCACATTTTACACCGCAGTCGAACTTCTTGCACACTCTGTTCACCATCATGAATAGCAATGAGCTTTGGAGCAGAGGCGTGTAGCAAAAGTTTAAGACAAAAAGCGCAAAAAAGCTCGGCGCTATGAAAGTCATGATGACATAGCTTTTTATAACGAGATCGAAAGAGAAGAATGAGACCGGAATTGGTTATACACGTAATTATTGTAAAAGAGAGTAGAAAAAATACTTTCATAAAAGCGTTAAGAATAACTTTAGATGTAAATTCTGTATTTCAAATTGTTACTAGTGAGCTGGTTTTCTATTTAAAAAAAAAAGTGATTACTTTTTCTCGGATATCTCTGTATGATATACATAAATAATTAATTATAATTAGTTGATAACTACAATATCATTAATCAAAATTGATTACACAGATTCTTAACTCAATACTTATCATAATAAAGATCTACCAATTCAATAAATTTTAGATATTGAATACCTAATCAATAGTTAATATGCTGATGTTACAAGCTTTGTAAAATATATAACATTTGAATTACTGATTGTTTGTATAAAATACATTTAGACGAAACCTGTTTTTTAAGCGTCATTATTATAGGTGTTTAAAAATGGGTTTTTACCGAAAATTAACAGTGAACTAACATAATAAAAAAAATATGCCGTATAAATTTCTGATTTTTTTAAAACTACATATTTTTTTAGGGCAATTTTTTGATTAAATATATATTTCTACTTGCTATCACAGCTGGTTAAGGTCTTCCAATTGTATAAAATGCATCGTTCTCTATAGGAAACAGAAAACATCCTGAAAAAATAAGTTATTAATATTGTTTACTTTCCTCTTCCTTTTTTTCGATGTATTAATTTAAATGTATTTTATTTATTATTTATTTCAGAAATATGATTTTTATTACTTTATTTTTACACTATATACAGTTGAATAAACTATAAATTTTGAGCTTAAATTCAATAGATCTGAGCCGACTCACGTCTGTTTCATTTTCAAAAATTGTAAGTAATAATTTCTTATAGTTTCATACCTTTGTATAATAGGTTAAATGAAAAATATTACATATATGTAGAGCAAACATTCAAAAAAAGATTTGTCACACAAATACAGAGCTTGAGAAATGATGACTTGAGTGTTGGAAAAATCACGGTTTGCTTGAATGTGTCAACATTATGATTTAATTTGTGATTTATATTCATAGATTTCATTATGGACTACCAGAACTAATACTATACGGCATTATTCAAAAATTGTAACAAATCACCTTTGAATGTTTCCTCTTCATATGTGTTCAATTCTCCCGAATAGATTCAAAATTTTTTACTGAAAGACAAAACAGCATTTATTTATGTGTAATGTTTATACCATATAACCGTAGAGCAACTGGTGACCATGAGGCGCCACTGACAGATCATGGACTTAAACAAGATTTAAGCAAGTAAATACACTTTGAATTTTTATCCACCTTTTCGGAGGAGTTTTTCTTAAACGTATTTTGAGTCCGGCTGCATGCAAATTAATGCAAATTCGTTGACGGCGAAATCCCTTCCTTTGTGAGATTTTGTTCGCGACAAGTTTGTTTTATGTGTAGACAGACTTTAAACTTGAGAAAATGCTTCATTTAATAAATTGGAAACATAATCTCGCAAATATTTTCATAACTTATAAAGATTTATTTTCTTATACATTTTATACTAAGGCTTTTTTTTTAAACTTAACAATGATCTTTTCTTATTGTTTTTTTTTTGTTGCATCTAAACTCAAATTTAATTCTATCATCAAATCACGTTCAAACTGTATTTTTTAAATTAATTACAGCTTTGTGCTTAGGTTGGTATGGCTTAAAAGCTAAGTAAAATAACTACACATTTTATTATTGATTTAAGGAATACAATTTTTTATCATATCTATAAATCATAAAGATATAGAAATCGGTGATGCCTGAAATTACCACTCACCCATCCAATCTTAATACGAGACAAAGTGAGAGAAATAACTCATCTACTAATCGTTTTCTAGCCTAGTCTTTGTATATTTAATTATGTCTTTAAAAAAGTCATTAATTAAGAAAAGCACTTTTTAAAGAAAAACTTATGCTGTGATAAAACCTATTAGAAGATATTATCCATGTGTAGAAAGAACTTGATTAAACAATCTGGATAAGACTAATGTTAACTTTTTTTGATTATTTCAGTTCTTTGTGAAAATAAATTATATTTTTTTTAAAAAAAAAGTAGCTGTGCCGATATTGATAAATAATGTGGAATAAGTACGATAAAGTTTTTTTTATAGCATTTTAATATAATTTAACTATGCCACTGTATATATATATATATATATATATATACTATAATATTTGGGAGTAATGATTTGATCTTAGAAAATTTCAATAAATTTATTTTAACATTCATTTTGACATTCAATAGTGTTGGTTTGAAATTTTTGTAAATTAATACTAAATTATTTACATTACCTACAATACTAAATAACTTTATTGCTAACATTTCCTATATATGTAAGTAAAGTTTATTTAACGCGGTATTTTTCAAGCTTTGTAAATTAATCTTTAGTCGTATTTGACGTTAATTTAATCATTTTTAGTTTTATACCGTTTCATTACAATTGTCAAAACAAAGCTATTATATTTAGATACTTAACATGCCATTTTAGTCAGTAAAAAAGTAGAATTGGATTAATCAGCAATCTAAACACGAATACAATATTCCAGACAAAACGAAAAAAAAGGAAAATTAAATTATCTTTAAATAAAGAAATACTAACGAAAAATAGCAGACCTTAATCCATCAATTTTTTTGTTCACATTAAACACAATTAATATGTTATAGCAACTTTTTTACTACACAGGTTTTGTAACAATTTGTGACACGTATTTCTTGACCGATTTATTTTCTATATGATTTACTCTTTTTCACACAAGCAAATAATTTGTAATTAGTACTAAAAGTGTTTGCATTTTGATAATCAACCTTTTTTTTAAATTCACAGAAATTAATATAATCAAGTTTTCGTTCGGTCGCAAATACCGGTGGTTAGTCGGAAGTTTATTTCATTTCAAGGAGGCAAAACACGTGTAACAATTAGTTACACAACCAGTTGAATAACTAATTCATAATGTTGTATTCGGCAACTTTGTAGGAGTTATTTTTTTATTGTACAAAGTTTTCGCCGAATCTGTAAAAATATTATATATTAAAATCTTTCGTGGAAGGAAATATAATTATCCCTCCCACCTTTAATAACCAGGCGTAGCAAGAGCAATTAGTAAACCACAAGTCCTGCCCTAGCCTTATCTTTCTATCTCTATTACTCTCTTTGAAGAAGAGTGGTTGACTGACTGAGTAACAAACAGTCCTCGTAGACTTTTTTTTGTTGAAATACCTTCATTAGGAAGCCATATGCTTCACATTGGGAGCGGACATGGATACAAATATAAACATTTCTATTTGGTCGTATAATAATGGTGTTCTATAAAGTGAACTTCAAATCAATCGTTGTACGTAAAATATCGGAAACCGTTTTAACATGTCAATTTTGCCTCAATTTGTTTCATCAAAATATTATTAAAATTCAATTAAAAAATAACATACAATTGAGCTAATTTAAAAAAAAAACAAAGCTAGATTTTATATATCGTAAGAAAAACATCCACACAAAGAGAGCGAAGTGAAAGCTTTTTTTCAACAAAGGAAGGGTCTTTTTTCATTCTCTGAAAGCAGTTAAATGGAAAATGGACTAGTTAATTAATTGCCAAGGGGTAGAGTTACTTTACTCCAGGAAGAGATAAACTAATTTTGAATGATATCGTCTTTTACGTACATAGCTGCTACTCGCATAAAAAGCCATCTTATAAGAAATCCAATTGTAAATCTTGCTTATTAACCGTTTTTAATGGAATATTTTTGTCGTGAATTAAAAAAAAATTCTACATGCCAGCTTTTTAGCTACTCATTTTTTTTAATCCAATCTCTATAATAATATCTTTTCAGCCTACTTCTTGGTTTCAAATTGCTTTTGCTGTCTTGCTGTTTTTCTGAAAAAGTCTTCATTTCCGTGGTCTTCAAGTAACATCAAAACTATACTTCTAATTTGCGTTAAATAGCTACTGTCGGTTAAATTAACGAAAGCCTATTCATAAAAACACAATTTTCCTTTGTACTTCATTCCACTTTAATTTTGTGTTATTTTAGAATTACTTTTAATGTAATTTTTAATTTCTTTTCAATGCCAATTGTTGTTTATAACTGTTCATTTTTGTATAAATAGCATTTTTAAATTATATTTCTTATCAGATGACGATGCTCGTAATGAGCGAAACCGGTCCTGATATATTTAATAAAGTGGAATGAAGTACAAAGGAATATTGTGTTTTTATTAATATAATGCCTTTCCACCAAGTATTGACAGTTAACACCCTAAAAGTGATGAAAGCCTATTCATTTAGATTTTGGTCATTTTGACTTCTAAGCTAATAACATCGTTAAATTCATCCATACGTTACTCATGAAAACGTTGAAATTTCACTTCAGAAGTTACAGAGATTTATAAATGTCCTACTCTTTTCAGGGTTATACTTAAATGCATTTTGTATAAAATACTTTTTACATTTATGTATAGCACTTTGATTGATTGGTCGAACAATAAACGCATCTCTCATAGTGAATATAAAATATATTTTAACATGAGCCGCGGTACAAACCGCAGTTTTATAAAATAACTTTTTTTTAAATGCGTAAGTACGAATTCAAATGACTCTAATTCGCTTCAGTCGAAGACATACTGTAAAAAAATTGCATACAAATATTTAAATTAAACAACTAAATTAGTTTGGGAGTTATTGATATAATTGGATTGAATAATTAAATGCATTTTTATATATTTATAGTATTTTAGCTTAGTACTAATAATTATTTAAACAAATGTTAAGGCCCAACCGTTTTCATCTAGCATTTGAAATTACAAACGGAAATGTGTGTGCATATAAAAACTTATTTTATATAAATCATTTTAACAAATAAAAAAATCATATACAAAGATGATATTAGTTAAGATGTAATATAAAGTATTATTCATTATATTACATCTTAACTAAAAATCTGTACTGAAACTTTTCAAAAAATGATTTTCGAGAAGCTATGAAATGTTGTACAATATTTGAAAACATGTTGAGGTAGTTTATCTAGTATGCTATATATATCCCTCTAAGAATTAAAATTAGGTATTTTTTAGCGAAAACTAAACATCATTTTTTTTACGATGTCATAGTACAATTCTTTCGGTTTAAAAGTTCCTGTCGATAATTAAAAGCGTCCATGCATAGTCCCTATTCTGAAAGGTAGGTTAAATTATTTTAATAAGTCTGGAAAATATGTTTTTAGACCACTCGTTAACCATGTATTTAAATATTTACGGCCACTATTTTATATTTATTATAATATTTAAATGTAATTCATAATAAGGGTAACTGTAAATTCAAAATTATAATGATACAATTAAAAATAAAAGCTTTTGCATAGAAAAGTTAAATATCAAATAATATAAATTGTAGCTTACAAATTAATGTAACATATTTGCAACGTAAATTCCCCTAAGAGTATTATTTCTCTTTTACGAATTCATTAAACATAATACTTTTAAATACAAAATATCAACCAGATTACATCGTGTAAAAATCTGAAAGCACTGAGCATAAAAACAAAATTGAATCATAAAAAAGGAGAATATACATAAATCACATATAATCTAAAAATCTAAAAAAGCTCCGGTTAAAGAGCTCATTAGGGAACTGTGTGGAGACCTTCGACCAGACGTAACCCTTTATCGTTGCCTAATGGCTTGCTAAATTTGTTCAGAGAACACTCTGTGGCAGTCATCAAACAAATTCGCGTCTCTCGTATATTACATAAAATACATTTTTCATTATACTGTGTTTTTTTCTCAATTTTCAGTTCTGTACTTTTCCAGCAGAGGCCTATGCTGTCAGTTGCACTGGTCCTATGATAAATCTACGGCATTTGTTGATTAATGCACTTAATGGGTTGATATGTAAACCATTCGGATGTGAATACAGGTCGATTTGCGTATTTTAAGAACATTTATTTTTTTGTATATATTGCTTGTAATTTTAAATATACTACAGTTATTTTTTTATATAATAGTAAACACAATTTTGTATTAAAACAATTTTGAGTTTTTTTATTTAATCTCTGACAAATTAGCAAGATCTTTTTGTAAATCATAGGCTAGGCTAAGCTTCTGTATTCAGATACAGTTCAGATAAAAGTGTTGTTCCACTTCAGAATAAAGAGTTATTACTTCAATATTCACTGTCTTTGCAAGTCATTTTTTCAGTACTTGATATAAGGTTGATGCAAAGAAAAAAAATAGCAGAGCCATGACATAATTCCTCAAATCTTTAGGAAATATTAATTAAAACACAATATTCCTCTGTACATTAAAGGTCAGGACCGGTTCTTCTCATTGCGAGCATTGTCATTTGACAAGTACAAAGTAATATTGTGTTTTAATGAATATTCAAAATAAACCGTTAGCATTGGTCGAAAAATGTTCTGTTCAAAATAAACCGCTATCATTGGGCTAAAAGGACAGTGTTACGAACATATTGATTATTTTATCGGCTATTAATGTGAAGATAATGCCTTTCTACCAAGTATTGACAGTGAACATCCTAAAAGTGATCTTTAAGAAATATTGGAATTCGAAAATCTTGTTGCGTTAGTTGACACTACGCAATTTTCTTATAATTTATTTTATTATACGAAAGTAAAACTACATTTTTTGTTTGATTTAAATGTACTTATTAACTTCACTGCCACTACAGTTTTAAATAACGAAAGCGAAAAATAGAGGTAGGTTTTTTTTCTCAGAAACTTGAGCCGTCGAACTGTTTACATAGTAAGAAAAAATACCTTCCTTCTTCAACGCTAAGGTATGAATCTAAATGAAGTGGATGAAATAAACACGTTCAGTTCCGTTATATATTTAGGAAAAGTCTAAATACTTTGAGTTTATCTAATATTAATATTTTACAAAATCGAAATATTCTACGTTAATTAAAGACTACATACTTAAAACAACAATAAAAATACAGTAAAACCCCCCCATTTACACTTAAGTTTACGGGACAGTGTATGTTAAGGATTTAATAAAACAATTTATTAATTATAACATAAGTTTATACAAACAATATTATAATAAACAATTTGATTAAAAATCAGAATACAGAGAAGTCTTTGATATGTTAAACTGAACTACTGGACCTTTAGGTTAGTTCTGCTGTTGTTTCATGTTAGTTTTGGTTTATATAGATCGAAAGCTTATTGACAGTACCAATCATTGTTGTTGTTTTGTTAATGATTGTTTCTTATTTTAATAAGAAATGAGTATTGGTATTTAATTATCATTCATGGAAATATGTTTATGATAAAACTTATACACTAATTCTTATTAATAAATCTTTATCAATCATTGGCGGATGTGTGTTTATGATTATATCTAAGATGTGTATTGCATCATTACATAATATTCGAGAATCAATAGTGCAAGTAAATAAGATAAGTTATAATTATGGTATGTCACAGCTTCTCAATATTTAACAGTGAATGGTGAGGTGTATACATAACATGTACATTGTGGTAGTGTTATTGGGGGTGTGAATCACATACAAAATTAGGGATTTGGTTTTTTCCGCAAAAAAAATGCAAAACTAAGATTTCCGTTAGTTTTGCAAAAAAAATAATTTTGACGAAATATTTAGTTACCAAGTGATAAAATGCAAAGCGCGCCAAAATCTCACACATAGACAGTCGTCCGCTATACGTGTATAGCCTGGCATGTGTAGAATACACAGACCCTAGCAAACAACTTACTGTATGCGCGGTATGGACGACCGTCTCGTAGTAACGACAATGGATTGCGACCGTGCAATTGGGGGATTTGTGGCGAATCTTTCAAGCCAGCTCGAAATTCGGGGTAGTGTAATTAGGGGTTCTACTGCACTTCATACAGTAACTAGCACATACAGTATTTAGTGGTAAAATTCAACGATGAAAAAACTTCACACCACGTCTGAGTTCTCAAAGTGAAACAAAAAATATCAATGTTGTCAGGTTACTTTAAATTTTTAATGAGAATGTTTATGGCTCAGCCATATTATTATATAATATAACGACTGTGGAAAGGGAAAAGAACGTTCCCTTACACATAACCAATTTCACAGGAGAGGCAAAGGAAAATAATGAAATATACACCACATTTAAGTACACGAAGACTAATAAACTGGTTTTGAAATGAATTTTTCTTTTATAAAATTTAATAAATTGTATAAGAATAACCTTTTTTTAAATCATTCTTTCCTGGAAAAAAGAGAGGTTGGGCACCTTAGTAACAACCAGTTATCTAAGAAAGGCTTCTAATAAGATACCTCTATAAGAGACCATACGCTCCACATTGGGAGTGGACATGAATTTAAAACATAATATATTAATAAAAATTCACTAAGCTTAAGGATATTATTGTTGAGTTGGATTAATTTAACTTTTATTTTTTTAATCCATGCCCACTCCCAAGGTAGAGCATATGGTCTCCTAATGAAGTATATCAACAGAAGTCTTTTCCACGAGAACTGTTTGTTACTCAGTCGCTCAACCTTACTTTTTTTCAAAGTGAGTAGTTGGGAAAGAAGGATAAGGCTAGAACAAGACCAGTAATTGACTAATCGTTATTGCTTCACCCAGTTATTAAACGATCAGAAAGATGGAAGGAGAGGAAATAATGTGAATTAACATCACAAACTCCCAGTATTCGATCACAACTTTGAATTGAATAATTCTCAAATTCACTGTGATCTTACCAAGAATCGAACCCAGACCTGCGTGATCGGTAGAGCAAGCTACAAATTTTACTAATAGTTAATTGTCTAATACTGTCATCGTTAGGTCAGAATTAATAAGAGTACACGAAGAGAAACGTAAAGAAACAAGACTTAAAAAAAAGCTTTCATCGCTTTAAGGGGTTAAAGCTTAACTCAACCACCTACGATGACCCTCTGGTGATCGGAAAAGTTCCGATAGGGAGAAAAAAAAGAGGGAATTTAGATCGGTGAATGAACGGGTTTAAAAAATGAGGATTGATGGGTATAAGTATGTGCCTAATGGTCTGTTAGGAATTTGGGGTAGACGATGACTCCAGATTGCCATTTGATGGAATAGACCCCAAATTGGCCAGTGGACCGAGCCGGTTGTTGTTATAGAGAGAAATTTAAAGCCGCACAGGGGGAAAGTTTTTCTTTTTTTTTGCGTTACGATACTTTGATGGTTTGAAAGATTAGTTGGGTAAAAACTTTTGAAAGACTTAAGGCTGATGTAAATTACTTTTTTAAGTTGTTTTTGTGGCGATGTTTTGAATGGATTGGTTTAAGGAAATTTGCATGAAAAATAGGATGGTATAGCTATTGTTTCCGTCTATTTAAAGAATTTAGAAGACGCAAAATAAATAATAATACGATGAGTCTACTAAATTGCTTTTATTTTGTAGTAAAATATTGCGTTTCCACTTTACTTCACGCCAGTTCAAACGTGTAACGAGTCGAAAATTTACCATTTAGAGTTAATAATTAAATGATGAAATACCAAGAATATCAATGTTTATCAAATTCAAAATGGTGATATGTAGTTATTTAAAAATGGCAGTGGTTATTATTAATATATATATATATATATATATGAATAATAACCACTGCCATATATATATATATATATTGACTGTGTAAATTAAAAAGGTCGTAACCCACAGTTTTTTCAAAACAGCTTTTTTTCGATAATCACAATGTATCAAACATAATACACGTTCTATTAAAAGGATGCAAGCTGTAAATGCCGAATTAGTATCTAAATTTAGCTTTTAGGTTTGAAAAAGATGACCTTGTAAAAAATTACAACCAAGAAAAAATACTGAAATAAAAGTTTTTCCTAGACAATTTCATTAATTATTATTAGATTATGTCAATTAAACACCAGTTTAGTCTCCGTGCACTTCAAGGTTGTGTATAATTCATAATTTGCATATGGTCCAAAATCATCAAAACACGTTTTTTGCGCCTCCTGTTAAATTTGATATTTATAGGTTAAGTTCTTTTTCCTTTCCACAGACATGGTTTAGTCAACAAGGTGGCTGAGGACGTGGGTTTAAATCTCAGTACAGACAGTTTTTATAAATTGTTTTTCATTTGATTTATGTAATTCTGTCACAAGGCATGGATTTATGTGATGTTTTAATCACTTTATCTCAGCAATTATTGAATCGCTAGTATTTTTAGTCTTTTATTTCTATCCGTTAAAAAACGAAAGGTTGAGCAAGTAAATTACAAGCAGTTCTCATAGAAACACTATTAGTAAGATAAAAGTCGTTATTAGGCTATATCAGGGTTCCCCAACGTTTTTTGACTCGCTTACCACTTGGTAATAAGTACAGTACGCTAAATTGTACCACCAACCATAAAAAAAAAAAAATCACAATGTTTTTATATTTGTAAATCAATTTTCTGCTTGTCCGCCATTACTGATTTTTTTGCGTACCACCTACCATCAACCGGATACCACCAAGTAGAACGCGTACCATGGGTTGGTAAACCTTGATTAATAGGCTTGACATTCGGATTGGACAGTCATATAAACTAATATAAAGATTTTAGAATTTAGTGAATTTCGTAGTGGTACTGATCTGATGAAGTGTTTTTTTAGTAGATTTTCAATGACATAAGAGCTAAGCAGTCAATTTGTTCAGCATTTATATAAAACTGGCTTTCGATAAGATATAGATAAGCCAACAAAATAATATATGTTTGTTCTTTATATTAATGAAAAAGGATTTGCATACATAATTTATCACAATGCCGTAACTGTTTGTTAAAAGTTTTCTTTCGTTGTGTGAAATCACTCTCGATTCTCAATCGAACTATAAATAAATATTTCATTTTTATTAATATGTTTAAGCTGTATCAAAATGTAATAGCCAGTTTTTGGAGATGAAATTAAATAATTTAACATTTTACCATCTCAATCACAAAAATACTTACAAAGCTTCTGAATACTTAAATATTTCGTTACATTCATATTAGATAAAACGCTAGTATTTTTTCATCCCAAAAATCTTTCGTCGGTTAGATACGGTAAATCTTTTCAAAGATTCTAGAAGGCAAACACTGGGACCAATATCGTTGCACCTGTAAAAGCCATCTTCCGAGAAGCAATATCCAAGGATTATATACAGACCCTGTGTATTGATTGTTTGAGATCTAATCCAGAATAAATTGACATTTTTATAGCCTTGCCTGAAGCCTAAAACGAGTATTGAAGATTCCAAGTATTTATAGAATTGGTGGAATATTTTCAACCTTAAATGTATTTACTATGTTTAATATGAAAAAGAAAGTGACGATGGTCCTGGGTTAAATATATTCTATAGACGCCTCAGATGAGACGGAATCCTGCCAGTATCTTCCAACAACCAGACGGACTCCAAGACTTTAAAACCCGCTGATGACAATCTGTAGGACGTCTTGAGCAAAGCAAAGAGACTAATTGGGAGCAAAGAATTTTGGAAGCACCACGTGGTGACCATATTTTCGTAGTTGGAAACGAATATGGTAAAAAAGGTTATAAACATCAGTTTTACAAAATTTTAAATTATTTAGTTGAAAATATAACGAATTTTATACTATCATACAACACGAAGAAGATAAAGAATCGATTTTTAAAACAATGTACACGCAAAGTGATGCAAATACATTAATAATAGTAGCTTTAGTTTTTTTGTTATACAAATTTGGGCTTTCAAAAATCTGTATGTTTTTTTTTAAATTTTAGATTTGATCTCAGATAAACTTTTAGCAAACCATTAATTAAAACAAGATCAACTGAAATAAACTTTATAAATAAATTTTATGTTTAGTAAAATTTTAAGCCTAATTTATGCTCAAATAATCCATGTCAGGTTTAAATATTTATAAATTGGTAATTTTTTTATTAAAAATATTATCACCCATTGTTTTATTATTTCATTTTTAACAAGGAAACTTGACGACAAAATTACTTATTTATGAAATACATTTTTCTAATATTAAATGCAAAAAAATAAGAAACGACATTTAAAAATAATTGTTAACACTTTTAATTGATAACGTGTTTTAAACATATATTGCAACTTAATATAAAATAGAATAAAATAAATAAAGAAAACTCCCTCCCACCCTTATTTTTTTTCAATAACAGGGCGTAGTGAGAGCGATTAGTAAAGCCACTAGTCTTGCCCTAGTCTTATCCTTATATCATTACTACTCTCTTACTATATCACTTCAGGATAAACGCAATTCTGTTTCATTATTCAAAATAATCATTTCAGGACAAAAACATTTACCTATTTTAGAATCGAAAATTGTATCAAAATTGATTGGTACCCATATCGATTTCGGAAAGCTTTCGTTGTTGCCGTTCAAACATTAATATTTATACAAATCAAACAAAACTTTCATTTACTAGACAAATAAACTGTATTTAAATTGACCTTGTTCTCAATGGAAAGTCTAGCCTAAATAAATAATTATTGTATATCAATATTATCAACTTTACATTGTTTTACATAAATAGACAAACATTATTTTATTTTAGACATTTGTTATCTATAATTCGTTAGACTTTCACACGACATAGTAAAACAATTAAAACAAAAGAACTTTCTGAAGAACGCATTTGAAAAAGAATTCTTCCATTTACAATGAATAATTACTTTTTAAGTGAATAAAACCAAAATAATTTCAATGAAAACTTTTAACTTTTATTAGGTTTTTGTGATCATTATCGTAAATTTATCCCAGACAGGTTGTCTTCTAGTAAATTAAATTAATGTATGAAGTTTTTTATACACTTACTTTTTGATAGAACAAGTTTAATCGGCGAAAACTTCTATACCCACTGTTTAACCATTTAGTTGCCGCAAAGTGATAAAATAGCGGTAACCAAGAGACCGCGATAATTTTATCGTAATATTATGTAAACGTCAAATGGACAGTTATGTAAATATTTTTGTCATCTATAATATTTTTTATTTTTTTTGTTTCATGATTTATGACAGGGCGTTGGATATAATATAAATTAGGTCACACTTACACGTTCATTTTAAATTTCCGGCCTAGTATTGATAGTGCTGACGCACTTGTGGTACACAAACAGTTAAACTCTATCAAAATTTTTGTTTTAAACAAAGATTTAAGTATAATAAAAAGTACTATTAATTATTATTTTAATGATTATGTTTTTGAAACTTATTTAATAATTAGAATTGATTGTCTTATTGTACAATTTATTATGTGTGACACGTGTTTTTTATCTATCTTTGAGAATATTTTTTGACAATTTTACTAAGCGAACTTTTTCTGTTAAACAATTTTAAAACTTTATTAAGTAGACAAATTTTGTTGTATTGGTTTAAAATATAACTGTTCATCAAGCATTTGGTCTAAAATAATTACACGATAAATAATCTTAATATTTTGTATTTTCTTGGTGTAAAAGTATGATCTGAACTAATTTAGTCTATAATTAAAAAAATGGAAATAAAAAATGATGGATTTATTTTATTTTTATGAAAAACATATTTTTTAGGCTCAGGCAACATAATTTTATATTGCTTGAACCTACTACTAATGGAAATTTCTAAGCATGAGTGTTTTTTCAAGAACTGTTTATTATTTAGTTGCTCAATCTCTAGTTTTCGAAAAGAAGATGGATAGAAGAAAAGGGCTAGGAAATGACTAGTATTTAACTAATCACTCTCGCTTGGCTTCGTTATTTTAGGATTATAAGAATTGGAGGTTGCTTTAAATAGCCCGTGAGATCCGCCACAGAAGCCAATGACGTTGACCGACAATCGAGTGAAATTAACATACGAGTCTTCGACAGGTGAAGTGAGCCGACTAGTAAAATGTTATAACTTTTTTCCTGAATTTTAAGTACAATCACGTTTTTACTTGGTTTTTTGGTTGATTGCTTATTTTTATTTTACTGAGATACACTATCACAATAAATATTAACTGAGGTCACTTCACTTTTACAATACTTTAAGACGTGTAGAATATTTTATTTTTTTAAAGACTACTTGGCTTACTTCATCTCTAATGGATCCAATTATGTTGTTCATATATCTTAAATTTAATAAAATTGTTCAAATAATCTTTATATTACTAGTCGATAACGTTCGTTTGTTTGTTTGTATGTCCGCAATTTCGCCTTTTCGATGACGTCGAGAAAGATAGAACATTATTCTAAAAAGTAAATAATTTACAATTTAAATACTGCAGGGCTGTCGATATATGCCCCGAGGTATATTTCTTCTACTACGAAAAATAATTGTTAGCAAACTTAAACTTTATTCTAAAAATTGAATAATTTACATTTAAAATACTGCAAGGCTGTCGATATATGCCCCAAGGTCTATTTATTTTTCTACGAAATATATTTGTTAGCAAACTTAAACATTTCCATTATTCTAAAAAATATATTATATACAATTTAAATACTGCAGGCAGGGCTGTCGAATTATGCCCCGAGGCATATGTCTTTTACTTTCAGAATTTCTGGCTTATTCAATAAATAGGTTTGTAATTTATTTTTCACGCCAGTAAATTTTCTAACTACTTAAAAATGCAACTAAAATCCCCCCGTTGAGGTCAACGGGCTTACAGCTAGTGATTTTTTATTATTGTAACGTTTCAGGAAACGATAATCATTTCGACAAACATGGTGTTAAAATGGATACTCTTTGCAGTATTTTGCCACTAACGTACGTAATTGCGCAGATAACATAACCACAAAAAAGTGAGATTCTCCGCATTAGCGTTGATTTCGGTCGGTTCTTTAAATTTAATATTACAATTCTGAGCGTAATTTCGCGAAATAAAATTGCTTTTCTGTGTTAGGCCCACTCAAGCCCGTCCCACACGACGTCAAAGAGTTGAATAATGAAGTTAGTCGCGAGTCGCCCTTTTTCTCTCCTGGGGGAGGGAGGGTTGAATAATGGCAACTAAAACAGACTTCTTTTGTGGTTAACTCAGTAGCGCGCGATTTACACAGAACCATTTAAAAACACTAAACATTTAAAATTTGTTTATCTACGGTAATTTATCCGAACTAAAATATCGCAACAATTATTTTCCAAACTTCCATTTATATAGTTATAATTTACTCACTACACTTCAGTGTACAGTTACCAATTTGGGAGTAATAAAACATTCCAACCAAAAGTTAAATGTTAGAATACCTGCTATTTTACTTAATACACTCAAAAAACAGTATACAATAAATCTGTATCGGTCGGTAACTAGGAATTTTGAAGGTCTTTTTTATGTCGCGGAACATGAGAAATAAAATTATCATGGCCGGGGAAATACTTGGTCATGTCGAAGTCAGTGACTGGCATTAGGTGGCAGAGGCCCAAGTGGATTGGAGGAATTTGATTGAGGCTCCAAGAAGAAAATGAAGAAGGGATTTAGTGACGCCCCAAGACCGTAGTACTGGAGATTTGTTTAAGATAAAATATTAAACGAAAAGCGCATAAACACTGTCCGTTACTGAAAACTCGTACAAATATTTTTTAAAGTTAAATATTGCAAAATATGAGAATTTTGTATTGAAAATAGTTATATTGTTTTATTACACACTATTCGAGAGATTCGTTTGATTTTTCCGATGAGCAATTTTCCTTAAAAATGACACATCAAGTCAATAATTTTATGGTAATCAATGCAAACTAGCGTCTTTCAAAAGTACGAACAGTGCTCTTATTTTATTTTATTAAATAAATGAAAGATTTTTTTATCTTTTTTTAATGCTTCCCAAAATTAACAAAGATTCTCAAGACTTAGAGGTTCTCAAACTATATTTACATCGAATGAATATAATCTACTAAAACATTGCTAGTTACAAGTCTCACATGTTGTCGGTTCCTATGGTGCAGCGGTTAGCATTGTAGGCTTCCGTGCCGGATCTTACGGGTTCTAGTCGTAGTACGAACAGCATTTTTTAGATTGTTTTTATCGATTTCTGTTCGAAGGGATGGGTATTTGTGATGTCTAATAATTCTTTCACACCCTTTCCGATATTTAAATAACTGGGCGTAGCGAGAGCGATTAGTTAACCACTATTCATGTCCTATCCCTACAACTCTCTTTGAAAAAGAGTGGTTGAGCGACCGTTTAACAAGTTGGTATACCTCCATTAGAAGACCATATGTATCCACATTGGAAGCGAACATAGATAAAATAAAAATGGACACAAAGAAAATGTTAATGTCGATTCAACTAAGAAAAAGTGTGAACTATTATATAATTTAAGATTTCGACTGAAGGTGCTTGGTGGAATTTCAATATTAAATTCAAGGCAAATTATTAGTTAACAATAAAGATAAAATACATTACCTAAATAAATCTGGAATTTATAGATTACAATGCTCTTGTTGTAATAAATTTTATATCGGCAAAACAGAGAGGACTTTAAACATCAGGGCATTAGAACATATGTCAGCCTTTAGACTGAAAAAGGACACGTCTACTTTTGCTAATCACTTAATTTCGGAAGGACACGTGTTCAATCAGGAACAGGGGATAAAAATTTTACACCCAAATACGGACAGTCATAAGCTCTTTTTCCAGGAAATTTTAGAAATTAATAGGGCACAGTTACATAGTCTTCCGATTTTGAACGAGATATTAAACCTTCCTGGCTCTCCACTTCTATACCCTATATAAATAATATCATAAATAATATCATAAAACCTTTGCCGACAAACAAATAAATATAATTCTAAAAACCACTCACTACTCAAATCTTTGGGAATTCCCATGAGCTTACCCTTTTCGCCAGCGATGGCTTTAGACTCAGTGATACATTTATTTAATATATAAACACGAAACATCCATTTACTAAGCGTCAGTTCAAGTTCATCCGTGCGCTTGAACGCCTGAAGATGCCGAAAGGCGAAACCCGGGTCGTTAGTGACAAAATCTGTGGGAGTGTACATAATTTGAATGATTCAAATTTTGAAATATTATAGCTTTGATTATATTAATGAACACGCGTAAATTTATTGATATTTTTTTTATTAATGAAATGTGTAATCTGATAGTGGACGCCAGAGTTTACGTTTTACTATGAAAACTTCGTAGAATCTGACCCTTTTTTAACCCTTTATAACTGACCTTCTAGTTAGACACGCAACACTATACTAACAATGATACCGCAGTATGCTTGAAATAATTCTAGCCGCGAGATAATTTGGCTATTCATATCTCTAACATTGTTCAAAAATGGTTTCAACTGTTTCCTTTCCACCTCAACATTTTGTAAAGAGCGTATCTTTAACTGTAATACACAACCATTGTCAGTCTTTTTAAAAACACTTGGAAATTATAACAAAATTAAAATTAAATTTGATTCGTTCAAATTATGTACATTCTCACAGATTCTGTCACTAACGACCCGGGTTTTGCCTTTCGGCATCTTAAGGCGTTTAAGTGACTTGAACTGACGCTTAGTAAATGAATGTTTCGTGTTTATATAAGAAATAAATGTATCATTGAGTTTAAAACCATTGCTAGTGAAACAGAATACCAATTGATACCGGTAAAACCGATTTTAAGCAATCAGCTGCACATGCCTGGCTCGCCGCTTTTATACTCTATATAAATATAGTCATAAAACCTTTTCCGACAAACAAAAATAAATAAAACTCTTAAAACTAGTCACCGTTAAAATCTGTGGGCATTCCCATGGGCTTATCTTTTTACAATACTACCCATGGTTTTATCTTACTAACTTTGTCTTAGACATGCTAATCTTCAATAATTTAAATACTCAAAGAGTAATATTCCTTAACATATCGACTGTGGAAAGGAAAAAAGACGTAACCCACACATATCAAAGTTTACTGGAGGCGCTAAAAACGTGTTTTGATGATTTTGTGACATATGCAAATTATGAATTATACACAACATCGAAGTGCACGTAGACTTCTAAACTGCTGTTTAATTGACATAATCTAATATTAATTTAATAAATTGTCTCGGAAAAACCTTTATTTCAGTGTTTTTTCATGGTTTTATTTTTTTTCAAGGTCACCTTTTTCAAACTTAAATGCTAAATTTAGATACTTATTCGGCATTTTCAGCTTACATCCTTTTGATAGAACGTGTATCAAGTTGTATAGATTGTGATTACCGAAAAAAAGCTGTTTCGGAAAAACTGAGGGTTACGTCCTTTTTGATTTCCACAGTCGATATATTTCTTTTGACTTGTACGACGCTACACTACTGATCATTTTTTTAGGAATCGTGGACATGAATTATCTGTTCTTCCAATGTAAAGAACCAGTCTGTCACTATGAAGAACTTCAACAGTGTTTAACAATATTGCGATGGGTGTTGATAAATTCCAAGTGGAAGTGAGTGAGCTTAGACCAGCCATACTTAACCTGCGGCCCAGTAAGCCCTAATGTGCGGCTCGGTAAGTTCTTACCAAATCGTGGATTTAAAAAAATTTGGTGAGCTAAAAAAAAAAGGAGTTCCGGAGATATCTGTGAAAAAAGTATACCAAATCGAGGATTTCAAATTCCTCGGTGAGCTAAAAAAAAAAAAGGAGTATACCATAAATATGTGCGGCCCACGTAGAGAAACAAATATCTGAATGCGGCTCGGAGGAAAAAAAGGTTGAGTATGGCTGGCTTAGACGAATACTATTTCATATATTAAAATGGACTCTTGTCAGAGTTTACTCAATTGACTTTCTTGCTAACATTCTCTTTCTACTATCTGTTTTACCATAACATCTTTTTTTTTAAATGAAAAACAATAAATTATTTTTAATTCTTTTGTGATGTAGATGTTAATGAATAAATCTAATCTGAGATTGCTAGGCTTTCATCCAAGCAACCAACGCCTTTTTTTTAGTTTCTGTGTTCACGAGCTCAATTCCTAGCAAGGACAGTATCATAAATTGTTTTTTTCAATCTATTTATACATGTCTGTCATGTCGGAAAAATCTTCCTACTGAATTTTTAAAAAGGGGCGTGACGAAAGCTATAAACTAATCACAAATGTTACCCTGTTCCTGTACAACGATTTTCACTTTCTTAAAAATGAAAAGAAGTCGGTCAACCGACAAACAGTTTTCTTAGAAACACGTGTTGAGATAAGTTATAGGTACTGGAAGTCTGTATGTTCCAAATTGAGATTGAAAAAAAGAGAAAAATAGATATAAAAAAGGTATTGAGATAAGAACATTATTTAGACCCATTAGAGGTAAAGTGAGTCAACTAGTAAAATGGTAAAACTTTTTCTTGTACTTTTAAGTACTATCGCGTCTTTGCTTGGTGCTTTGGTGGATTGCGTATTTTTATTTTATGGAGATAACACTATTGCAATGTGTATAAACTGAGATTATTTCTCTTTTGCGATACTTTAAGACGTGTAGAATACTATAACGCATCTAACCTTTTTTTTTCTAAAACACCACTTGGCTCACGTCACCTCTAATGGGTCCATTAAATGTTTCTTCTGGAGGTAAAATACTCACTGTCTTTAGTAAAAAATCGCTAAATAATATGTTATAATACATCAAGCTTTATTAATTTAAAACAAAAGTTATATGTGTGATGTCGATTTCTTTGAACGGAAAAGAATGGAAAATATTAATCAAGCCATTTCAATACGCAGTTAGACGCATTGGCCTTGTTATCAAAGTATCTATGGAAACGAATTATATTACATTATATGGCTTTGTGACTCAAATTGAATCAAGATTTTTAGATCTCAACTCAAATCAGTAACTGTACATTTGATATCTCTGCTAGCTCGTTTTGTCTATGTTTAGGTTTTATCACTTAAGGAAGTCTTGGCAAGCATTACTACGCTTTTCAACAATACTCATAATATTTAACTCCAGCAATATTAATAAAGAAAACATGTTTTTATTAGATTAATATTATTTATTTCTGCCACAAAGCAGTCAGCTTTCAAATTATTTATATGACGCGAATAACTCAACATATTTTAATTCAAATTGCATAGTGTACACTTTACATAGGTGTGCTACCAAATTCACTGGAAAACTGTATTTATAGGCATTAATACTATATGTAAAACGTATTTAACTAAGTAATGATTATAGAGTCTCAAGAAGAGTACCATTATCCAAATACATGATTGCTTGAAGTATTTTTTTTACCGTTCCTTGACAAAGAATTTTCAAGGATGTAAATGTTTTTTTTCACATACTAAACAAACATTTCTGCCTTTAAAAACGCATGCACATAGGTTTGAAAAAGAGAAGAATACAAATCGTATTTGCTTTATTCTTCTGTAAGCAGAATACAAAGCTAAAGCACATCGCTTGCGGGCATCGTTGAAATTATTCGACTTTCTTCAAAGTAAAGGCATTAGTATAGGCAAATTTATCAAACACTGCCACTGAATTTTTAAATTTAAATAAAATAATAAAAACATTTTTTAAATTTCACAAACAGTAATACAAAAAGAAACGAAAAATGTTCATTCAATTCATAGGTATACTACGAGAGAAAACTACTATTATTAACGTTTCATTTCAAAATTAGCCACTAACAATGTATTTAAATTGTATAGCAAAACAGAAATATAATATTTATCCATATTGACCCACGCATATATTTATTTCAAATGTATTTAGCGCAATTTCATTTTAAGGCATCTTTTTTTGCTGAAAAGAGAAAACCAATTCTTTATCATAAAAATAAAGTTCGATAATCATAAGAAATTGATAAAAAATGAATGTATGAAAAAATAAAAACTATCGTTCCTATTATAGTTATGACGTTGTTTTGCATTAAATAGATTGATATTGTAGTTTAATTTGAACAATTCAATGAATTAACGTACAAGACAGCGCCCTGTTACCTTAATTGTCATGGAGAGACGTTGAAACTGACTGGATCATATGATGCCATTGAGACCCTCAATCCTACTTGTTCCTTCTTCCAGCATTCTGGGCGACCGTTGGATTCTATCCACTAGATGTATTCAGCGGAACTAAGAGATGCTGACATGTCATGAGTAGATAGATATATAGCTATTGTTGGGAGCCAAGGAATCTTGAAGCTGCCGCATGGCGGTGAAATGCAACACGCAGGCATCGAATATGGTGAGAAAAGACTTGCTGCTGAAACATATTATGACAAATTTCTAGCAATTTGCAATATCTTTTGACTCGAATATGTGTCACTTAGAGTTTAATGAAGTGGTAGTACTACAAATATCAGGAAAAAAATTGTTTTGATTAAAAGAAATTCTATGTACATATGTCAAAAAAACAGTTTCATAATGGCTATTCCTATGAACATCACGTATCCTTGATTAATACACTTTTCTTTCAACATTTCAAAAGTTAACATAATTTATATTTTAACAGTTAAGTCCCTCCAATATTATAATAATATAATGGATATTCATTTTTAATCACGTTTAATGTGTCATTTATAGATGTTTATATGTGTGTTTAAAATATATTTAAATACTTAAATAAAAAAGATTTGTGTATCATACAAAACCCAAATTTTACAGTGTCCTTTTTACAAATTCTTGTTAATCTCAAAACTTCAAATACTGGAGTTACAGCACTATGGCTATTAGTGACACATAATTATCATTATTAAATTGTATCATTTATGCGTCTACAACTCACCGGTAAGCCATGGTTGACGCTTTGGTCATTAATACACACATTTATGTTTCAATTCACCAAGTACTTAAAGTAAAAAATATTTTATTCATGAAAAAATAACTACATTATTTTTCATCGATCAGTTATCATTTATTGATCTTTATTATACTAACAAAAAATTTTGAAGACTTGAGCCGATGAATTTTTAACTCTTTGTATGCGGAGAATAATTTAATTACATCATGATATGCTGTAAAAACTGTAGGTTCGATAACCTTTTCACAGCGCCTTGAATGTTTTAATCGAAAAACTTTAAATGTATATTTAAGGATAATATTTAATACAGACTTTAAAAAATCTGCGCCATATAAATCTTCAATAATTCGCATTATGTATTTTGTTATACTGCAATTTATTAATATCGTTATTTGAAAAAGTGTCAGGAGTAGGGCTTGCATTACCGGTAAATTGACGAAAAATAACTTACGGTAAATATTCACCTTACGAAAGCGCAGAGTAACCATATACTGTGTTTCGAAAACAGATGTCTGCGGCGAATGCTAGGAGTGAAATGGTCTGACTTTGTCAGGAATACGGAGATTAGAGAGCGGACTAACCAGCCTCTTATTACGTTCAAAATAAAGAAGCGGCGGTGGACCTGGCTTGGACACGTGTTAAGGATGCATCAAGAGAGCCTGAACCCTGCCTGTCTGTTCTTCCAACCGAATGGATACCAGCGTCGTGGAAGGCCACTGATGACCATCCACAGGATGTACTCAGCGGAGTTGCGGGACGCTGGGGTGACCTGGGAGGAAGCAAGGAGACTGGCTGGGGGTAGAGAGTCATAGAGGAACTTCGTGATGACCATATGCTCCGTATAGGGAGCGGATATGGAATAATAATAATAAAAAAATTATATCGGTAACTTATAAAATTAACGGTTAATTACCTAAAATAATATAATACAAATTATGTATAATAACATAGAACGTTGTTTGTTTCCTTATCTATGTCATTTGATGTGTCATTTCATCACTTTTCCATATTCTTTAAAATACTGTATGTTATATATATTATATAAATTTTTACTAAGTTTTCCGCTAAATTTAAAGAAGTTAAGATGACTGTAGTTTTCAACTCAAAGTATTTATGTGTGTCAAAGGAAATATTCATTCTTAAGATACTTTAAAAGGCACTAGTGAAATACTTTAGTTAATAGAAACGTCTTTCACTGTAACTAGCGCAGCAAGTATAAAATTCTTTGTTGTCATCTCAGAAGGTATAAAACTTTACTATACAGTTACAAAATATTAAAATATTTTACCCATCATATTTGCCCCTCGCAGATTTTTTTCTTACGAAACAATAATACGACGGATATAGTACATTTTATTTTCTTTACTATTTTCTATTGTTTGTGAATGTCATTATTTTATAACAAAAGGAAATATGTATTATATTAACACCACCATGCCCATGAAACAGAGTCATTTTCACAATGCTAAGTTTTTTTATTAAATAATTTATTAATTTTAGACTAAACATAAAGTCTACGGCGGGTCGTCGAACAAAACTGTTCTAGGTCTAAAACGATTCTCAGGCTTTGTCTCGTGAAAAATAATAAAAATTAGAGATAGTTGAGTTATAATGTTTCTGAAGTGAAACCGGTCCTGACCTTATTAATAAAGTGAAATGAAGTACAAAGGAATATTGTCTTTTTAGTAATATAATGCCTTTCCACCAAGTATTGACAGTGAACATCCTAAAAGTGATTATAATGTTTTCCTATCTCGCTGTAAAACTTTTGAGATATTTCGCGAACGAACTCGCGAATGGTAGATATTTTAAAGTATCTGTAAAGAAACAAGTACCATAGGGTGCTTAAACACAGTCGATATTTGTATTGATTTAACTGGCCGTCTGTCTGTATCTTCAATGATACGGTCTTTGTGTTACGCATATGTTAACAGATCTAGTACTAAAATATCATACTAGTAACATAATACTTCATCAAGAACATATTTACATAACTGTAAGTATACAAATATTATTGTTTTATGTATAACGCGTCATATACCAGACGTCACACATCACGCGTCGCATTATTACCCAAGAGTAATTAATGCCACTCAATACTCCCCGAAGGTGAATTAATTATGATATTCCACCATTACACGAACAAGTTAACTTCTCCAACCACCGCAAGTTATTTATATACAAGCATATTACTAATTCAAGATAGCGCTTAAGAAAATTAAGTCGAGCAACCAATTCATTTGGGCTGGTCGATAAAACAAACTTGTCCAAGTATGTCCATTATCAAGAGAGCAAAATATTTGCCAACAAACATAATCGGAAGTGGGCTATAGTTTTCGCTTCGCCTACATATGAGTAAGTAATGCTTCAATAAATTACTTTTTTTTGAATGAGACAGTTTATCTCCGTTCATTGAAATAAAACGAGCAGGTGCTTATGCTAAATTTTTATTAGTTATTTTTTATTTGATTTACTAAAACTAAGCATTTTTCAAATTAAAAAGAGTGATTCTAATTAAGAATAAAGTCAGTGTTTTTCAAAAACAAAAAGGTGTCGGAACTCACTTATTTTTCTCATCTATGTCCGTTCCCAATGTGGAGCATTTTGCTTCCTAATGGAGATATTTCAAAAGAAGTTTTTTAGGAGAACTGCTTGTAAATCAGTCGTTTAACTTTTAAAGAGTAAGGATAGAAGGACAGGGCAAGGTTAGAACTAGCGATTAACTAATCGGTCTCGCTTCAAAAGTTTTCAAAGCAAATTAAAAATAAAATTGGGCGACTTTTGATCTGAAACATTAAAAATGACAAAAAAATGTGTCGGAATGCCGTTCCACCGCATTGCATGGTAAAAAACACTGTAATATAAGCTTTGTTCTTCTGTGTAAGTACGCAGAAGAACAGAGCTATAGTTAACATTTATCAGTTTTTCCAGACTGAATGGTGTCTTTTATCTTTTACATATAGACGAGCTATTGTTCTATTTCTCTGTCTTCTCATGTTATAAGTTGTTTTGTTTATCGTTTTTTTTCAATAATCGTTTCACACATTTTTAAGTATGTAACTTTCGTTCTTTTATCTTTAAAATTTCTTCATTATTCTTAAAATATTTTTTTCATGTATTTCAACCGTATTGAAACCAACGTTTGTAATCCATGCAAGACTTAAAGAATATTTTACGCAACATATCCAAATTGACAATATTGTTGATCTGAACAAAAAATGGAAGAAAATCGATTTTTAAAATTTGCAAAACAGTACACGCTTATTATGCTGTGTTGACCTAATTATAAAAAAAGATGCCTCAAGATACACTTACTCCTATAAAATGGCAAGATAACTAACAATAATTGACAGTGATGGTATATTGCAACCTTTATGAGATTCTCTTCAGATGGGATAAAAACAAAAACTTATTTAATATTTTTTTATTCTTTTTTAAATGTGCTAAATATGTGTCTAAAAAGTAACAATTTTTCAGAGTTTATCAATCATCTAATAGAAAACAAACATAATTTTAATCAGAATAGTAACGTAGAAATACTCCATCGAGTAAATAAAAAAGATTAAAAATGAATAGCTTAGAATTTTTAGATAAAAAGAAAAGTATTAATAATAAATAATTTTATTAAATAATACCTTAAATATGAATACGTTAGTTTTTCGCCAGTGCTAAATTTATTTTCCAATGGCTTAACCCTTCCTAATTGATGCAACTCATTAGTTTATCATTTGTTAACGTAAATGTCATTTGTATTACCATTATTGTTTGTTGATTTTTTTTATCATCCCGCCCTTGCCTCCGTGAAATAATCTAAATTATTTTATATTATGCTAAATATTTAATGGACATCAAAAAAAATCTTGTTTAGTAACTATACTTTAAATATTTCGATGGGAAGCATGGATATTATATATACCAGTTATACTAAAATAAGCTATCATATCGACTGTGGAAAGGAAAAATGACATAACCCAAACATATCAAATTTTACAAGAGACACAAAAAACGTTTTTTGATGATTTTAGACTGAAAGCAAATTATGAAATATACACAATCCTGAAGTGCACGGTGACAAAAAAACTGTTGTTTTATTAACATAAGCCTAATATTAATTTAATAAAGGTTCAAGAAAGACTTTTTTTAGGTCCTTTTTTCTTGTTGTAATTTTCACAAGCCTTTCTTTTTTCAAACTTAAAAGCTAAATTTAGATACTAATTCGGCATTTTCAGCTTCCATTCTTTTGATAGAACGTTTTTCTTTTCCACAGTCGATATATTATTCTGTTAAAAATGTCTGTAGTCATACAAGGCTTCCGGTTTTTTATCCCGATTTTAACTACAGTATGTAACTACAACGTGAACCGAAATTTTACCGGATAATGTTTTTAACGGTGGATTCTGGTCACGAGAACGTGATTTTATATTCAAATATAGACCCGTTATAAACTTTTACGTGACAAAAAGCACATGTTTCCACATCGAAACACGATCCAACCCGACCATAGAGAGGGGCATGTGGATAAATTGCAATTATTTATGCCATTTGAGAGACACGGCTGTCCTAAAGCTAATTTAATTGTTTTGTTTTCATGTTTAAACATATAGGATTGTTAAGTGAGCCAATAACTGAGAGGAAAGAAATTGAAAACTCCAGTCTTAAATTTCAAGCATTCATGTTTTTCTGATTTGGTAGAAAATTTGCGGAAATTTATTTTACATACAAATTTTAACTATTTATTTCAGCGGCTGTGTTATTAGGTATAATAGATACTTTAACAAACGCTACACTTTCTAATGAGCAAAATCATTATGTTGTAATTTAGAGCATTGATTCTCAACCTTTTTCATGCCACGGCCCTCTAAACCTGAAAAAATAATCTGCGGACCACCGAAAAAGATTATTTCAAATGTTTATGTTTTATCACAATGAATTTTGAAAGAATGAAAATTTTAGCAAAAAACCTGCAGGCCCCCGAGGGTCCGGTGAATCCAGGTTGGGAAGAACTGATGTACAGAATATGGCCTTCTAATGGAGGTATCTTAACAGAAATGTTTCTACGAAAACGGTTTGTTACTCAGTCGGTCAATCTTTTTTTAAAGTAATAATAATAGAGTGATAAGGCTAGGAAAAGACTAGTAGTTAACTAATCGTTTGCTACGCTCAGTTTTAAAGAATCGGAAACGGTGAGGGAATTTTTAGACATTAATAAAATTCCCTCTCATCCATTCCGATTCTTGAACAATATATTAGAAAATTACCATACGTAGTTATAGATTTCATATTAATGTTACCCTCACTAAGAATTTGCAGGAAAAGTAGACCTTCAATGTAATTAAGTTATGTAGTTAATTGGTTAACTAATCGTAGCAAGAGCGATTAGTTAACCACTAGTTCTGTTCTAGCCTTATCCTTCTATCCTTACTGCTCTCTGTAACTAAATAACAAACAGTTCTCGTAGAAAAAGTCTGTTAAGGTACCTTCATTAGTAGGCAAAAAATAAACATCCTCAAATTTATTGCCGAATACTTTGAATATATTCAAATTTTAATTGGTATAATTTTTGACATACATAAAATACTTTATAATAATTCTTTCGTATTCATTTATTATCACAATTAAAAAGAAGTATCGCTGTTTTTGCAAGGATAAAATTTCTCTTGAAACATTTAAATAATTGCGTAAGATATTTTCGATTGTGCTTTCAAGTACACTCTGTTTTAAGCGAAGGAAATTCGATCATAGAGATCGCGCAAGCCTTGTAAGTAAGTACATCGCAACACCTCCAGGCTAGTTTCTCCTTCCCGGAAAAGCCTTTGTAGCTCACAGTCAATTACTGGAGCCATGGCAGGGGTGCCAGATATGCCGTCTTCAAATGCCGGTGTAATCTGGAGCGACTTCGTTTACTTAATGACTGGTAACTTAATTAAATTATTAACAAGTATATTCTATTTAGATTAACTTCACGGTATGGAAAATAGCAGTATGTGAAGTTGCTTAGCGGTAAATCTTTTAACAAACTTTCCAGATGTTTCAGTCTGTATATGTGCTAGCGTATTAGAAATTATATTTTAATAACAATATTCATTACACATTTAACCTTTTCTGGTCCACAAAAAAATATTCCACCAGTTCCACAATAGATTTACATTATTGCAATGGAAACTAATATTTACATTTATGTTATTTAATTAATTGTAACAATAATAAAAATATTCTGAAATATATACAGTAATGTTATATGATAAATAAATGTAATAAAATATGTTAAAAACTTCTAAAGCATAATAACGTTGGGTTTTAATGTATACAATACACAGTAAAACCCCCATTTATACTAAAGTCGGGACAGTGCAATTTGGGGTAGTGTAATTGAGGGTGTGAATCTCATACAAAATTAGTGATTTGGTTCATTCCGCAAAAATGCAAAACTAAGATTTCCCTTAGTTTTGCAAAAAAATAAATATTGACAAAATATCTAGTTGCTATGTGATAAAATGCAAGCGCGCCAAAATCTCACACATAGACAGTGTGTTAAATACACAGACGCTATCCAACATTTGACTGTATGCGTGGCACAGACGACCGTCTCGTAGTAACGACAATGGAATGCGACTGTGCAATTGGGGGATTTGCGGCGAATATTTCTAGCCAGCGCGTAATTCGGGGTAGTGTAATTGGGAGTTCAACTGTACATATATATGTATCAAGTTTCTTTTTTTCGCATTTTTTGAAGGTACTTGATCGAATTTCAATATCAAATTTTAATTGATTGAATTTTCTACTTTTCCATGAGTTTTATCGTTAACTACCTAGGTTTCGCCTTTCGGCATCGTCATGCGTCAGGAAACCTGGGTCGTTAGCGACAAAACTCATGGTAAAGTACAAAATTCAAACAAATCAAATTTGATAAATAATAATTGCGCAAGTTCACAGTGCAAGTGTAGTTAACTGTTAATAGATATGAGTGAGAAAAAAAAATATTCAATACATTTTAACTCATTTTAACTAAATATTAATAATGAAAAAAAAACATATTACCTACGACAATAAAACATATGTCTCATTCTTATTTTTAAACAGAAAATTCACTTCATCAATAAAACAATGCGCAGAGTTGATAAAAAGTCATTGAAGAGTTTAATTGTGGTGCTGCAACTAATAAATACTAATTTATCTACTTCTATCTATTTCTACCGATAAATTTAGTTTATTAACAATTTAATCGGAATAATGCATTGTTGCGATAATTAAGTAATTAATTATTGAACAATTAGCTAATTATGCAGCATGTAGTGTATCTCAAAAATCTTTTGTCATGATTGCCTTTTAGTTTGCTAAGAAAAGCATGTTTGTAAGGAAACAATATTCTAATTATTTAATCAACACCACTATGCGTTTTCAAAGACAATTTTAATTGATAATAGAGTCTATCATCACATCAAACACAATTTCTTTTCTATAAAATAAGAAAATAATATAAACCAAACTCCAATAATAAAAAAAAAGTTGTTATACGTATTGTCAACGATTTATATATTTTTACAAGGCAGGTTCTTCCTTTATTTAATAATATCTAAAATATTTATTTTATTTTATATATTAAAAAATAAAATTGAATCGATTGGTCAACGTCTGATTGGGGTTTGAATATAGCGCTCACGGGCTCAAATCCCATGACGAATATTTTTACTATACTTTCGATGGACTAAATCAAGGGTGGGGAACCTTTGCATTTATACAGGCCACATTCGTTTATCTGATTCAACATAAAGCCGTAGAAAAGAAAACGTTGACACCCCCTACTTTTTTTTCGACTGTCGAACATATAATGGGTTGATTCGCTCTTTTTCCAAACTTTTGCGTATAAACTTTTGATCAAGTCAAAAGACCGCATCAGTGTAGCCAAGAGGCCGCAAGTTCTCTTCCACTGGATGAAGGCATGGTTTTTCAATGTCAATGAAAAACGTCAGATTCTGAAAACAGTACATAGCAAAGACAGCTTAGTCATTATATCTTTATTATTTTATAAAAAGATATTTTGAGCAATTGAGTAACAAGCATTTCTCGTTGATAAACCAGGGGTGGGCTGGAGGGGGCTCGGAGGGGCTCGCGCGAGCCCCTTGTTAAGTTTTACTAAGGGCGGCGAGCCCCTTGTTAATTTAAGAGATAACAATATTATCAGATCAAATTAGTATATAACTGCAATTTCTGACTTATATATTATCTACGACAGCTTCAGTATACACAGTAGTAACATTGCTTGATAAAAAAATTCACTCAAATACCGAGAATTGCTTTGAGATTAAGCGAGCCCCTTGTTGGCGTATTGGCAGCCCACCGCTGGGATAAACTACTTTAAAAGTTAACTCTTTTATAATTCTATATTTATTTTTATATTATGGACAGCCGTTGAATTAAAACATATTTAAATAATCATTCACAATATATTATATTTATGAAAACATGAACCAAAAAGTATAAACAACCAAGGTTTTTACAAAGAATTATTTTAGAACACGTCATTAAATCTGCAACTTAGATAGGAAGAAATGTCGAGTAATATTTTTAGACTTTTTATTTTGGTATACGCGAATAAGAAAAAATCAATGAAATCTCACCAATTTCACTCAAAGAAAAAACTCTTCAGAAACGAATAAATGCCATATATTATGGAAAAAACAGTTTTCAATCAAAAAATACCTTTGAATATATTACACGTAGTGTGCGTGACAAACAAGATACGCAAACAATTTGCTTTGGGAACCGTTTTTCCGGCACTAAAATTTTTTGACGTTAAATTGAAATTAAATTTAATTAAATCTTTGAACTAGTTACAAACGCGCTAAGTATAATTGTAATTTGAATTAGGATGTTAGAGTGAATAACATGATGTATTGTGTATCTCTTCGGAATCAGTATCTATAGTTTAGAAAAATGTAAGTTTGATCATACTTCTGACGATGGTGACAGCCGAAAAAGCTATCAATTAATAAAAATAAAACTGTAGAACTAAATACGATGCTATTTTTATCCTATTATAATAGAATTCTACCAAGTAAATCAAAAAGTATTTAAAGCATGAATTTTTAGTTATTTTAAGATATATTTATTTTTTTATTAATAGCCAGTGCTTTTTTTCTCATATAATGTAGTGGAACGGCGTTCCGGCACTTTTTTCTTTGCATTTTAAATGTTTCAGATCAAAAGGAGCAAAATTTTATTTTTAATTTGTTTTTAAAACTTTTGAAGTGAGAGCGATTAGATAATCACTAGTCCTGTCCTAGTCATATCCTTCAATCCTTACTCTCTCAAAAAGAGATGTTAAGCAACTGTTTAACGAACATTTTACGGAAATAAAACTTCTTTTAAAATACCTCTATTAGAAAGCTTTATGTACTAAATTGGGAACAGACATAGATTTTTAAAAAAGCTTGCATCCAAATGAGTTCCGGTATTTTTTATTTAAAAAAAAATCACTGTAAATAATAATTGTAATTACTTATCGAGCAAGCTTCTGGTGCTGACTTAAGTTTTGTGGTTGGTTTTATTTCAAAGATGTGTAGAGACAAAAGTTTATTTTCTTGTTTGTATTGTGGCTTAAATTTGAAAGGGGGATATGAGAAATAATAACCCTTTAAGAAACGATAAATATAAATGCTTATTTTCCAAACCATTTGTCATATGGACAATTCGTAAAAAAATACCCGTTGTGCGAAAGAACGATTCTTTTTTTTTGTATTGCTAATGATAAATAAATAAATATTTTAATGATACTTTACAATAAATACTTTTACTTATTTTTTTATTTTTCTGATAATATTAAAGACTTAATATCCAACTATTTTAGTTCTTAAGATGTTTTTTAGTATATGAATAAAAGTTATTTAGGTTTATACCTTTACCAGGATCATTTTTACTTTGGTTAGGCCGAATGCATAAGCCAAAATATCTATCAATCATATATAAAATAATATTTGTAATATCACTCGCGGCTCGGAGACAAGAAAAATACCTCTTTGCCGATGGGGGTCGTTTAGAGACCCCAGTGGTTTCCTCATTATTGGCCTTATTCTTATAAATTTCAAAAAAAAAAAGTCTAACGGCTTTAAAATATCTCTCTGCATCATTCCTTATACATTTTTTTTAAAAATCCGTGGTTTTTTTTAATAAATAATCATGTTTTAAGTTGCGCGTAAAAAAGACGTCATCCCAGCACACATATGAAATGGCAACTGACTAGTGCAAATGCTATTTTACGAGCGACCACTTATCGCTATGTTATCTGTAATTCTTATCGCGCCTTCTCATGTTGCCAGAACTTATATAAAATTAGGCATCGATGTAAGTAAGATATTGTGTTTTTCTGAGAATAGTATTCGAGGATACATAAATTACTATCTTTAACTTCGTACACATCAAACCGTTTTTTGTTCTACTTTGAGGATCTTTTTTGTTTAGTTGAATTTTTTCTTTTCTGTTTTATTTAATAGAGACGGAACTAGCGATCGAATATTTTTTTTTCTTCTACAAAAGGTCCAAAAAACTATAAAAATACCTTAAATATAAACATTGTATCACCCATATTAAACTAGATATTTTAGAAAATGTGGGTATTGGGATCGCATTTCTTGAGCTAAGAACCGGAAAAGATATTCAAGTGTCGAATTGTTTTAGGCTCTGGTTCAAAATATACCATTTCAAATATCGCGGCCGAAGCGTTAAGCTATGTATAAGCCCTATTTTTTTTTCTTTTTTTCACTCTACCGATATAAAGTAATATTTGCACGATGAAAAGAATCGTAAAAGTGACTCGATAGATATTATTACATTGGTGTATTTTTTATGAATGACTTTCAAGAAATTTCCGAAAATAATCATGGCAGATAATTTCAACTACACTCAGAGATCGATTCTCAATTCAGACAACAATTAACGTCATAGAACTATGTAGTCATTTTTTTTAGTATTTGACATACCAGCTTATGCTAATGCACTAAATATCTGTCTCTTCACAACAACTCGAGAAGAACTGACATCACAAATACCCAGACTTTAAATTTAAGCTGCAAAAATCTAAATTTGACATTGTCTTTGTCAGGAGTCAAGCCCAGACCCGCCTTATCGGTAGAGCAAGCTCTAACCAACTTTGCCACAGCGTGAAACAGATATTATAGTTAAAAAATAACACATTTTATTTCTTAATAAAAGCTATTTGGCCACTATAAAAATTTTAAAACCTTTATTTATTTCCAAAGGCTAAGTATTAATAAAAACACAATATTCCTTTGTACTTTATTCCAATTTATTTTAAAAAAGTCAGGACCAGTTTCGCTCATTGCGAGCATTGTCAACTCGATTGACAATGCTCGCAATTAGCAAAACCGGTCCTGGCTTTTTTTTAAAATAAAGTGGAATAAATTACAAAGAATTATTTTGTTTTTATTAACATAATGCCTTTCCGCCAAGTATTGACACCGAACACCTTAAAAAGACGAAGTAGTTTATTAATATTAAATCGATATATGTGTAATATATTTTTGTAAAATATATATTTGTCAAAAAAAAAATCCTTTTCACCCTATCGATTCTACAAAAAACGGGGCGTATTGAAAGTGATAAGTTAACAATAAGTTCTGTCCCAGCCATATATGTTCACCTCTATAACTTCCTCCGAAAAATAAATGTACAACAACTGAGTAACAGACATTTCTCGTAAAATAAGTTCTGTTGAGATACCTCCAGTAGAAGGCCAAATGGTCCACATTAAGAGCGGACATGGATTAAAAATATATATACATATAATATAGATGTGCAATACGAACTTACTAATCATTTATTCGTAATTTATTAATTTTTAATATAGTTGAATAAGTCTTTAAAATATTACTCTACAAGAATCTCAAGAATTTTTAATGAGTATGTGATTGAGATTTAAATAAGATTTTTTTGAGTAGAAATAACCTGCCACTGGTAATACCGTTCGGGAAAAGCTATGTTTTTTGTCAATACCGTGAGATAAACAAATTTACGCTTGTATTGTATTGAAATTACAACATATTATACATTTAATGGTTTTTATATTATTTTCACGTCAAATGATTCATTTTTTAATTAAAATATCATTAATTGAAATACAACTCAAATATTTAAAAAAAAAAAATCGGCTCACAATTTTGTATCAAGTCTTTGGCTAAGTTTCCCGTAGATTAGAGTTTTCATTTTTTTTGTACCATGTTAAACTTTACTTGTTCAACTTATCATATTCCGCTTGTGATGGTTAAATTATACATGTATTGGTTTCGCGTATGATATTATATGAAAGACTAACACAACCTCAACGACGAGCACTGCATCTCTCACTTGACTGTGATAGGTTTTTTTACTGCCCAAACAAAAGGCCCTGGCTTCGATTGAGCATGCGCTGGAAAGCTCTAACTCTCCGTTCACAAATGCAACGATACTATGTTAGTATAAACTGAAAATACAAAACCGTTTGCGACAAACGTAGAAACGATTTTAAAATTGGTTTTGCTTTTAATTGGAGTTTTTTTTATATAAATACAAACGACAAAACATTAATTGTTTCTTGTCTTAATATTTCCTATATGTAATATTATAAAACTCATTTCCCTCTTTTTGTTTCTCTCTAAACTCCCTAGCCTAGAGAAGCCATTTTAGAAACTCATGATCTAGCTGGACGATTAGTTAATGTTTCGAAAAATGATTATGTTATACTTTATCATTGATTTTTTCAAAATTCATCATAATTATAGCCATGGATTTTGACACTACTTATATCCACAGTCACTTATATACAATAATACTATATCTTGCTTCGAAATTTATTTTACATTTGGATGTAATTTTTATTTGCTAATATCGCACTTTTGCATCGTCAAAAGCAAGAAGCTCCGAAAGATCTATATTTTTAATATTTTTATTTATTTTTAGGTATAAATAACACTTATTTATTTCCATATTATTACATATACTATCTATCCAACCTTGAGCAAATAATGTTGAGTTAATTTTCGTTTTTAACACTATTGTAATGTTATGAATAATCCCTTAATACAGGGTTTCCTAAACTATGTTTCGTGGAACACTAGTGTTTCACAGAACCAGGTGTTCAGCGAACAAACATAAATTAAATATCAGTTTTTTCCAATATTTTTCTGAATCGTGACAGCAAAACCATCATTCAATGTTAGTGACCATAAAAAACTGACTGATTTTATCAGTGATTCTCATATGAATCCCAGTAAATTCTTTCTTGGCGAGTTTGTCAGAAGAATCTCCATATACGTCAAAACTAGTGATTATTGTTTTATTCCCGTTTTATAAAACCTATTTATGCGAAGCAGGATTTTATTTGTGTGGTGAAACGAGGACAAAATGTAGGAACAGACTTGACACAACATTTAATAATAATGTGTGTTTTATTAACATATTTTGTATTTATACTATTATGAATTACCAGACCTATACAATAAGTTCAGATTTGAAAGCGTTCCGTTGTATAAAAACTTTGTAAAACCCTACCTCATTGACTGGTTAAATAGCTGACTAACAGCAGATTTCCGCTGTACGACTTCTCTATAGACACTTTATTTCAAAATAATATATTTCAGTCATTTGAATTGTTTTAGCTATAAATCATCTTTATTACGGTCGTATGTTTCCGGTAAAATCGTACCAGATTATGTGTGCACTCTGAAAGTAGGCATTAAGCTCTCGTGAGTCGGGCAGTGCAAATCAGTCGCTTCACAGCCTCCGGTGAGTGATGACGCGCTTTCCGTTAAAGCTCATCTCGCTTCGTGAATCGACGATATTGTAGTTACGTATTAAACTGAAACTGTGGTTGCTTACAACATATTTATTGGCAGGTATTCGCCGGATGGGAAATGGGGTGCTGAATATTTTAGTGTCTATTTTCCGCAATCGCTTCATGGAAAATCCACACTTTATTTCCCATGGAAAAAAATACTTGTGGATATTTTTTAGTTTAAAATAAATATTTTTAATAAACGTAAAATATAAATTGATTTTCACATAGTCACCTTTAAAGTCATCAAAAATTATTTATTAAAAGACTGAAATAAAAATTCATAATACCTTAAGTAATCATAAAAAACTTTCATATATGTTTTAATGTTCAACATATATTTAAGATTTAAAAAGTTTTTTTTACATTATACTTGCCTTGACACTATTATTGCTAGAATTAATTTTTATTTTTTTAAAACATTAATCCTTCTATAAAAAAATTGTTGTAATCGAAAAAAGCGTTTTTACATCAATTAATTTTCACGCATATTTAAAGAAAAACTAATGTTATATTTTGAACTTAGCAAAGCATGAGTTATGATTTAATATTTTCAATTCATTTATTAAACTTCATGTAGATCGCACAATCAACGATAAAATCGACAGTCGTGTATAACAATTTTACACATAATCCATTTCTAATGGAGCTTTTGAAAGCTAAATCTCTCAGCTTTTACTGTAAAGATTTTCAAATAATCTGAAAATGTTACACCATATAGTGTTTATTTTTCCCAAATTACTTTATTTTTATATTTATTAAGTTGCAAATCATTTTAATCGTTTCGTTTTATCGTTGGAATTAGCTTTCAATGTAATTAATTCTCACTGGAGAATTTCCGGAAAAAAATACCATACTAAGTATTTTCTTCGTATACTTTTTCATGATAATTCGTTTCGGGACTCTGTTTTGTGTTAAATTTAATTTTCTCAATGCACGCACGTTAATTGTTCATTTTAAGCGCTTCGTGTTACCTGCAAGTAAATCCTTTTTTTAAATTGAAATCTGAGAAGATTTTCAAGTTTATTTTTATACGTCTATGGAAAATTAGAAAACATGTTTTCAAAATTAATTTAAGCTCATCACAAACGCACAACCGCAGTTCTAAATTAATAGGTTTTATTTTAAATAAATTATACTTCTTTTCTATTCAGCGTAGTGAAAAACCGAAAAAAAAAATATTTTTAATATTAAATTAATTTGAATAATTTGTAATTTCACTGATTATATAACAAATTATGTTTTTGTTGTAATGCATGTTTTTTAAAATGAAAGATGCTTTTCAAAAAAGCGAAACACGTCTCACAAGCAATGAAATTAAAGCGTTTTTTTTTGTATAAATAATAATTTCTTGTTTGTAAAGAACAGGACATAAAATTTAAATCAGTCATCTCAAAGGCTGTTTAAATCATGTTTGTTACAAATGTAAACTATTTTTATTTAAACACCAAAACAATTGATTAATCAACGATCAATAGTTTTGAATCAATGTCGAAAAATAATTCTTTTAGTGATCTATTTTTAAGCTTAGTAAATCGTTTTAACAGTAATATATACGTCAGAAATTACAAATCCTTTGTTAAATAACTACTGTTAAAATATAACAATCATATTCCATAAAACTATATTTTTTTTAGTTGCACTAATTTTTGACGTTTCATTATATAGAACGAGGATCTCTATTTTTAATACATTTATTATTTTTTTAGCAATCGTAAGTTGAAATTTAAAATTTTAATGAACATTTATTGTTATTTCATCGTGTATTATCTTAAGCTTAAGTTTATTCAAACCCTTGCAGTGTCCGTTTCAAAACAGAAAGCTTTCGAATAAGCTCCGAACAAAGTTGGTCGCATACATTGCGGGCTAGTATGAATATTCAAAGCTTGGAGTGTTTTATTTATTGGACAAATGTTGGAGCATACAACCTTGTTAAATGATGGAATATATCCGCATAAATAATAATTTTACAACTATGTTTAAACTTACACAACCGCGAAACTAAATACTGGTGAAATTCTTGTGAAGTTAACAAACTAAAGCGAGATGGGGGTGTCTCACTGTGCATTTTTCCTGTCTGCCATCATATTTCTAGTGAGCGCCGATGGTAAGAACTGGATTTTATTAAAATTTTCATGTGTTATTATATTCTTCTACTTTATATCAAAGTTAGCTTTCTAATTCTGAACCTGTACTAAAACATCAATGCTCGACAAATAATTATACATATTTATTACACTGGTTTACAGAAAATATGTTTTAAGAACCGATTCTGTATTACAGACTCTCTCGATAGAGTAAAGTTTTGGGGAGCTACCAAAAAATTGCTGTATTTTAGAAATTGGAATGTCTGAGAAGAGGTTAAGAAAAAAATTCACACGTCGTTGAATTTTAGGAAATCCAAAAATTTCTCATAAAACTTAAACTTCAATATTACAAAACAGGTATGGCAGCAACGGAAAAATATTACACTCCAAAGAGACTACAAAGATTGAAAAACTAAGCTACGCATTTGGTTGTTCGTCTTTTCTTTTGAATTCTATGACGAATACATTATTATTTAGTAATAAATGAAAACTCCTAGTGGCCATTAAAAGATATCACAATTTTAAACGCACTGAACTAGATTTTTTTAGATAGAAATAAACATACTCTTGTTGAAATACTCCATAAGGTAAATAGTTAAGGGTTAATAATGGAAAGCATCATCAATAGAAATAAAGCATTAGTAAATAAAAGGCTTTAAAATATCTCTCTGCATCATTCCTCATACATTTTTTTTATATAAATCAGTGGTTTCTTAAAAAATAATCATATTTTAAGTTGCGCGTAAAAAAGACGTCATCTCAGCACACATACGAAATTGCAACTGACGAGTTTAGCCCAGCTATCTTCCGAACGATCGCTTATCGTGTTATCGCGTTATCGCGTATTTATATAAACTACAAAAGGTCCAAAAAACTATGATATAAGAATACCTTAATTATAAACATTGTATCACCCGTATTAAAATAGATATTTAAGAAAATGTGGGTATTGGGGTCGCATTTCTTGAGTTAGAACCGGAAAAGTTAATTACTACTATCGAAATTCGTAAACTTACTTCGTGACTGCTTCCAGTAGTAAAGGACAAACCTCGACCTTGATTTTATATTTTATAACGTAAGATTTAAATCAATTTTAAGTTTATTCTTAAACGTTGCGATGTAATAACTTTGTTATTTCACCGACTGTGCCAAAAATTATGACACGTGTTTCGCTTTTTTGTAAGTCATCTTCAGATTTACGACGTTTATTTATTTAAAATAAATATTATTATTTTTAAATAACCTTACATATACAAAAATACATAAAAACGTTTTTTAATTGTGTTTTTATAAAGATATTGTATGAATTAGATAAATGAAAAAAAAAATGGCTGACACAAAAGTAATAGTTTTTAGCTTCATATTTATCTACAACGATAGAAAAATTAAATGTTACTATATTAAATTTAATCCTAAGTCCTATAAATCATGAAGTATGAAATGAAAGAGTCAGTTTTATGTATTCATTTATTTTTTATATAAACATTGCAAAACATTTTTCGCAATGAAGAACAACAGAATACAATTCAAAATTTAAAAGCAGTATAATTTTTAAATTTTAAATCGGTAAAGAAGTCAACTGAGAAATCTCTGACAAACTCTTCTTTAATACAAAAAAAAGTATTAGTCGGAACTCACCCACGTCCACGTGGAATATGTTGACATCCGAAGCAATATTGGTAAAACTGTTAAAGCTCTTCTCAGCGACATCCTCATTGGCAGGCTGGTTTTACACCTTGATAGAACAAGCAATTCATGTCCACAATTTCTCAGAATATAATCAGGAACATCCAGTTTAACATTCTCAAGAATGGTGGAATGCTGAAAAAGTGTGGGTACAGTTTCGAGACTAATTGCTGAATTTTAGGTAAGAGGGTATTCTTAAATAAGCAAAATTATCTTTAGACAACAAAATAAGAAGATGTAGATTAGATCTGTCATAAAGATATTGCTTAAGTAGGCCTTTATGATATATCCTTTATGTGTTTGAAAGATCATAGCTTTAAACGTTTTTATAACCATAGCTTTATAAAACAGTTTATATTGAAAAAAAATAATTTCGTTGAAGCATCAGCGGGATAAGTAAAGTAACTAGATACAAATAATAGTATACACAAAAAACTACTAATATGTTTTATCATAAACCGTAAAAGAAACTAAATTAAACCATAACTATCTATCAATTTATAAAGTACAACACAAACCTTAAAGTTTAATTATCTCAACACTAGTATTTTTGACATAGTCCACTATTGTTTTAGGGAAACAATGTTTTACCATCCTTAACCCGTAACATGCCATCTTAAAAAATCACATTCCTTGCCATGATGGCATCTCAGTTTCACTGTTTATTGACAGTATTTAAACCTAAGTTAGCAGCTAAAAAATAATTTAAAAAATGTATATGTGCTAGAATATCTAAAATGATAAATACTTATTGACAATATTAAGAGAAATATTGAATGACTTAATGGTTCAACTATTTACGATTGCATCATGGGCTAGGAGGTGTTAAAACATGGATGAGAAATATTTTTTTTCATAGTAGCTTGGAAACTATTAAATAAAATTACACTTTCCAAGAAACATTGATTCTAAATGAAAACCAGTAAAATTCGGTAAAATTTTTGAGTTTGTTTCGATTATCAAAAAATAAATGTTACAGCAGTGACATCTATGAATACTTTACATCACTTAAAGAAAATAATCATAACTTGCATTTCATGTTCAGATAGGCCTGTCACAAGCAGAAGCTTTTGAATTTTTTACAATGAGTAAGCTTCTGAGATGACGGTTATCGATAATTTAAAAAAAGCATTAGTTTGAAAATTGTCAAAACTTTACGCAAATTAAAAAAATAATAATATTATCCACCCGGAATAGATAAACTATAAACGTATATTGAAACATGATACTCTTGTTTGAGAAAAAAATTGTTCACATCAGCATTGTATATATTAGCAAAAAAAACTTTAAGAACAACACCTAATGCGCTTGTACCTATTTAAGGCTTGAAGTGCTTAGAAAGATTTTTATATAGTATATTTTACAAATAAAAAATATAATTTCTTTAACATTTAATAAAAAAAATGTTGATAATATGGAGGTAATCGATCCAAATAAATTGTTTTATTTTAAAACACTTTTCTCTTTCGCAGAGTTAATTTGCAAACTTAATTTCAAAATCCAGCTACTTCACTATGCAGCAATCACTCGACCAATCATGATGTACGCTACTCCAATATGGACTTATGCTTACCACAAACATATGAAGACTCTCCAGATTGCTCAAAATAAATCACTGAGACAGATATTTAGCGCACCATGGTACGTGTGTAACTCGCTGCTTTACAGGGACTTGAAAAAATTTACCATCCGGGAGTTCGTTCGTGAAATATCTCAAAAGTTTCACAGCGAGGTAGGAAAACATTACTACCCAAAAAAAACGCTACGCTTTTTTTAACACTTGACACATTATTATATCTTAGCATTGCAAAAATATATTTGAATTAATAAAATATACGATATTCCAAATTATATACACAGAAATATCGAATCCGTGGACACACCAAGTAAATATCACTAACAATAGCGTTAACCAATTGGCTACAGGACATTTTAGAATACCCAAAGTATTTGCAACTTTGTCATGGAACAACGGTTTTCAGATAATAATTATTATTCTAAGGAATCTTTGACCTCAATTAATTTCATTTAAAATACAAAATATCCCTTACGCGCTTTTGCATGACCCTTGTTAAATAAATTTTGTATATTATACTACTCCATGTTTTGAAAGTAATTTAATTTTAACTCAGTATTTTCATTGATATTGTATGAAAACATACTTACATATATAACACATTCATATCATTTAAAACATTCTTTTGTACGGAAATGACTTAAGTTATTTTAGAGTATTTATATCAATTAAAAGTACGCTTATCAATTATCAGTTAGTCACTCAGCTTGGCATTTTTCAGAGAAGTAAATGAAAGAAGTTGTCAGTTTTAAGCGACTGGAAAATTTATCACTGTCTCTGATCAAGAAAACTATCTTTCAGATACATATTAAAAAATTAAATGTTTAAACAATGAGTAAAAATGTACATTTCTCTGTTTGGGGGTAATGATTATATTCTGATGATATTGAAAAAGAAAATAAAGCACTTGTAGGTTTGTAGTTGGTAAGGGAATCTGAAGAAAAAAAAAACAAAAGAGTCCCTAATCAGTGCGTTGCCAAGGGCGACGACCATAAATAATATTACGCGTTTTTCGAGAAGAGCGATTCATTGAGACGCTCAAAAGTTGCTAGAAGGAATTCATTTGTAGATTTTTAGGATAAATAAAATTATGGAAATATCAATGAATGTTATTACAGATACGGATTCAAACGATTATAAAACATCGCAAAAAGGTTAATAAAAATTCAACCCAACTTTGATATGATAACTCCGAAATTAAAAATTTGCATGGTAATCTCTCATAAAAGACAATATTATTGTATACGTAATTCTACTCACATTCAAAAAATCTTAAAACATGAACAAAAAAAAATTAGACATAAAATAATATTCAAGTCATAAATAATATTGTTATCTCTCCTCTGAAGGTGTAAAAAATAACAACCAATCCTTCCTCTATGTTTACTGATCTATGTACCTGTACCAGAAAAATATGCACTGATTCAATAAACAGATGAACTTTTATAGGTATTAATTGACAATTTTTACCAGATATATTATACGCGAGAAAACAATGCACACTTTAACGAGTCAACGCGTACATAAAAAAACAAAGACTTAGTAATATTGCTCACAAACTTGAAAATAATCACGCGTTTAATCATAGAATTTTAATGGTGCTCGCACAATTTTGCCACTATTGTATTTCACTGTCATCAGACATTTTACAAAAACTCAAAAATTTCAACGTCTTGTTGTGATTTGAGCTCTCTTTTTTTTCAACATCTTACCTAAACTAAACCGTTATGTCTTTGTGCGTTTAGTAGCTCTTGTTTACTAGCTAATGCACCGCCTGCATAGTCGAGTTGTCAACGTCGTTCGAGACATGGATTATGTAAGCGAATTCACGGTTCACCCACTTATCTAACAGTACGGACATTCAGTGAAAGTGACTAGCTAACCACTAGTTCTTTCCTAGCCATATCCTTTAATTCTTACTCACTTTGAAAAAGCAGTTCTAGTATAAACATTTATGTTAAGATAAACTTTATTACTTCACATTAAGTGAAGAGTGAGGACATGGTAAAAAAAAAGTATTGTTATTTCTACTTTGTCTAGCTCTTGTCAGTAAATTTATACAGATTATTCACACATTGACTTGAGAAAGTAAAATATGTGTTTCGTAGCAATGTGAGTTTAATTAAAACAGCTTTTCAATGTATCTATACATTGACGATATTTCACCCTTTTTTATTCTATGTCCGCTTCCAATGTGAAACATATGGCCTTCTAGCGGAGGTATCCCAACAGAAGTTTTTTTCTACGAGAACTTTTTGTTGCTCAGTCGCTCAACCTCATTTTTTTTTCAAAGTGAGTAGTAGGGAAAGAAGGATAAGGCTAGAACAGGTGGTTGACTAATCACTATTGCTACACCCAACTATTAAAGGATCAGAAGGATGGGAGAAGAGGAAATATTTTGAATTGACATCACAAACTGGGTGTTTGGGTTTTCTTCGATCACAGCTTTGAATTGAATAATTCTCAAATTCACTGTGATCTGACCGGGAATCGAACACGAGCCTGCGTGATTGGTAAAGCAAGCTCTAACCAATTGGGCCACAGCAGGCGACAATATTCACCTTTTTATTGTGATATCTCTAAAAAATAGCTAGTTTTATTATACCACACTAATTTGTATGATAATTGACGCGTTTTATGCTCTGCAAGCTACAGTTGATTTGTTTAATATTCTACTTTCGAGCCTTGTAATGAATAATAATTATAATGTACGCGAGAGTTGTACCATGTGGTGACAGAGTCTTTTTACATACGTTTCAAAATAATTACCTTAATCGATGAATATTTTAACTAAATTATTTTAGCTTGGTATAACAAAATTTGTTTAAATGTTACTTTATTCCCTTTAATAAAATGAAAATGAGAGCACAAGCAGAATTTTATTGGAAACAAAAATAAAGTAAACAACGGAAAGTATTAAAACATAATTATTTTACTTATGTTTGGTATACAATAGTATTCTACAAAAGGAAACGACATTCTGGCTTCGTATAAATGTAGCCTAGTGGCTCGGGCTACGACCCGTGTTGTTAGAGTGCCATGATTAACAATTTAAATTTTGGATTTCAAATGATTTAATAAATAAAATATACCTGTTACGTTGGCAACCAGTTGCAACGATAAATATTCACGATATTTTTAAAAATTTAAAATGTAATACTTTAACTTATATGACACGTGTTTCTGTTCTTTGGTGCTAATGTTTCAAATGTATTTTGAATATTTATTCACGAGTAAACATATCTTACAAATTAAAGCCAGCTGTAAGATAAATCTACCATGCCTATAATCTTCCGTGAAGTGCAAGCAAAAAGTTTGTCAAAGTTTTATTGCAATTAGATGAGTAGTGTGGCAACGCATTAAGTACGAACAAATAAACATTATTTTTTATATATGTATGTATAAGGTATTGATTAAAACATGCTGAGAGGATAAGGTATGCGTTTTTTTTTCTTATAAAACATAATGAAAAAGGCAGTTTTTTAATTCAAATAATATTGAAAAAAAATCAAAAGCGAGAGCATGCTAAAATTACTTTTCGTTCGAATATTTTGATTTATGCGCCATCTCCAGGCAATCGCTATAAATAATCATCAAAAACAAATCAACGCTCCGGCAATCTTTTCTCCAAATGCCTGTAGCTCTAGTGAAGTCGTACTGAGGAAATGGAATGCAATTGAGCCATAAATCTGGGGTCCAGTCGTAAGCCGGCGAACTTGTGCAATTTAATTTGCGCAACTTTTTAGGGGCTTTTATTACTCTGTTCGCAAGTTCTTTGCCGCTCCGTGCAACCAATTTGGAGTGTCAGCGATTTCGCCTGAGTCAACTGGTTGAATAAACGCCGCGAAGGATTTGTGATAAAGGTGTTTTTTTTGTTCATTATTAAATTTTCTCCTTTTCTCAAGTTGTTGAGCCTGCGAATTCAAAATTAATTATTATATTGAAGCTTCTTTCTTACTGATTAATTTTTGACTTCAAGTAAAAAAACGTATCTCATAAAAAGACCATATTGTAAACGTGATTATTATACAATCGAAAATATTTTTATTTTTAATGATTATTTATTTTTGAACTTCATGCTTAACGCATACATTTTGGACAGTGCTGCTTTACGGTTACCTTACAAAAGCATGGCACCTTACAAAAGCACATAGTAACCGTTTAATGTGCTTTGAAAACAGATGCCTGCGCCAAATACTGGGAGTGCGGTGGTTTGATTTTGTCAGAAACACAAAGATAAGGGAACGTACTAAGCAGTCGTCAGTTACATCCAAAGAAAAAAAGGGATGATGGACCTGGCTTGGACATGTGCTGCGGATACCACAAGAAAGCCTGAATTCTGCTTGTCTCTTCTACCAACCGGATGGATTCTGCCGTCGTGGAAAGCCACTTATGGCCATCTATTGGATGTATTCGGTTGAGCCACAGGACGCTGGAATGACATGGTAGGAAGCAAGAAGACTGACGGGGGACAGATAATCTTGGAGGAATCATGTGATGGCCATTTGCTCCGACAAAGGAGCGGATATGAGAAAAAATCAGCTTAAATATAATTATTATTTGGAATTCGCAGACTCTAAAACTTGATTATTATATATACAATTAAAATTATTTACATTTTATGTAAAAGGCATTACATATATTCAAATAATAAACCACTCTTTTGTACTAATGGCACATTTTTTAAATATGACCAGTACCGGTCTTAATTCTGAACAGCATTTTCAAATTTTATTTGAGAATCTTTTTTTATAAGAATATAATATTTTTAAAAATAAGGCATGGCGTTTTTTATACTCGTGACGTTGTTTTATAATCAGATTATGAAGTAGGAAAAATTTAAGATAAAATTATAAACCAAGAGTTGTGTATTGTATCTTAGCAAAGTCATAAGCAAATTTTAATGTATTATAGTATGTGATTCTTATAAAATTGATGTCTGCTACAAATATGTTTTCGCCTTTATGTAAATATATAATTTTCAATTTAACTAAATAAAAATAGTTATCTACCAATAAACTGAGCACTTTTCACAAAATTTTACTACAATGTTTATAAAACAATCATGATAAGTAATTAAAAGAAAAATATGAGAAATCAATGTCCGTTTCTCATATGGAACATACCGTTTTCTAATGGAGGTATCTTAACAGATTTTTTTTACGAGAACTATACGAGTATAGTGGTAGGACGATTGCCGTATTGTGGTGTTCATTTCTCGAATGAATAGATACGTCTCTGTAAAAGTGCAAATCAATACAAAATACAGGTATTATATACAAAGCAAACCTAAAGAAAACAAACAAACGCAAGCAAATAAAATATAAAAAAACCTTCACATATCTGCAACAGACAGCGAAGATCGATATAATAATGTAAATGTCATTCGTACCAAAGCTTTTTCATCTTTTTACGATAAACAAGTAACAAGCATTTTTCAATAGTGCAAAAATAGCAACTCTCACAAAAAAAGTTTGCAAAAAATATATTCTCTTAGTATTTAATTTATAGTAAAATATTTGTTAAAAATTGAAGTAACTCAATCTCTTAAATCTTCTTAAAACATGTTAAAATGTATGCCTTTAAAATATTAAATCATTCCTTTATTTGCAATAGTTTGATGTGACTTTTTTTGATCACGATATTTTGTTATTTACAATTTTTTCACGATCCGGACTGATAACTCACTTTTTTTCTGGCGAAAATCTCTGATTGACTAATGAGTTGCATCAATAAGAAACAAGCATTTGTGAAAGTAAGATTGTTTGAGGATGCTTCTGGAAGAAGCAAAACACGTTTCACAGTTTGTTAACACAATACGTGGAATAATCTAAATTGTTTTTAATTCTATATTAAAACGAATTTTCACAAAATTACCACCAGAATCCATCGAAAGTATGAAAAGTCACTTAGGACTTTTAGCGAATTCAAACACGCGTTTTAAGCTTTTTTTTTGTTAAATTAAAAACATACCCCAGACGATATTGGTTTTGAAAACCATTGGATCATTTACAAAATAACTTGACGTGTCGTCGCAGGGGCTTGAGTTGGGAAAGAAGAAATCATAAAATTGCTGCTTTACCGTTTCATAAATAAAACAATGAAATGGAGAATTCTAACACCCTATATGACACTTCAGCGATCTCATTATACAAAATGATACATTCTGTATCGTTAAGTATTTCTTTATTCTCATATGTAATATATTTTATGAAGAATGGCGTCCTTTGGAATACAATTATGTATGGATATACATAACTTACTTTGATATTGTAAGTTTTTTTCTAGAAATGTTTTGAATTTTAATCATGCAAGAGGAATATTACTTTACTCGATTATACATAATTAATTATCCAGAAATAAATAAAGCTGCTGGATTATTTAAAAACATGTCAATATAGTCTTACTATAATGTCAACTGATAAGAAATATAATTTAACAATGCAATTTATACAAAAATATTTTAAATGAAAAGTTGTTAACAACACAATGAAAATAAATTACCAATTACATTATAAGTGATTCTAAAATAACACAAAATTAAAATGTTTAACACATCTTACATATAATTAAAAATTCATCTCAGATTAATAAGTTGTTGACAGAAATTATTTAAAAATGAAAGATCTCTATTTTTACTTTACTAAATAAAAATAAAATATATATTATATTGATGTTTCAATGCTACAAATAATGATAAAAAAACTGTGTTTTTTTTTGTGTCGAGCAAAGGTGATGGAAAATAAATGTCATATTGACAGCTTACACACTATTTTACTATAAGACAAGTTTCCATGAATTATTAATGGAAATAAAAGACTTTAATGTAAGATAAAGCTACCATTGTTTCATAATATATTGTCTTGAAAAAGTTATTTTATTGTTTTTCTACCAATAGATCTGAACATAACAATTTTTTTATGTTTTTGTTTTGTAAGAAACAAAACCAATAGTTAAATATAAATGATTATTTCATATTTACCAGGGATGTGATTTAATTTCTCGGGTTCGTGGTGCAGTAGTCAACGTTATTGGTTGACGTAACGGATCTCACAGGTTCTGTTCTGCATTTTTTCAGTGTCAGGTAAGGTCAATGTCAAATTAAGATTTTTCAATTTAAAATTTGAGATTTAAGGCATAGGTGTTTGTGATGTCAATTTACCTCTAGTTGATCTCAAGTGACTTACAACATATTCTCATCGAGTTTTTCTCGTATGATCTTTCTACTTTGAAATATTTAACGCATTGGTACTAGCTGTACTGCCAAATATTTTTTTAAATAAATTTTATACACGATTTTATCTACGCCATTTGTTCGCAAATATGCATATTTTTCTACCATTTTTTTTTAATATAACTTTATTGATGTTCAATTATTTCATAAAATAATTGTATTACTTACAACTTACCTAACAATCGCGTTACATACTGCGATAAAATTATTAAAAATATATATTGAAGTATTTGGTTAACTAATAACGTTGTTATTCTATAATATACATAGAAATTATAAGTATAGCAATTCAATATTTTCATATAAAACAGCTAAAGACATTGGAGATGATTCACGTACGAAGTAAGTAGACAAATGTAATAATAACTTTATAGGTTCTATGCATTTATGGAGTCACAATATAGGAGTGCGATAATTCTGATGAGGGTCGTTCTTTTCACGACCACATTTCTGATTACACCATCAACTTTTAATGGCTTGTCTAAATATCAAACATTAACATCTTTCACTAGGGTATTTTATCATTGATAAAATGTACAAAATGGTACACTGCTTATCTCACTAGAAATTATTCACGTATTTAACTATCTATTTAAAATATATACAGTTACATTTAGATGGTGAATTATTTTATAGGTTTTGCCTTAAACTTTGACAAAACTTACTAAACATTTAACCTTATAAATATGTATAAACATTACAATATTTGTGTAAATTATAAATACTTAATAACGTCGTGCATATTAAATAAATGAATAACTTTTAATTATTTTTCTTCCACATGACATTACAGCTAATGCCAATGCGTCAATTATTTTTTAGTTGAAAGATCATACGAGATAAACTTGATGAGAAAAAATGTAAGTCACTCGAGATCAACTCGAGGATAATAAGCATCGAGAATTCTCTCGTATTTATTTTTAATTGTTCAAATTTTACGCTCCTACATGTGTTGTCACTTATAAACCGGGGTTCGTCTTTTAGCATCTTCAAGCGTTCATGTCTACGAATGAACTTGAATTGACGCTTGTTAAATAAGTGTATCGTGTTTATACAATAAATAAATTTACTAAACACTTTTAGGGTGTTCACTGGTAATACTTGGTGGAATAGCATTATATTAATAAAAACACAATATTCCTTTGTACTTTATTTCACTTTATTTAAAAGGTCAGGAAATAGCATTGTTAAATGTAATTAAATATAATTTAACAATGCTATTTATACAAAAATAAATTGAAATGAAAAGGTGTTAACAACTATTGGCATTGAAAAGAAATTACAAATTACAGTACAAGTGATTTTAAAATTGCACAAAATAAAAATGCTTAGTACCTCGAACATTTAATTCAAAAGTCATCCAAGATTTATAAATTTTAATTGGTAACTGATAGAAATTACAAACATAATTAAAATTTGGGAAATTTTGACAAAGTGATAAATTGCTACATTAATAAAGTGAATATGCTCAATAATAGTTTCCTGTTTTTCCCCCGCTTAAAAGTAGTTGGTGTTTATACTTAAACAAAATCGACAGCCATGAAGAATTTGAAAAGAGATTTTTTAAAGACCATATCAATTCTAACAAAAGAAATAAAAATTTAAAAATATATAAAAGAATAGTTAACATAAGTTAATGTTAATTTTAATGACAAAAAACCCGATTGGTAACAGCATTTCTTATAAAGATGTTCAATATTCATCAATAATTTAGAAAACTAAACTTGAAATTCTAAAGCCCCATCCCTAACTTCTATGAATTAATAATAACTACCCTACTTTATGAGTATGTACTAATTGGCAATTAGTAAGGTAGGGGTCGCTTAATATATTCTAAATATATTATAAATGTCAACGATAGTTGACATTTTACACGTATTAAGAGTTTGAAAATGTTGTTTTTTTATAACCAAGAAATGAGCGAATCCATTATTTAATATAATTTTATTTAATACTAATAAAGCCTGTAAAAATAAAATCTTATAATATAATTATTGTTCGTAGTTTTAATGCTTCAAAACAGCTAGTTTTCCTGGGAAATAGATTATTTTTCACGTCCTTTTAATTTTTTCAATCAACTTTGTAAAAATTATGCATGAGTTTATTCTGTGCCAGGTGTTTTCAAAGGAAAAACAATTGTAAATTATAAAGCAAAGTAGCCTATTACTATGAGAAGGATTGGTTGATAACTGCGTGGCTTTAAGCTGATATATAATATATTACAATACATAAAAATCACACACATATATATTTCTCAGTTTTTCTTAAATATAATATTATATATTTAAATGAGATTTGCTCTACATTTACACTTAAAAAATACACTTATACTCAATATTCCGATATGCTCTTAAAAATTTGCTTTAAAATTTGAGTTTGAGATATTAAATTTCAGTTACAGCATTTTTCTTATAATATTAAACTATTTAAAATATAATCGTCTTTTTTCACATAAACATACTATAGATACTAATAAAAAAGGATTTTGGTGACAAAACACTAACAATTTGTATAATTACCTCTAATTTGTTCACTGTCAACACTTTATATAATATTATATATTATATTTAAAAAATAAAACACTCTTTCGCTCTCATTTCACATTTATTTTTAAGGATCAGGACCGTCTTTACGTTTTTTATCATTTTTAATTACATTGTGAAATTTTTTTTTTTTTGGATAATTATTTGAAATTATTTGTAGTGATCTTTCTTACCTTATTGTTTTTAATACGATTGCAAGCTAAATCGATTATTTACTAAAGGTCTTAAGCATTTTTTAAGAATCAGCTTAGTTTTTTTTTAAATATGTTTTAGCAATATCTTTATTTTGTTTTCAAATTTCTATTACCTACCAATTGTTTGGCACACCCTCATTAGTCTTACTGAAATTACATAAGTAACAAATAAATTAAGATAATAAGTTTGTGTTTAAAATGCCTGATTTTTTACCATCAACACAATGGTATGAACCGTTAATAAAAATAAACATAATGAAAGATTCACAGTGTTACCTGACTTTAACGAAACAAAAACTACAAAATCTACGTCAAACAGCTTTGTTGCACGTTGATAAGAATCTAAGAATACAAAGCGTTCGTCCACTCGCTGTGTACATTGTATATTTGCATCAGACTGAAAGTAAACATTGATATTTGTTTGCACCAAAGGTGAAAGAGAGTCGTATTACACAACAGACAATGTACATTATCAAGAATCATCGAAGATCGAATTTTGTATAAAACCTACGCTACACAGACAATAAACCACAGGTTCTTTGCCGTTTTGAAGTCGCAATACTTGCCATGTTTATTTTAATATAATAGAAATTTATTAAAAGGAAAGATGGAATATTTTTATAAAACCCATCAGTCCATTGCAAACATTTGACGTCTTAATAAATCTCCTCTTCTCCAATTTATTATCAGCTTTCCTACGTACATAATTCACCCTTCGCACTTTAGAAAAATGCATGATTATTTTGGAAGACAATTCAAATTTATCAGATGGTTCATTGAATCGAATTCCGCATTAGGAATTGGCTTGTATTTTTCTGGTATGAATTTGAATACAGATTTGGTCTAAATTTTTATTACATTTGTCAGAATTTATGTTAAATGGTCATAATGTATCGGTCGGCATACAAAGTGCAGAATAAATAATCTATGGTCACAATTTATATAAATTGTTCATAGCTTAAATGAAATTGGTCATATTTTATATTATTTAGTCTAATTTATTTTGACACATGGTCTAAAATTTTGAACATATGTCGTTTTTCAAGTTATATATAAATATTAAAATTAGTAAGGGTTTGTATTATTTCTAAGTTTTGTGAATCTGAAGGAAGAAATTCTGTTTGATATCAATTTTTAATGAGTTGTAGACAAATTATTTGTATATGCTGAAGACATAATCTCTACTAAGGAATCCAATCCCGAGCCAAAATGTTGATCCAGGATTTCGGGATTAGAATTTTTCGATCCCGGGATCAGTACATTTTATATGAAAAAGAAATTGATAATATTGGTGAAAAATAAATTTAAAAAAATATTCTATATTATATAACCAGCTGTAAGCTGCCAATACGTTACCAAAAAGCTCTATTAATCTCAGTTATTCGCAATGTAGAGGTTAATGAGTGGATTTTTTCATTACTCGTAAAAAAATATGCGAAATAATTATAAAACTAACTTAATATGCATACATTATGTAAAAATACGAAATAAAATTTAATATGATTGGCATCAAGTTACTTTTTCGGCTGCGACTCTCTTATCGCAAAGATAAAGACTTCATAATAAAATTGAGCATCGTTTATAGCAAATGCGTAAACTGCCGACTTGAAAACCAATACGTTTCTGCTTTAAAATCAATCCCGAAAGTTTCAAGATCATGTCTTTTAATCCCGCGATTGAAATGTATTGAAAACTGTAGGGGATCCCGGAATTGGATTCCCTAGTCTCTACTACAGTCTTGGTAAATATGTGATTATTTTTTATTTTTTTTTACTATCCATTTGTTTTCTCGTGCCATATTTTGACGTTTATAATCTTCAATAAGATTATATGATAAAAATATTCCATTGAAATTTGAAAAAGGTAGCTTTGGTCTAATTAATTTAATTAAAAAAAACTGTATACAGCTGGAATGCTCTTTTTAGTCTTAATTCATTCTAAGCGTACTGTTTATTCTATCTCCATACTGCCGACCTGTATTTTTACGACGGGAAAATACCGAAATGCAAACAAAACCATCTGCGGCCACCTAGTCTGAGTGAAATTTCCACAAAAGGCTCTCCATTGTCGCTCGGGGGCCTTTTTTCCATTCTGCGTGTTTTTTCACCTTTTTAATTCGTTTATTTTCTTGCTCAGGAATCAATTGTATATTTTGTTTGTTTGAAATGAATTGAAGTTAGAGGTTTCTCAACAAATAAAACCTATTACGTTATTACACAAGACAAAGGTTTGATATTTTAATAACATAAACAGGTGTTAAAATAGTATTAAATCCCACACGCTTAAAACGTAAACATTTTTTTAAGGAGCTTTCTAAAAATACTTAAATTGTACAGAAAACTCGTGAAATAAAATTTACTTCAGTTGTTACAAAATTAAGACGTTCGCTCAAATTTTATATTTGTTTTTAAATCTACGACAGAGACGGCTTAAGCTTAAAAGAAGTTACTTGAGACTTGACGTTCATTGCCAGATAAAGCTTTTCTCTTTACAAAGCAAAAGCATTCAATGATGTCCACTTATATTGTAAAAAATCTTACAATATTAAAATTGACATTTAATTACAACTTAGTAGTTGACATTTAAATTGAAAGTCAGTCACACAGGTTTGTAAGAGAAAAATTCTTTACATATACAAAGATGAGGGTAAAAAAGATTCAAGCCAAAATACAATTCTTAAAAAAAAACTTTTATTCAAAAAATAAAATTCTCATTTTTACTAACTCACTTATATTTTATAATATCAGAACCATTTTTACCCATTACGAGCATTATCAGCTGATAAAAGAATACAATTTTAGTGTTATTTCCAGATATGTATTACATTCAACTATTAAACATTTAAGGAAGTAATTAAATCATCGTTTAGTTATTAATTTTATAAATTTTCCATTATAAATTATCCAAAATTATAATAAATTTCGTAAAAACCGTTAGTCTCAACTTGAGTTCAATTATTCTACTCTTTGGCGAGTTTTTTTATTATATTTTAAAGGTTTTAAACATTTTTATTTTGGTTAGTTTAGTGTCACTTATTCGTATTTTGTAACTTTATTTGTAAATTTCTTTCAATATTAATTATTCATTTGTTTTCTATAAATAGTATTGTATGATGCTTTTCATGAGTGAAACCGGTAAATAAAATTGGAATTTGTATTTGTATAAATGAGTATTTTAATTTTTGAATATGATGCCTTTCCACCAAGTATTTACAAGGAACATCCTTAATGTTAAATATTTTATATCATAAAATATTCTTAATGCATTGTATAAAGTACGATCACCTAAAAACACGATAAGAATAAAAGAGCAATTTATCTTTAAAAATGTAGAAATAACAGATCTTTATTACATGACTACACTTATATATACAACTTATAATTTGTATGATATTATCCTTTTATACATATGTAAATATAACAAACATTCGTAAAATATCAATAAATTTTCTAGCGCTCAAAATATTCCATTACTTAAAATAATATTCATCTTTTAAATCAGTAGGCATTCCAGTGTTTTGCTTTCAACGAAAATAATATGTAACTTCAAAGACCAACAGAAATTGAATTTGTTTATGTAATTACTTCTCCATTTAATTAAATGTTATTTAAATCAAACCGTTAATAAAATCAATCAGATTGCTATCAATAGCTTTTAACTAAGTCATAATAAAATGTACTCTTATTTATATGTGTACACGAAACAAGTATTTGCAAAGCGTCAGTTCATGTTTATTCTTGCACTTGCACAATATGCCAAAAGGCAAAACTTAGATCGTCACTGATAAAACGTGAGTGTGTGTATTTAACATTAATTCAACCTTACAAATTTACTCAATAGTACCTTCTCAAAGCTTTTTATATTTTTTTACCTTATAAAAATAAATACAGTCAATAACCTACAACCAGATCTTTTAAAAATTATTTTCATTTTTAGTCATCATTATTTGCATTAAAACCAGGCGCAGACAAAAAAAGTGTTTGATTCTAAAAAAGATTTATATTGACTTTTAGAGTACAATGAATCGAAAGGAATGTTGATTTAACGAAAAACTTTATAGCGTAAAGTTTGTTGAACACTTTTTATAAAAAGGTTATTAGTATTCAAAAATATATTTATTAAACTTTCAAACAAGTGTGACATAAATGCAGTGATTTCTTAACAAATTAAAAGTATACACTGAAAACAATAATACGATAACAAAAATAAACAGGTATTATTTTCAGAAAAGATTATTTACTGAGACAGTAATAACTGTCGGAAGAAAATTTTAAAATTATTACAGAAGGTTGAAGTGTACTACCGCAATTCTTCCTGAACACAATACGTTACAAAGATTAAATAAGCACAAGACGAAATCGGGCTTTTAATGAACGTTTCCGCTGTATTTTTACTAAAAAAACTTTTCGGAAAACAAATTTAAACATCGTACAAAAATGAGACGAAATTTTTCAATTTGTATTTTTTATAATCGTGTCCGGTTTCAAGTAAAGCGTTCGACCTTTTGATTGAACGTTTTACGTCAATCGATTATAGTCACATTTAAGAAAGGATTACGTTAGTATTACAATTTGATGACTGATTTAACTACGTTCTTCCAAAGTTGAAGCCTTAAGTTTATACTGCATCCATTTAATTTAAGTAAATGATCTAATTTCAATGTATATAGTGTTATATTATTATATATATTGGTCGGGTCATATGGCGCAATAGTTAGCTTCCGTGCCGGATCTCACGGGTTAGAGTCCCAGTACAATCAGCATTTTTTCAATTGATTTATCGTTTTATGTTCAAAAGCACGGCTGTTTGTGATTTCTAAAAATCTTCCTCCCACCCTTTCCAATACTTTAATAACTGTGTGTAGGGAGACCGATTAATTAACCATCAGTCTTGTATAATCTTAGCTTTATCTTCTTTGGAGAAGAGAGATTGAGCGACTGAGTAACAATTAGTCTTCGTAGAAAATCAAAATATTTTACAGAGTGAACTTATCTATTCTCCATTTGTGAAATGTATTCTAAAATAATTCAGCATGTATTTGTTTTTTTTCCAGGGCGTCACACCAGGAACAGTAATAGTGCAAGCCAATCACCACCATCAGCAACTGACGAATTCACTAATGGTATGATTTGAAAATCGACTTACTTTATCAATTTTATTATTTATATATTATATATTATTTGAGTGTAAAAAAAAATGTGATTCTAACAATGCACTGATTTTTTTAGATTAGAAATTTAATTTGTATTTTAAGTGTATAAGTACGTTTTAAAATATAAGAAACAAAAGTAGCAATATCAAAGCTGACAAAAGAAATTCAAGTAACGGAAAACAGCATTTTCGAAAGAAATATTGACAGTGTTTTTAAAAGACGTTTTCGCTTATTTCTCTATTACTTTATTTAACAATAATTTTAGGATCAATAATAAATACAGTTTATGCAATTTCCTTAATAGTTTATTTTTGGTATAAATTAGTAGAACTAAAAAACACTTTTCCAACGTTTTTGGGGGGAAAATAAAGTATTTATTATTTTAAAATTTAAAAAATAATACACGGTAGTACCCAATTCATCTGATAAATTTAATTGTTTACTTATTTCGCAAGGTAAAGGATAAAGCTAGTAACACAAAAAAACTTTACATAACAAATTCATTATATCGTAACCGTCATAACATTTTATACGGTATCATGAAATAGAGAAGAAATTAAATTAAGTAACAAACAAAATTTATGATGCGAAATCATCATTATATATTTTTTATTACGCAATACCGCTCTAGGTTCTTTACGCCTCATATGAGCGATGCTGATATTACGTAGCAAAGTCGTAGTGGCGTAGACCCGTAGAGGTCTACGAGTCGTAGCGGCGTGTAGAAAATGAACAAAGGTTACCTGTTTTATTGTCGTCTAATTTTAGTTTATAGACCGAACCCAGAGTACAGCCGCCGTTAAACGCTGTTTCGCATACGAAGTCCGATCAAGTGAAAAAGTTGTTTTTTCAACTATAAAAAATAACAATCCTCTAAAACTACAACCTAATAAATTTTTACTTTTGATTGAATAATAAATATTTTTTTATTAGTATAATTTTGCTTTGTGTTGTTAATAATTGTTTTCATACGTGCTTTAAATAAGTTATTTTCGTATAGAAAATAGTGTTATCCTAAGAATTTTTTTTTTTCATCCAACTCATGTTTCAAACCTTTTTCGTGAAAATCGAGCATTTTTATACCGTCAGCAACGCGAAAACGTCGAGATAAATATTATAGTTTTAAAAAACAAACTTGAAAGCTTGACACAAGAATGTTTTGTAATTTGCTGATTTAGACAAAGAATTAATTTAATTAAATAGTGAAGAATAAAGAGTCGAGTGGAAAGAAAAATACAAGAACAAGAAATTTATTTAAATAGTTTTTTTCAATGAAAACAATAAAAAAAATGTTTTTGTATAAATTTATTTATTTGTTCTTGAATATTATGTATGCTTTAAAACGTGCATAAAATTATTATTTTCTTCTAGACATCTTGCCTCAACATGAAATTCAAATTGAAAACACCATTTATAACAAGAAAAACATTTAAAAAAATATATTTAATATTGTTGTTGAGAATTCCAGTCGTAGTTTTGAAGAGTTCATGATGCCGAAATAACTCTTAGCAAATATAAGATTATTCATGCTGAAATAGTTTATTTAATTTAACTTCAACACTTCGACCTTTAATATGATAATAAATTAATATTTAATAAAATATTTTTAGTACTTTTTCCACATAAAATTTATTGGATCAGGACCGGTTTCGTTCATTGCGAGAATTATCAACTGATAAGAAAAATATATAAACAGTGCTATTTATACAAATTTAAATTTAAATAAAAGGTGTAAGCAAATTACATTATTATTACACAAAATTAAATTGCTTAACACCTATAACGTACAACTAAAAAATCATCAAAGACTAATAAATATAAGTGGCAAATGATGTCAATTATAAACCCGATTAAAATTTAGGAAATTTTAACAAAGTGAAACTACAAAAACTAAAAAAAAATATGTGGAAAAAGTACTAAAAATGTTTTATTATTTTTATTATAATGCCATTCCACCAAGTATTGACAGTGAACACCTTAAAAGTGAACAATGAAAAAGCTTAAAAATGGACCAAAAAATTCTTTTTTGTATTTAAAAACATTGTTGATAAAAAGTAAATGTTTAAAAATACTATTTATCTTGTTATCAGTCACGTATTTATTAAAAAACCTTTTGAGGGTTCTCAAATCAGAATAGATATTATTTTTTTTTTGCTCATTTAGTATATGAATTTATTTCTCGTTATCAAATTTACAAATGGTGAATAAAATAATAGTTACAATGGTATTATTTCCGCTCCAAATAGCCCAAAATTTCAATCAGTATCAAAGAACCCCGACATACATTCGTACCCAAAGTGACACGGCTGTTGTATTATTATTAGCCAGTGGCGGTCGGTGGTGATACATTGGCTGTTGTCACGTAAACTTTCGACATAATGGAGGTAAATTCCCCGATTTATGGCTACAATCACGCCCGCTTGTTTTGCAGGATAGCTTTCTCTGCCTCGGTCCTTCTCTTTCTATCGTAGACTTTAATTGAAGTGACATGAGCTACGTCTGATTTTTTTTTTTGGCTGGGTCGTAAAATTATCTTTTTGTTAAATGACTGCTATCATAAATCGTCATTAAACTTGAGTGCTGGTGTGACATGGGATATGTTTTCATACTTTTGAACATATAATGGTTTTTAATGGTCAATGGTACAGAGTATGGTCAACGTCGTTGGCTTCAATACTGGAACTTACGGGTCCAAATCCCAGAACAAACAGCATTTTTCAATCGATGTCTGCTTAAAGATGTAAATGTTTGTGATGTCTAAAAACTCCCCTCTACCATTTAAATCCTAAAATAACAATCTGGCAAACGTGATAAACCAACCACTAGTCCTTATCTAGCGTTATATCTCTACTTCATTTGAAAAAAATAGGGGTTGAATTACTGAGTAACAAACATTTTTCGTATTTACATATGTTGAGATAACTTCATTACTTCATCATATGCTCCAAGTTGGGAGCGGACGTGGATATAATAAAATGGTCTTAAAAAAACTGTCAAACTTTCAAAATCTACTGCCAACAGTCATAATATCGCACTTTTACTAATTTTAGCATCTTTGGGGATAAGAATTGTGGAAAATAAAGTAAAAATGTGTAAAAAGTTCACTGTCAATAAACATGTTACTAAGGATGCTTATCATAACCACTAGCCCAATATTGTAAACTTAAGTATTTTTTTTTGCCGTCGGCCACGGTATAATCGTCGATAAACACTTGACAGTATAGCTACAAATATTACAAATAAAAGATGAAGGAAAAATATGGCCTTCTAATGGAGTTATCTCAGCAGAAGTTTCTCAAGAAGAAGTACGTGTTATTTAGCCGTTCAAACTACCTTTTTTTCGAAGATACAAGGGATAGATACGATAGAGTTTGGACAAGACTCGTGTTAAGCAAATCGTTTTCATCTCGCCCCGATATTTTGGGATTAAAAAGTGGGATTGAATTTTTAAGCATCACAAAGATACATGGTTTCGGACAGAAATCGATAAACTGATTAAAAAATGCTGTTTCTACTGCGACTTGAACCCGTAAGATCCGTCCCGGCAACCAATAACGTTGACCACAACTTACCATAAAAATGTATACTTTACTTTTGTTTCAATAGGTAGTATATTCAAGTTATTTCAATGCAATAATTTACCCAATTTAGACATCAGCTCTAGGAACCATTTTGATAACGGTCAGTCAGTCAATAAGTATCAGTTGTAAATTATATCTTATAATTTTTTCCAACAAGGCGTAGTTCATCTTTCGTTATTTGTTCACAAATTCACTCACGTCGTCTTGCCTTGGGAATAAACGTCGCCTTACGTGTGCGAATACGGCGCGCCACCACTGTTAGAAGCACTAAACTTTTTTTTATTAATTGGCAACCTATAATTGTTTTTCTGAAGTTTTTCCAGTGATTTTCCTTATTGATTTCATTACTTATCATTGATTTACAATTAGTAAAGTTTGCCTCTAAAAATATTTGCGGCACCTCCATGTTTTTTTATCTTCCGCCAATTGCTTTGGTTCCTGCATGCCAGTTCCGCCGAGTACCAAGCAACAAATATTTTTTGTATTTTTATATCTGCTCATGTTATTTAAGGATCGAAATGGAATGGAAAAAGTGCTGATCGTACTGGGATTCGAACCCGTGAGGTCCGACATAGCCAAAATAGTCCAACCCTAAATACGATGGACAGATAAATAAAAAAAAATAAAAAACGCCTATATATTCTTTTTCTTCTTTGACCATATTCGCTCCCTGTGTGGAGCATATGGCCGCCACGCGGCACCTCCATGTTTCCCTGTCTCCCGCCAATTACTTTGCTTCCTGTCATGACATGCCAGCATCTTTCAGTTCCACCGAGTACATCCTATGGATAGTACCCGACGGACGTCTAGGATGCCGAAATCCCACCGGTTGAAAAAAGAGGCAGGCAGGATAGAGGCTTTCCCGAGGTATCTGCAGCACGTGACCCAACGTCTCTCCATAACCACTGACGTGACGGGGCGCTGTCTTGTACGCTCCTTTTTCTCCGAATTCTTCACAAAATCAAACCACCTCACTCACATTATCTGACGCAAACATCTGTTCTCGAAGCTTAAGTATACGGTGTTTCTGGGTGATTTTATTTGATTTATAAACATTGAACGCTTTCATCTCTTTTCAACATCCTGGTTGTATAGGGTGGTTTTGCCCACAACCACATATATGTTCTTTATGTTTTGCTTTTACCTGAAGGAGATGATTTTTTAAGTTATTTACGTTTTATTTCATTTGTAATTATATTTCAATGTTTATATGATATGTAAATGTATCCATTATATGAGGTATCTTGCGGTGCACTTTATTAAATAAGAAAACCATTTTGTCAATCGTTTGATGAATTACATTTTCTATTCTCACTTTTCTTTTAAAATATTCCATAAAAATTTACCTCAAATAGAAAATAAAATATAAATTAATTCCGACATTTCCAACGTGGCAATACTTCTCCGGTTCGTTTCCCCGCTACCCTGGTGACGGGCCACGGAAGCTGCGAGGGCCATCAACAGTTCATGAATAAAACACGGCGACATCTAGCGCTCTGTTGGTAATGCACTCCACTGATGCCCACCCTTCATACAGTGCGACCCCATTGAATTTTAATATTCATGCCGCGTTATAAAATTTCGACCGCATTTTGCCGGGCAGTGAATTTTTTCGCGAGTGCGTTCCTGAAATTAACGTCCCGACCCACTCGAGAGCATTTTCATTTTCGAACACACGCGCGCTGTGATTTCGGTCCGGATTTTATGAACATACATTAATGTTTTTAGTACATATATTTTTGAGTGGTGGTTTTACGAGTTTATTAAATGTTACAGTTAGCAAAATGTTTTTTTCTCCTAACGATCTTTTTTTAACATGAAAGATTTAACAAATAAGATACATTCCTTAAACTAGTATAACAGATAAAGTAAAGAAACAAACATTGACTGTCAAAAATAAAATGGACGTAACTCACACATAGAAAGTTTAACAGAAGACACAAAAAACGTTGTTTGACGATTTTGCGCCAAAAGCGTATTATAAAATACATACAATCTTGAAGTGCACGTAGACAGATAAACTGGTTTTTAATTAGCTTAATTTTATAATAGTTTAATAACATATTCAAGAAAAATGATCCTTTAAGTTCTTTTTCCTGGTCACAATTTTTACAGGCCCTACTTTTGATAAGATTAGCGCTAATTCGACATTTTCAGCATACATCTTTTTGATAAAACGTGTATCAAGTTGCACACATTGTGATTATCGAATAAAGGCTATTTTAAAAAACTGTGGGTTACGTCTTTTCGCCTTTCTACTATTGATATATATTCTATTCAATCCAATATGATCAATTGAGGCATATAAAAACAAATGCAGAAAACTTGAGTATTTTTCAAGGCTTATCTAACAATGAAGATGTTGTCAAACATCAAATAATATGACATTTAAAACTGCCGTATGCGCTTGAAAATACACTTTTGTCAATAACGTATCTCGACCCGAATACTACAAGGTTATATGTAAAAAAAATTGACGAAACAGAAGTAAAAATCCGACTATCATTTTTCGTAAACATTTCTATTTTTGTTTCTTCAAAAATTTTCACATAGAACCTTTTAGTACTCTGACTTAGACTGTATTTTGTGATTTCTAAAAAAACATAAATATGGAGTTTTTTTGTTTTTGTTTTTATAGATCTACTGAAATTATGTGGTGCTTGCAAAACGGACTCTCAGTTTTCTAGGTGTTTTTATTTCAAGCACAGACTTACTTTTAATATCTTTTAACGTAACATCATAGTATATTCATGTTTTTGAAACATGATCAGGCCAAAGCTAGGTTGACTTAAAAATAAACGTTTTTTCATAATATAACATTTCACTCAAATATTTGATGTGTCTTTTACGCCATACATACTTTTTAAATATAAATCAAAGACGTTCGTCTTGTCATTACATATGTTTTACTTGATTTCTATATAAAACATTACACATCTTCTTTCATTCATTTTTAATTGGGAACCAGTAAACAAATTCACAAATCTAATTTTAATGACGCTGTTTAATTGGCTTGGTTATACGCAAAAAATGAAATTTACGTATATCACCATGAAAGATACATTTTTGTTTTGAATTGGTTGGTAAAGTAAGATAGATATAACGAAAATTCATATTAAAAAAAGCAAATAATATTTTTCATTTTTCAGAGTCATTGTTTCCACAATTCGCCGAACCCATCCTCAATGTGACAGTCACCATCGGACGAGACGCTCTGCTGGCATGCGTAATTGACAATCTGAGAGGATTCAAGGTACGGTTTTAAATAAAAAATAATAATTTCTTAGTCTATTCTACTGTTATTGATTACAATCAACCCCCCCCCTATAGCGTTTCCCCTTATAGAGAAGTTTCATATAGCGTATGAAGGAGTCCCTCGTATAGCGACCTCCCTTACAACGTAGTTTTTTTTTACAAAACACTAAATTTTCTAAAATCAAATTACAATTTTCATAAACATATTATATATATATTATATACGAGCAATGAAAAGATATTTTTCAGAGCTTTTTGTCTTTTGACTTTGTTGGACATATTTCCATAAATATAAATAGAAATTGGAAAGATGATTGATTTCGTTCAATTCACAAAATATAATTAAAAGAGCTTAACTTCAAATTTGAATGGGTGCCTAGTCCACTATAACTAGGGCGTACAATCTCGAAATCCCGGAATCCTGACAAATTTTTCGATCCCGTAATCCCGGGTCTATCTTAATACTAATCCCAGGAATAAAAAATAATTTTGCATTTGAGTCACTGGCAGTCGTAACTTTTTGAAATTACATAATTTATAAGAGTTTAAAAAAAACTCTCATGCTACTGAATAATTGTACAATCACCCAATTTTAAACTTCGTATTATCTTCATATTTTAATAAAATTAAAATTGTTTTTTGAATTCCGTTGAATAACTGTCGTGTTTGTTATACAGGGCTATGTTAACTGCCGCTTTTGTTAAAAACTTGATTTTAATTCTTCAAAAATGTACATGTTACAATTTTTTTAATTTAACTAACTAGTATATGCGGAATTGCCAGCTCTGCACAAAAGCATATCTAACTAATTTTCAACAAAACATGGAAACGGTCATATTGTTTTCAGAACTCTTATTTGTTTTCAGGATTCAGTTCTTAATATTTACTTTGAAATAACTGCGTTAAATTTCCACGGCTTAAAATATGACCATACTTTTTCTGTTTTATTAAAATTAATAGTTGGTATAGGAAAATAATGTACAATTTTAAGTCAGTATCAGATCTAAGTTACTGATTATATAATATTAAAAACCACACATTTAAATTCTTCAATCCTTATATTTTTGTAACACAATCTGAAGGTCAATGAAAGAATAATAAAAAAATCACCAGCTTTTGTGGCTCAGTATTCATACTATGACATTAATCATGAAATGATAAAACAATATAATTGTTATTTTAAGAATGGATAAAAAAACATTTTCCTTCCTATAGAAAGCAGTGACAGGATACATTTTTAGATTCGCAAAACGTATTTCAATGGATTATGTTTTAAACTGGACGCATTAATCTCTTTGTTATGTTATTCCAGGAAGGACGTGAATTAAAAAAATATATATAAACGTTAAAATTTTTCGAGGCTTCGCAAAATAACGAGCGTCTGTTATTCTTAGCATACGCGCTTAAAAGGCGTATGCATTTTGAATTTTATTAATTTTATTATCTCATAATACAGCGTAAAGAAATAACATAACGTTTTGTTTTAAAATATAAACTGTCGTTGAAGGTTCTAGTGGCATTTCAAAATCTATCTAGATATAAATTATATCACAGCAGTCCTATAAAATATTTTTCGTAATGTGTGGTATTCAGAATTAGTTTTCAGACGTTCACATTTGTCTGAGAGCAAACAAACTTTTCTCATTAATGCATTAATATTCTACGATTTATAAATGTCCACAAAATATTGAAAGACAGTCAGTAATGTTCAAAACCTTTATAATATGATCCCATGAGAGGTGAAGTGAGCCGAGTGGTATTTTAGGAAAAAATGAGTTGGGTGCGTTATAATATTCCACAAGGACGTGGGTAAATTTTGACAAATGCTTTTTTTATGTATCAAAGTAGAGTTTGTCGGAACTTACTCAGTTGACTTCTTTGCCAATATAAAATTTTAAAAAATCTACTGCTCTTTAATAATTTAGACTTACGAATGAAGGTGCTTGATAGAATTTCAAATTCAAATTTGAATTGTCTGAATGCTGTACTCTTCCGTCAGTTCAATTGCATTCGTGGACTTGAAAAAAGCCGAAGATGCTGAAAGGCAAAACCTGGGTCGTTAACAACAAGATTAATGGAAGAGTACAGCATTTAGAAAATTTAAATTTGAAATAATAATAAATCAAATTTATAATTTGTCAATATTTTTTGAATTGTAAAAATAAAGGGAGCTTAGTAAATACACACTGAAATTTTGTTATCTTGCATAAATTTAAATATACAATCCACCAAAATATCAAGCAAAGTCATGATTGTACTTAAAAAAAAGATTTACCATTATACTACATGCCTCACTTCACCTCCTGAAGGCGCATATATCAAATTCGATCGGCTAAAATTCCTCATGGAGAAATCTCATCGCGTAGACAACTGTAATAAAAAAAACTTTTTTTTTCTCAGGTTGCTTGGGTACGTGTTGACACGCAGACAATCCTGAGCATTCACCACAATATAATATCACAGAATCCGAGGATCGGGTTATCATATAACGACCACCGTTCATGGTATCTTCACATAAAGAGCGTCCAGGAGAATGACAGAGGATGGTATATGTGCCAGGTCAACACTGATCCTATGAGGTTTAGACAAGGATACTTGCAAGTTGTAGGTAAGACAAAACTTGTTCTTTCGTTATTGTTTTTATTTCTGTTGTAAATATCTTTTGTTTTGATGTATTCTGTCAGGAAAAAAAATGAGAGAACATTGTTCAGTTGACTCATTGTTAGAAATTGTTGTTTTTCAATATCAGATGAGTAAGGTTCGTAAAAAAGAATATGAATAACCGCAATCCATTTACATATATTCACGAATTGATAATATTTCTATGAATGAATATTTAAAAGGCTCGTATTTTTCTGGTCAGAATTTAAATAACACTGGTCGGAATTTTTATTAAATGGTTAGAATATATCGGTCAGAATAAATAGTCATAATTTCAATGAAATTAAAAAAAAACTTAACCTACCCTACTAACCAAAATTATTATTAAATATTCTGACCGTATAATATTTTTATTCTGACCGTTCACATTTTTATTCTGATCAAAAGTTGATTTAAATTCTGACCATTTAATTTGTTTCCTATTTAAAATCAAAGATACGATGTTGCTTTTACTTTGAACTAATGTATATTTTGATAAACTTCTTAATGTATTATAAAAAATAATATTCAAAAAGATTCTGCGATTTGTCGATTGATCGTCTTATTAAAATTTACAGGTAAAAGTTATTTGTATATAAACACGTTTGCTGTTTTTGTATGCTTCACATGCCTAGCATGTATGAGTTTTAGAGTGCGTATTGTCAATACTTGGTGGAAATACATTATATGAAGAAAAACATATTATTCTTTTGTATTTAATTTTTACTTTAATTATTAAGGTCAGGACTGGTTTCGCTCATGACGAACATTATCAACTAATAAGAAATAAAATTTAATAGTGTTATTTATACAAACAGCAATTGTAATGAAAAGGTGTAATGAACAATTGACATTGAAAAGAATTTAAGCAAAAAATACATGTTAGAAGTGTTAAGCATTTTAATTTGTGTAATTTTGGAGTTACTTATTGATAATTTCTACTGTATCTATATATTAATACTCGATAATGTCCGAATGATTGCATGATTGTCCGCGTTTTTCCCCTCCCCCTGCCCCTTCCTTCCCCCTCCCTCCTCACCAGCACCGCTGACGCAATATTTTTATTCATACTAAAGACATATTTTCCCAATACACTGTTTATTATTTGACGAAACAAATCAAGTCGCTGAAAAATTGAATTATCATACAAAAAAACGCCACGACCGTCGATCGAACCATCGCCTGTAGATTATGAGTTGAGATCGTTACCGCTCGGGCAAACACACAACTGTCAGAATTGATCTAATTAAAATATTATATATTAAGCACACATTTAAATTATTCTAAAAATTCCAAAATACGCATACTTCACATGCATACATAAACAGTTGAATTATTCCAAAAATTCAATAATTTACGAGGTCTATTTCTGCTAATAGGAAAAATAATTGTTAGCAAACTTAAACATTATTCCAAAAATTAAGTAATTTACAAGGACTATTTTTGCTACTATGAAAAATGGTTGTTAGCAAACTTAAACATTATACCAAAAATAAAATAATTTACGAAATTTCTGCTTCTAAGAAAAATGGTTGTTAGCAAACTTAAACATTGTTCCAAAAATTAAGTAATTTACAAGGACTATTTTTGCTACTATGAAAAATGGTTGTTAGCAAACTTAAACATTATTCCAAAAATTCAATAATTTACGAGGTCTATTTCTGCTAATAGGAAAAATAATTGTTAGCAAACTTAAACATTATTCCAAAAATTAAGTAATTTACAAGGACTATTTTTGCTACTATGAAAAATGGTTGTTAGCAAACTTAAACATTATTCCAAAAATTCAATAATTTACGAGGTCTATTTCTGCTAATAGGAAAAATAATTGTTAGCAAACTTAAACATTATTCCAAAAATTAAGTAATTTACAAGGACTATTTTTGCTACTATGAAAAATGGTTGTTAGCAAACTTAAACATTATACCAAAAATAAAATAATTTACGAAATTTCTGCTTCTAAGAAAAATGGTTGTTAGCAAACTTAAACATTGTTCCAAAAATTAAGTAATTTACAAGGACTATTTTTGCTACTATGAAAAATGGTTGTTAGCAAACTTAAACATTATTCCAAAAATTCAATAATTTACGAGGTCTATTTCTGCTAATACGAAAAATAATTGTTAGCAAACTTAAACATTATTCCAAAAATTAAGTAATTTACAAGGACTATTTTTGCTACTATGAAAAATAATTGTTAGCAAACTTAAAAATTATACCAAAAATAAAATAATTTACGAAATTTCTGCTTCTAAGAAAAATGGTTGTTAGCAAACTTAAACATTATTCCAAAATTAAATAATTTACGAGGTCTATTTCTGCTAATAGGAAAAATAATTGTTAGCAAACTTAAACATTATTCCAAAAATTAAGTAATTTACAAGGACTATTTTTGCTACTATGAAAAATGGTTGTTAGCAAACTTAAACATTATTCCAAAAATTCAATAATTTACGAGGTCTATTTCTGCTAATAGGAAAAATAATTGTTAGCAAACTTAAACATTGTTCCAAAAATTAAGTAATTTACAAGGACTATTTTTGCTACTATGAAAAATGGTTGTTAGCAAACTTAAACATTATTCCAAAAATTAAATAATTTACGAGGTCTATTTCTGCTAATAGGAAAAATGGTTGTTAGCAAACTTAAACATTATTCCAAAAATTAAGTAATTTACAAGGACTATTTTTGCTACTATGAAAAATGGTTGTTAGCAAACTTAAACATTATTCCAAAAATTAAGTAATTTACAAGGACTATTTTTGCTACTATGAAAAATGGTTGTTAGCAAACTTAAACATTATTCCAAAAATTAAATAATTTACGAGGACTATTTCTGCTAATAGGAAAAATAATTGTTAGCAAACTTAAACATTATTCCAAAAATTAAGTAATTTACAAGGACTATTTTTGCTACTATGAAAAATGGTTGTTAGCAAACTTAAACATTATTCCAAAAATTAAGTAATTTACGAGGACTATTTTTGCTACTATGAAAAATGGTTGTTAGCAAACTTAAACATTATTCCAAAAATTAAATAATTTACGAGGTCTATTTCTGCTAATAGGAAAAATAATTGTTAGCAAACTTAAACATTATTCCAAAAATTAAGTAATTTACAAGGACTATTTTTGCTACTATGAAAAATAATTGTTAGCAAACTTAAAAATTATACCAAAAATAAATTAATTTACGAAATTTCTGCTTCTAAGAAAAATGGTTGTTAGCAAACTTAAACATTATTCCAAAAATTCAATAATTTACGAGGTCTATTTCTGCTAATAGGAAAAATAATTGTTAGCAAACTTAAACATTATTCCAAAAATTAAGTAATTTACAAGGACTATTTTTGCTACTATGAAAAATGGTTGTTAGCAAACTTAAACATTATTCCAAAAATTAAATAATTTACGAGGTCTATTTCTGCTAATAGGAAAAATAATTGTTAGCAAACTTAAACATTATTCCAAAAATTAAGTAATTTACAAGGACTATTTTTGCTACTATGAAAAATGGTTGTTAGCAAACTTAAACATTATACCAAAAATTAAATAATTTACGAGGTCTATTTCTGCTTCTAAGAAAAATGGTTGTTAGCAAACTTAAACATTATTCCAAATATTAAATAATTTACAAGGACTATTTTTGCTACTATGAAAAATGGTTGTTAGCAAACTTAAACATTATTCCAAAAATTCAATAATTTACGAGGTCTATTTCTGCTAATAGGAAAAATAATTGTTAGCAAACTTAAAAATTATTCCAAAAATAAAATAATTTACGAAATTTCTGCTTCTAAGAAAAATGGTTGTTAGCAAACTTAAACATTATTCCAAAAATTCAATAATTTACGAGGTCTATTTCTGCTAATAGGAAAAATAATTGTTAGCAAACTTAAACATTATTCCAAAAATTAAGTAATTTACAAGGACTATTTTTGCTACTATGAAAAATGGTTGTTAGCAAACTTAAACATTATACCAAAAATAAAATAATTTACGAAATTTCTGCTTCTAAGAAAAATGGTTGTTAGCAAACTTAAACATTATTCCAAAAATTAAGTAATTTACAAGGACTATTTTTGCTACTATGAAAAATGGTTGTTAGCAAACTTAAACATTATTCCAAAAATTAAATAATTTACGAGGTCTATTTCTGCTAATAGGAAAATAATTGTTAGCAAACTTAAAAATTATACCAAAAATAAAATAATTTACGAAATTTCTGCTTCTAAGAAAAATGGTTGTTAGCAAACTTAAACATTATTCCAAAAATTAAGTAATTTACAAGGACTATTTTTGCTACTATGAAAAATGGTTGTTAGCAAACTTAAAAATTATTCCAAAAATTAAATAATTTACGAGGTCTATTTCTGCTAATAGGAAAAATAATTGTTAGCAAACTTAAACATTATTCCAAAAATTAAGTAATTTACAAGGACTATTTTTGCTACTATGAAAAATAATTGTTAGCAAACTTAAAAATTATACCAAAAATAAAATAATTTACGAAATTTCTGCTAATAAGAAAAATGGTTGTTAGCAAACTTAAACATTATTCCAAAAATTAAGTAATTTACAAGGACTATTTTTGCTACTATGAAATATGGTTGTTAGCAAACTTAAACATTATTCCAAAAATTAAATAATTTACGAGGTCTATTTCTGCTAATAGGAAAAATAATTGTTAGCTTTAAGGTATCAGGTGGCCTATTTTGGTTAGTATGTGTCTTGGATACGTGTGGTTGCTTCGTTGATAAATGTGGTCTGTTTGCAATCGGTAATCTGGGTTGCCATATTTTTGGCTTTTTGGGACGTGGGTCGTGGGCCGGCGTAGGTGGTAAATAGTTGGGTTTGCTTACGTAATAACTGTTTTCATTTAATATGTTGTGTTTGGTTCTTGGTAGTTGTTGGAGTCTTGAATTTGGGGGGTTGAAATTACTGTTTATGTAGATCATTAATGTTATTATGATTGGGTTCGTTGTGAGGCGGGTTGTTATAATGGGGTGTGTTGAATTTACGGTACCAGGGGTCTATTGGATTGTTTTGGTCATGGTTCGTGTGTTGGTTGGCGTAGTTATTTTGTTGGGCGGTGATTTAGGTGGTTTTTTGGCTGTAATTTTGGTTTTGGTGGGTAGTTTTGGGCGGAGGAGGTCATTGTTTTTGGGCTGGGGGCGGTGATTTTGAGGAATTATGGTGGCATATTCTGGATAGTTCGGGTACTCGTGGGAGTGGGAGAGAAGTTGTGGTATTTTTTGTTGGGGGCTGATTTCGGTTTTTGGTGTAATTTTTGTATTTGATGGTATTAGTTTGGGGAGGCGGGTTGTTTTTTGTGGGGGGGGAGGGGAGATTTAAGGTTATCATGGTGGAATTTTTTTTGGATTGATGGGTAATTTGTGGGCGTGGGAGGGCTAGATGGGATTTTTTTTGTTGAGGGCCGGTGATTTTACGGTTTATGCTGCTGGACCATTTTTTTATTGGTTAGGTTGGGTATTTGGTGACAGATGGGGGGGGGTAGTGTTTTTTGGGGGCAGGTTTGAGGGATGGAAGCTCGTGATTTGAAGGTTTTGTATGAGTGTAATTTTTTGGTTGTTTTGATTGGGTAGTTTTGGGATGAGGAGTTGGGTTTTTGGGGGGCGGAGGGGGTGTGAGAGAATTTAGGTTTTTTTGGGGGAGAACATATTTTGGTTGCATTTGGTATTATTGGCTATTGGGGGGGTCAGTGGTTTTTGGGAGTTAGAGGGGGGTGCTTTAGGTTTATTGGATTCCATTTTTTGAAAATTATTTGTAGAGGGGGGAGTGGTCGGCTATTAGGGAAATAATTATTTGTTTTAGACAAACTGTAAATATTTTACCATAAATAAAATAATTTTACGAAACAATTATAACCCCCCCCCCCCCCCCCCCCCCCCCCCTCCCCCCCCAGCTTTTAAGAAAAATGGTTGTTAGCAAACTTAAACATTATTCCAAAAATTAAGTAATTTACAAGGACTATTTTTCCTACTATGAAAAATGGTTGTTAGCAAACTTAAACATTATTCCAAAAATTAAGTAATTTACAAGGACTATTTTTGCTACTATGAAAAATGGTTGTTAGCAAACTTAAACATTATTCCAAAAATTCAATAATTTACGAGGTCTATTTCTGCTAATAGGAAAAATAATTGTTAGCAAACTTAAACATTATTCCAAAAATTAAGTAATTTACAAGGACTATTTTTGCTACTATGAAAAATAATTGTTAGCAAACTTAAAAATTATTCCAAAAATAAAATAATTTACGAAATTTCTGCTTCTAAGAAAAATGGTTGTTAGCAAACTTAAACATTATTCCAAAAATTAAATAATTTACGAGGTCTATTTCTGCTAATATGAAAAATAATTGTTAGCAAACTTAAAAATTATACCAAAAATAAAATAATTTACGAAATTTCTGCTTCTAAGAAAAATGGTTGTTAGCAAACTTAAACATTATTCCAAAAATTAAATAATTTACGAGGTCTATTTCTGCTAATAGGAAAAATAATTGTTAGCAAACTTAAACATTATTCCAAAAATTAAGTAATTTACAAGGACTATTTTTGCTACTATGAAAAATGGTTGTTAGCAAACTTAAACATTATACCAAAAATAAAATAATTTACGTAATTTCTGCTTCTAAGAAAAATGGTTGTTAGCAAACTTAAACATTATTCCAAAAATTAAGTAATTTACAAGGACTATTTTTGCTACTATGAAAAATGGTTGTTAGCAAACTTAAACATTATTCCAAAAATTCAATAATTTACGAGGTCTATTTCTGCTAATAGGAAAAATAATTGTTAGCAAACTTAAAAATTATTCCAAAAATTAAGTAATTTACAAGGACTATTTTTGCTACTATGAAAAATGGTTGTTAGCAAACTTAAACATTATTCCAAAAATTAAATAATTTACGAGGTCTATTTCTGCTAATAGGAAAAATAATTGTTAGCAAACTTAAACATTATTCCAAAAATTAAGTAATTTACAAGGACTATTTTTGCTACTATGAAAAATGTTTGTTAGCAAACTTGAACATTATACCAAAAATAAAATAATTTACGAAATTTCTGCTTCTAAGAAAAATGGTTGTTAGCAAACTTAAACATTGTTCCAAAAATTAAGTAATTTACAAGGACTATTTTTGCTACTATGAAAAATGGTTGTTAGCAAACTTAAACATTATTCCAAAAATTAAATAATTTACGATGTCTATTTCTGCTAATAGGAAAAATAATTGTTAGCAAACTTAAAAATTATACCAAAAATAAAATAATTTACGAAATTTCTGCTTCTAAGAAAAATGGTTGTTAGCAAACTTAAACATTGTTCCAAAAATTAAGTAATTTACAAGGACTATTTTTGCTACTATGAAAAATGGTTGTTAGCAAACTTAAACATTATTCCAAAAATTCAATAATTTACGAGGTCTATTTCTGCTAATAGGAAAAATAATTGTTAGCAAACTTAAACATTATTCCAAAAATTAAGTAATTTACAAGGACTATTTTTGCTACTATGAAAAATAATTGTTAGCAAACTTAAAAATTATACCAAAAATAAAATAATTTACGAAATTTCTGCTTATAAGAAAAATGGTTGTTAGCAAACTTAAACATTATTCCAAAAATTAAGTAATTTACAAGGACTATTTTTGCTACTATGAAAAATGGTTGTTAGCAAACTTAAACATTATTCCAAAAATTAAATAATTTACGAGGTCTATTTCTGCTAATAGGAAAAATAATTGTTAGCAAACTTAAACATTATTCCAAAAATTAAGTAATTTACAAGGACTATTTTTGCTACTATGAAAAATGGTTGTTAGCAAACTTAAACATTATTCCAAAAATTAAATAATTTACGAGGTCTATTTCTGCTAATAGGAAAAATAATTGTTAGCAAACTTAAACATTATTCCAAAAATTAAGTAATTTACAAGGACTATTTTTGCTACTATGAAAAATGGTTGTTAGCAAACTTAAACATTATTCCAAAAATTAAATAATTTACGAGGTCTATTTCTGCTTCTAAGAAAAATGGTTGTTAGCAAACTTAAACATTATTCCAAAAATTAAGTAATTTACAAGGACTATTTTTGCTACTATGAAAAATAATTGTTAGCAAACTTAAAAATTATACCAAAAATAAAATAATTTACGAAATTTCTGCTTCTAAGAAAAATGGTTGTTAGCAAACTTAAACATTATTCCAAAAATTCAATAATTTACGAGGTCTATTTCTGCTAATAGGAAAAATAATTGTTAGCAAACTTAAACATTATACCAAAAATAAAATAATTTACGAAATTTCTGCTTCTAAGAAAAATGGTTGTTAGCAAACTTAAACATTATTCCAAAAATTCAATAATTTACGAGGTCTATTTCTGCTAATAGGAAAAATAATTGTTAGCAAACTTAAACATTATTCCAAAAATTAAGTAATTTACAAGGACTATTTTTGCTACTATGAAAAATGGTTGTTAGCAAACTTAAACATTATACCAAAAATAAAATAATTTACGAAATTTCTGCTTCTAAGAAAAATGGTTGTTAGCAAACTTAAACATTATTCCAAAAATTAAGTAATTTACAAGGACTATTTTTGCTACTATGAAAAATGGTTGTTAGCAAACTTAAACATTATTCCAAAAATTAAATAATTTACGAGGTCTATTTCTGCTAATAGGAAAAATAATTGTTAGCAAACTTAAAAATTATACCAAAAATAAAATAATTTACGAAATTTCAAAAATGGTTGTTAGCAAACTTAAACATTGTTCCAAAAATTAAGTAATTTACAAGGACTATTTTTGCTACTATGAAAAATGGTTGTTAGCAAACTTAAACATTATTCCAAAAATTAAATAATTTACGAGGTCTATTTCTGCTAATAGGAAAAATAATTGTTAGCAAACTTAAACATTATTCCAAAAATTAAGTAATTTACAAGGACTATTTTTGCTACTATGAAAAATAATTGTTAGCAAACTTAAAAATTATACCAAAAATAAAATAATTTACGAAATTTCTGCTTCTAAGAAAAATGGTTGTTAGCAAACTTAAACATTATTCCAAAAATTCAATAATTTACGAGGTCTATTTCTGCTAATAGGAAAAATAATTGTTAGCAAACTTAAACATTATTCCAAAAATTAAGTAATTTACAAGGACTATTTTTGCTACTATGAAAAATGGTTGTTAGCAAACTTAAACATTATTCCAAAAATTAAATAATTTACGAGGTCTATTTCTGCTAATAGGAAAAATAATTGTTAGCAAACTTAAACATTATTCCAAAAATTCAATAATTTACGAGGTCTATTTCTGCTAATAGGAAAAATAATTGTTAGCAAACTTAAAAATTATACCAAAAATAAAATAATTTACGAAATTTCTGCTTCTAAGAAAAATGGTTGTTAGCAAACTTAAACATTATTCCAAAAATTCAATAATTTACGAGGTCTATTTCTGCTAATAGGAAAAATAATTGTTAGCAAACTTAAACATTATTCCAAAAATTAAGTAATTTACAAGGACTATTTTTGCTACTATGAAAAATGGTTGTTAGCAAACTTAAACATTATACCAAAAATAAAATAATTTACGAAATTTCTGCTTCTAAGAAAAATGGTTGTTAGCAAACTTAAACATTGTTCCAAAAATTAAGCAATTTACAAGGACTATTTTTGCTACTATGAAAAATGGTTGTTAGCAAACTTAAACATTATTCCAAAAATTCAATAATTTACGAGGTCTATTTCTGCTAATAGGAAAAATAATTGTTAGCAAACTTAAAAATTATACCAAAAATAAAATAATTTACGAAATTTCTGCTTTTAAGAAAAATGGTTGTTAGCAAACTTAAACATTGTTCCAAAAATTAAGTAATTTACAAGGACTATTTTTGCTACTATGAAAAATGGTTGTTAGCAAACTTAAACATTATTCCAAAAATTAAATAATTTACGAGGTCTATTTCTGCTAATAGGAAAAATAATTGTTAGCAAACTTAAACATTATTCCAAAAATTAAGTAATTTACAAGGACTATTTTTGCTACTATGAAAAATAATTGTTAGCAAACTTAAAAATTATACCAAAAATAAAATAATTTACGAAATTTCTGCTTCTAAGAAAAATGGTTGTTAGCAAACTTAAACATTGTTCCAAAAATTAAGTAATTTACAAGGACTATTTTTGCTACTATGAAAAATGGTTGTTAGCAAACTTAAACATTATTCCAAAAATTAAATAATTTACGAGGTCTATTTCTGCTAATAGGAAAAATAATTGTTAGCAAACTTAAACATTATTCCAAAAATTAAGTAATTTACAAGGACTATTTTTGCTACTATGAAAAATGGTTGTTAGCAAACTTAAACATTATTCCAAAAATTAAATAATTTACGAGGTCTATTTCTGCTAATAGGAAAAATAATTGTTAGCAAACTTAAACATTATTCCAAAAATTAAGTAATTTACAAGGACTATTTTTGCTACTATGAAAAATGGTTGTTAGCAAACTTAAACATTATTCCAAAAATTAAATAATTTACGAGGTCTATTTCTGCTAATAGAAAAATGGTTGTTAGCAAACTTAAACATTATTCCAAAAATTAAGTAATTTACAAGGACTATTTTTGCTACTATGAAAAATAATTGTTAGCAAACTTAAAAATTATACCAAAAATAAAATAATTTACGATATTTCTGCTTCTAAGAAAAATGGTTGTTAGCAAACTTAAACATTATTCCAAAAATTAAATAATTTACGAGGTCTATTTCTGCTACTAGGAAAAATAATTGTTAGCAAACTTAAACATTATTCCAAAAATTAAATAATTTACAAGGACTATTTTTGCTACTATGAAAAATAATTGTTAGCAAACTTAAAAATTATACCAAAAACAAAATAATTTACGAGGTCTATTTCTGCTAATAGGAAAAATAATTGTTAGCAAACTTAAACATTATTCCAAAAATTAAGTAATTTACAAGGACTATTTTTGCTACTATGAAAAATGGTTGTTAGCAAACTTAAACATTATTCCAAAAATTAAATAATTTACGAGGTCTATTTCTGCTACTAAGAAAAATGGTTGTTAGCAAACTTAAACATTATTCCAAAAATTAAATAATTTACAAGGACTATTTTTGCTACTATGAAAAATGGTTGTTAGCAAACTTAAACATTATTCCAAAAATTAAATAATTTACGAGGTCTATTTCTGCTAATAGGAAAAATAATTGTTAGCAAACTTAAAAATTATACCAAAAATAAAATAATTTACGAAATTTCTGCTTCTAAGAAAAATGGTTGTTAGCAAACTTAAACATTGTTCCAAAAATTAAGTAATTTACAAGGACTATTTTTGCTACTATGAAAAATGGTTGTTAGCAAACTTAAACATTATTCCAAAAATTAAATAATTTACGAGGTCTATTTCTGCTAATAGGAAAAATAATTGTTAGCAAACTTAAACATTATTCCAAAAATTAAGTAATTTACAAGGACTATTTTTGCTACTATGAAAAATGGTTGTTAGCAAACTTAAACATTATTCCAAAAATTAAATAATTTACGAGGTCTATTTCTGCTAATAGGAAAAATAATTGTTAGCAAACTTAAACATTATTCCAAAAATTAAGTAATTAACAAGGACTATTTTTGCTACTATGAAAAATGGTTGTTAGCAAACTTAAACATTATTCCAAAAATTCAATAATTTACGAGGTCTATTTCTGCTACTAAGAAAAATGGTTGTTAGCAAACTTAAACATTATTCCAAAAATTGAGTAATTTACAAGGACTATTTTTGCTACTATGAAAAATAATTGTTAGCAAACTTAAAAATTATACCAAAAATAAAATAATTTACGAAATTTCTGCTACTAAGAAAAATGGTTGTTAGCAAACTTAAACATTATTCCAAAAATTAAATAATTTACGAGGTCTATTTCTGCTAATAGGAAAAATAATTGTTAGCAAACTTAAAAATTATACCAAAAATAAAATAATTTACGAAATTTCTGCTTCTAAGAAAAATGGTTGTTAGCAAACTTAAACATTATTCCAAAAATTAAATAATTTACGAGGTCTATTTCTGCTAATAGGAAAAATAATTGTTAGCAAACTTAAACATTATTCCAAAAATTAAGTAATTTACAAGGACTATTTTTGCTACTATGAAAAATGGTTGTTAGCAAACTTAAACATTATACCAAAAATAAAATAATTTACGAAATTTCTGCTTCTAAGAAAAATGGTTGTTAGCAAACTTAAACATTATTCCAAAAATTAAGTAATTTACAAGGACTATTTTTGCTACTATGAAAAATGGTTGTTAGCAAACTTAAACATTATTCCAAAAATTCAATAATTTACGAGGTCTATTTCTGCTAATAGGAAAATAATTGTTAGCAAACTTAAACATTATTCCAAAAATAAATAATTTACGAGGATATTTCTGCTATATAGAAAAATGGTTGTTAGCAAACTTAAACATTATTCCAAAAATTAAGTAATTTACAAGGACTATTTTTGCTACTATGAAAAATGGTTGTTAGCAAACTTAAACATTATTCCAAAAATTAAATAATTTACGAGGTCTATTTCTGCTAATAGGAAAAATAATTGTTAGCAAACTTAAACATTATTCCAAAAATTAAGTAATTTACAAGGACTATTTTTGCTACTATGAAAAATAATTGTTAGCAAACTTAAAAATTATACCAAAAATAAAATAATTTACGAAATTTCTGCTTCTAAGAAAAATGGTTGTTAGCAAACTTAAACATTATTCCAAAAATTCAATAATTTACGAGGTCTATTTCTGCTAATAGGAAAAATAATTGTTAGCAAACTTAAACATTATTCCAAAAATTAAGTAATTTACAAGGACTATTTTTGCTACTATGAAAAATGGTTGTTAGCAAACTTAAACATTATTCCAAAAATTAAATAATTTACGAGGACTATTTCTGCTAATAGGAAAAATAATTGTTAGCAAACTTAAACATTATTCCAAAAATTAAATAATTTACGAGGTCTATTTCTGCTAATAGGAAAAATAATTGTTAGCAAACTTAAACATTATTCCAAAAATTAAGTAATTTACAAGGACTATTTTTGCTACTAAGAAAAATGGTTGTTAGCAAACTTAAACATTATTCCAAAAATTCAATAATTTACGAGGTCTATTTCTGCTAATAGGAAAAATAATTGTTAGCAAACTTAAACATTATTCCAAAAATTAAGTAATTTACAAGGACTATTTTTGCTACTATGAAAAATGGTTGTTAGCAAACTTAAACATTATTCCAAAAATTAAATAATTTACGAGGTCTATTTCTGCTAATAGGAAAAATAATTGTTAGCAAACTTAAACATTATTCCAAAAATTAAGTAATTTACAAGGACTATTTTTGCTACTATGAAAAATGGTTGTTAGCAAACTTAAACATTATTCCAAAAATTAAATAATTTACGAGGTCTATTTCTGCTAATATGAAAAATTGTTGTTAGCAAACTTAAACATTATTCCAAAAATTAAGTAATTTACGAGGTCTATTTCTGCTACTAAGAAAAATGGTTGTTAGCAAACTTAAACATTATTCCAAAAATTAATGTTAGCAAACTTAAACATTATTCCAAAAATTAAATAATTTACGAGGTCTATTTCTGCTAATAGGAAAAATAATTGTTAGCAAACTTAAACATTATTCCAAAAATTAAGTAATTTACAAGGACTATTTTTGCTACTATGAAAAATAATTGTTAGCAAACTTAAAAATTATACCAAAAATAAAATAATTTACGAAATTTCTGCTTCTAAGAAAAATGGTTGTTAGCAAACTTAAACATTATTCCAAAAATTAAGTAATTTACAAGGACTATTTTTGCTACTATGAAAAATGGTTGTTAGCAAACTTAAACATTATTCCAAAAATTAAATAATTTACGAGGTCTATTTCTGCTAATAGGAAAAATAATTGTTAGCAAACTTAAACATTATTCCAAAAATTAAGTAATTTACAAGGACTATTTTTGCTACTATGAAAAATGGTTGTTAGCAAACTTAAACATTATTCCAAAAATTCAATAATTTACGAGGTCTATTTCTGCTAATAGGAAAAATAATTGTTAGCAAACTTAAACATTATTCCAAAAATTAAGTAATTTACAAGGACTATTTTTTCTACTATGAAAAATGGTTGTTAGCAAACTTAAACATTATTCAAAAAATTAAATAATTTACGAGGTCTATTTCTGCTACTATGAAAAATGGTTGTTAGCAAACTTAAACATTATTCCAAAAATTAAGTAATTTACAAGGACTATTTTTGCTACTATGAAAAATAATTGTTAGCAAACTTAAAAATTATACCAAAAATAAAATAATTTACGAAATTTCTGCTTCTAAGAAAAATGGTTGTTAGCAAACTTAAACATTATTCCAAAAATTAAATAATTTACGAGGTCTATTTCTGCTAATAGGAAAAATAATTGTTAGCAAACTTAAACATTATTCCAAAAATTAAGTAATTTACAAGGACTATTTTTGCTACTATGAAAAATGGTTGTTAGCAAACTTAAACATTATTCCAAAAATTAAATAATTTACGAGGTCTATTTCTGCTAATAGGAAAAATAATTGTTAGCAAACTTAAACATTATTCCAAAAATTAAGTAATTTACAAGGACTATTTTTGCTACTATGAAAAATGCTTGTTAGCAATCTTAATCATTATTCCAAAAATTAAGTAATTTACGATATTTCTGCTTCTAAGAAAAATGGTTGTTAGCAAACTTAAACATTATTCCAAAAATTAAGTAATTTACAAGGACTATTTTTGCTACTATGAAAAATAATTGTTAGCAAACTTAAACATTATTCCAAAAATTAAATAATTTACGAGGTCTATTTCTGCTAATAGGAAAAATAATTGTTAGCAAACTTAAACATTATTCCAAAAATTAAATAATTTACGAGGACTATTTCTGCTAATAGGAAAAATAATTGTTAGCAAACTTAAACATTATTCCAAAAATTAAGTAATTTACAAGGACTATTTTTGCTACTATGAAAAATGGTTGTTAGCAAATTTAAACATTATTCCAAAAATTAAATAATTTACAAGGTCTATTTCTGCTAATAGGAAAAATAATTGTTAGCAAACTTAAACATTATTCCAAAAATTAAGTAATTTACAAGGACTATTTTTGCTACTATGAAAAATAATTGTTAGCAAACTTAAACATTATACCAAAAATAAAATAATTTACGAAATTTCTGCTTCTAAGAAAAATGGTTGTTAGCAAACTTAAACATTATTCCAAAAATTAAATAATTTACGAGGTCTATTTCTGCTAATAGGAAAAATAATTGTTAGCAAACTTAAACATTATTCCAAAAATTAAGTAATTTACAAGGACTATTTTTGCTACTATGAAAAATGGTTGTTAGCAAACTTAAACATTATTCCAAAAATTAAATAATTTACGAGGTCTATTTCTGCTAATAGGAAAAATAATTGTTAGCAAACTTAAACATTATTCCAAAAATTAAGTAATTTACAAGGACTATTTTTGCTACTATGAAAAATAATTGTTAGCAAACTTAAACATTATTCCAAAAATTAAATAATTTACGATATCTATTTCTGCTAATAGGAAAAATAATTGTTAGCAAACTTAAACATTATTCCAAAAATTAAGTAATTTACAAGGACTATTTTTGCTACTATGAAAAATGGTTGTTAGCAAACTTAAACATTATTCCAAAAATTAAATAATTTACGAGGACTATTTCTGCTAATAGGAAAAATAGTTGTTAGCAAACTTAAACATTATTCCAAAAATTAAGTAATTTACAAGGACTATTTTTGCTACTATGAAAAATGGTTGTTAGCAAACTTAAACATTATTCCAAAAATTAAATAATTTACGAGGTCTATTTCTGCTACTAGGAAAAATAATTGTTAGCAAACTTAAACATTATTCCAAAAATTAAGTAATTTACAAGGACTATTTTTGCTACTATGAAAAATGGTTGTTAGCAAACTTAAACATTATTCCAAAAATTCAATAATTTACGAGGACTATTTTTGCTACTATGAAAAATAATTGTTAGCAAACTTAAACATTAAACAAAAAATAAAAAAATTTTCTATTTCTGCTAATAGGAAAAATAATTGTTAGCAAACTTAAACATTATTCCAAAAATTAAGTAATTTACAAGGACTATTTTTGCTACTATGAAAAATAATTGTTAGCAAACTTAAACATTATTCCAAAAATTAAATAATTTACGAGGTCTATTTCTGCTACTATGAAAAATGGTTGTTAGCAAACTTAAACATTATTCCAAAAATTAAATAATTTACGAGGTCTATTTCTGCTAATAGGAAAAATAATTGTTAGCAAACTTAAACATTATTCCAAAAATTAAGTAATTTACAAGGACTATTTTTGCTACTATGAAAAATGGTTGTTAGCAAACTTAAACATTATTCCAAAAATTCAATAATTTACGAGGTCTATTTCTGCTAATAGGAAAAATAATTGTTAGCAAACTTAAACATTATTCCAAAAATTAAGTAATTTACAAGGACTATTTTTGCTACTATGAAAAATAATTGTTAGCAAACTTAAACATTATTCCAAAAATTAATTAATTTACGAGGACTATTTATGCTAATAGGAAAAATAATTGTTAGCAAACTTAAACATTATTCCAAAAATTAAGTAATTTACAAGGACTATTTTTGCTACTATGAAAAATGGTTGTTAGCAAACTTAAACATTATTCCAAAAATTAAATAATTTACGAGGTCTATTTCTGCTAATAGGAAAAATAATTGTTAGCAAACTTAAACATTATTCCAAAAATTAAATAATTTACGAGGATATTTCTGCTACTAGAAAAATGGTTGTTAGCAAACTTAAACATTATTCCAAAAATTAAGTAATTTACCAGGACTATTTCTGCTACTATGAAAAATGGTTGTTAGCAAACTTAAACATTATTCCAAAAATTAAATAATTTACGAGGTCTATTTCTGCTAATAGGAAAAATAATTGTTAGCAAACTTAAACATTATTCCAAAAATTAAATAATTTACGAGGTCTATTTCTGCTAATAGGAAAAATAATTGTTAGCAAACTTAAACATTATTCCAAAAATTAAGTAATTTACAAGGACTATTTTTGCTACTATGAAAAATAATTGTTAGCAAACTTAAAAATTATACCAAAAATAAAATAATTTACGAAATTTCTGCTTCTAAGAAAAATGGTTGTTAGCAAACTTAAACATTATTCCAAAAATTAAGTAATTTACAAGGACTATTTTTGCTACTATGAAAAATGGTTGTTAGCAAACTTAAACATTATTCCAAAAATTCAATAATTTACGAGGTCTATTTCTGCTAATAGGAAAAATAATTGTTAGCAAACTTAAACATTATTCCAAAAATTAAGTAATTTACAAGGACTATTTTTGCTACTATGAAAAATAATTGTTAGCAAACTTAAAAATTATACCAAAAATAAAATAATTTACGAAATTTCTGCTTCTAAGAAAAATGGTTGTTAGCAAACTTAAACATTATTCCAAAAATTAAATAATTTACAAGGACTATTTTTGCTACTATGAAAAATGGTTGTTAGCAAACTTAAACATTATTCCAAAAATTCAATAATTTACGAGGTCTATTTCTGCTAATAGGAAAAATAATTGTTAGCAAACTTAAACATTATTCCAAAAATAAATAATTTACAATTTAATTACTGCAGGGCAGGGTTGTCGATATACGCC